>QAOC01007445.1:0-158258 GCA_003255005.1 Begonia fuchsioides | reverse complement strand
AAAAAGATTAAGAACTTAGCATGAGCTTCTTGGACCGTTAATTGAGCTCAAAATCGGGACAGGTATGACCCCACCTCGATTAGACAAGTATCTTAATTTTATGCCCGCACGAGCATAGCTCAGTCGGTTCAAAAATGGTAGAGTTGATAACAAGTGTTAATGTTTGAATCCTGACAGTCGTAGTGTGTGAGTTGTTATCTCCAATGTGAGGTAGTTCCTTGTTGACGTATGTAAAGGTCTCCTATCTCTAGCATATTGAGTCACCGTGACTTACCCCTCCACAAACTATCGGGCCGAGGTATAAGGGTCCTGAAAGCAAGAAATTTTACCTTTTGATAACAAGTATCCTAATTTTATTGGATGTTAGAACAACACAATAACTACTTATAGAATATATTATATATTTTAGAATATTCTTTCTAATATTACTTAGATAATTATTATCCAGGCCCCGTTAGGCGTAGCCTTACATTTAAGTTGTCTTCAACGCCCTTGCAATTGCAGACCTCGCCCAAAACCCGAAAATGGCGGTGCAGAGTCTCGCGCTGCCATTTCCGACGGTTTCTTTTCCTTGCTCCTACACTTTCTTCGACTTCCGATTCTCCTTCTTCACCATCCCCTTCTCCGTCTTCTTTAATTTGTCGTCGATTTTGCGGACCTTATCCTCGTTGCTTCTTTGTTTTAAGACGCTCCATTGGTCTCCGCATAACGCGAGGAATTTTTCAAGGGGGCCGCTCTTCCAGTCATGTCGTGCGTATGGCTCCCGAAGAGGAAAAGATGACGCGTCGCTCTCCTCTCGATTTTCCAATTGTGAGCTCTCTCTCTCTCGCTGTCTTTCTTTGCTGACATTTTGAGGATTTATTTCTTACTTTGTGTGAGATATTCGAATATTTGAGTTACAATAATGACAGAGAACAGTCCATTGCAAAGCTATACATCTTTTGTTTTCGTGTTCAGCTTAAAAATAGTTGTTTTGTGTGAGCTGAATGCTGAAGAAAATTTTGGAATTTTATCTCTTATGGCTTCAAAGCATTTTTTTGTGGAATCAGAGGTATAATTTTCAGTAGACAAGGCCCCGTTGAATTTTGTTTCTCATGTTTTAGTTTTGTAGAATTTCTGGATTAACTCTTCATATAGCCAGAGAGATGAAAAAATAGAGAGTTTGGAAGTCATTGGATTGAAATTTATTTGTATTTCTCGTGGTTCTTGATACTGTCATTCTTTCTCTTGATGTGGTAGAGCCATAGGCGAACCAGGATACTCATATTAAGCTTTGGCTTAGCTCATCTCCCTTTACAATTTGGCTTTTTCATTTTTACACAAATCTGCGTTAAGAAGGAAGATGAATTGGTTGGGATGTAATGGGTTGGCATAGGTTCATGCTGTTACTTCTTTTCTTTTTGAATCGGTTTGGTGCAATATTCCAATTGGTACAATATTCAAGAGCTACTTTGATTCGTGCAATATTCCAATTGGTACAATTTCAACCAGAAATAGTTTGATTTGTGTAAACTTCAGATATGGTTATTGAAAATTTTACGATTAGCATTAATTTATGGATGGTTTGTAAAGTAATTTACTCTTCTTGACATAATAGGAGTGGGAAAGACCCAAACCTGGTAGGCGACCAGATATATTCCCTCAATTCAGTCCTATGAAAACTCCTTTACCTCCTCCATTGCCAGCTGATCGTCCCGAGGAAGATGAAGAAGAGGAAGAGAAAAAGGAAGAAGAAGAAGGGGACCCAGAGAAGGAGGAAACAGATAAGCCCGAAAAGCAGTAGCCGAAACACCCCATTTTGCCGACACTTCATTTCTGTCAACTGTATGGGAAATACTTACGGTCACAAACTGCAGAATTGGACTGATGTAAGAAGGTGCATTCTATATCACCGTAGATAGCTCATCTCAATTTTCACATTTTTTTCAGTTTCCCAAGAGTGCAGCTTTACTCTGTAGTGATGCAGATTGGATTTGTAGTATGAGATCCTAGGTTAACTCTGATGAGCTTTATTTGGCATCAAAATAGATTATTTTTCAGATGATATTTTAAACTTCTAATGCTATCAATCACAACACAAGACAGAATTTAAAACTTCAATTGATCGAAAATTATTTGGATAGAAATGTTGAAATAGTAAATACGTCCCAACATTGACAGTACATATGTTTTCGCTCGGTGAAGAAGTGTATTTTCATAATTGAGAAAATAAATTTCGCAGGCTTGTTCTAATCAATGGTATAAATAAACTCTTTCGATCAAAGACTGCCTACATACGATCAAATCGGTAATTGCCTTCAAATACTCCCATTTGCACCATTGCCAATTTCAAAACACAATGAATTACGAAGAAATGCAAAAATTAGAGTTAGATACTGTACTTAAGAATCAAATCTTTCTAAGTTGATGCTCCCCATCCCTTTGCCCTCTTTCTAAATTATTCAACACCCCCTATTATTTGGTTTAATTTTAGTTTTATTTCATAATTTGAAGCACATATTTGACCCGAAAAAAATACATATATTGTTCGATGATAAGAGCATGAAGCATAGCGTCAATAAATATATTTGCATGTAAAACTTGTGTCACGTTAAATTACCAAGTGTCAATAAAAAATAAAATAAAATAAATTATAAGAAAACTCCAAAATTACGAGATTAGCGACGAAATAAACCTTAAACAAAGCCGAGTCAAGCAGAGGTTCACTCTCAACAACGCTCCTTTCAATGAGGGTGGTGGCAGATTTACTTTCCAACAGATACTTTAAATAGGCCACAAATTCATCCGAGACTTGAGCGAAAGAGGTAATAAACAAACCATCAGTCTTGACAAGTGAAGCAATGAAATTGCATTTATTGTTCCTTCTAACAAGCAAGTAGAAGAATTTTATTAGTTTGTCACTTTCCAGGAGGAACTTGCACTTAGCATTCTGTTGGTAAAACAACTTCTCGACTTTGGTGAGGAGGGCCAACTTATTTCTCAAGCCATCGAGGGCAAGGTGAGGGTCCAACCAAGGGAGGCTGAGAGGCATCTCTGTTGAGCTTCATAAGGTCTTCTTTGGCTTGTTTGGCTCTAGCTGAGATGTGGGAGAAACTTTTCTCATTTAGAATCTTAAGATCAGTTTTCAGCTTTTTGAGCTTCGACCTTAAATTGAATTGTTTGGTGCCTTCATCCTTTGAAGCCTAGATAGAACCCGAAATGACAAGGAATTGATCATGATCAGTCCATATAATGTAGAATTTTCATGGGATTTTGCACGGGGCGGGCAAGTTGGAAATCAAGACAATACAAGGAGAATGATCAAAAAAGCTTGGAGGGAGGAATTGCGATGCAGTATGTGGATAGTTTTCTATCTAGTCATTATTCACAAGAGCTCTGTCAAGCTTGGTCTAAACTATCCTGTTAGACCAAGTGTAGAAACAACCAGTAGAAGGTAGGTCTTGGAGTCCCAAATTCAAACAACATGCTTTAAAATCCTGTATTTCTCGGTTGAAAACTCTGACTTCACTTTTTCGATCATCTAGAGAGAGAACAACATTAAAATCCCCCAAAATAAGCCACAACTTGGGAGAGGTCGGGGCACATACCATAAGGGTCTTCTGTTTGTGATCAAATGGAGACCATAAACAAAGGAGACACTGATGGATAGGTTGTTGATTTTGCTTCTAATTCATGTGTTTACTGCTTGGGGGCACATACCATTAATGTGGACCTCTACGATATCCGGATTCCATAAAAGTGAAATACGGCTGTTTGGGTGAAGGTCGAAATTTTTGGTGAATTTCCAATTCTTGAGTCTCTTATTAACAAAAGAGAGAATGGTCTCGGTAGACAACTTGGATTCAAGGAGGCCGAGAACATCTAATTTATTACTTCTGATTAATGGAACCACTTCGTCTTGCTTTAGGGGTAAGTTGAAACCCCTAATATTCTAAGAAGAAACTTTCATATGGTTGTTTGGATCTCCAGGTAGGATCTCCAGATTTTGCAAGGGGCGGCTTCTTTTGGGCTTTGTGAGCTTCACAGACCGTTGACTCTTTTGGCATGTGATCCTTTTTCTTAATAACCAAACCAGCAGTCGCTTTTGTCCCGAGATGATGATTTTCGGCTCGTGAATATCTTGAAGGGGGGTTTATATCGGACTTGGTTCGAGAAGCTGGGGGGAAGAGGCCGGGCTTTCAACTACCACGGTATCACAAGAGACAATGTCGATGGATTCTAGAGGATTTGATGAGATGGCGGGGGAACATTCACCGGAAACCGAGGAGGGTGAGGGGATGGGGATTTTTGGATGAGTAGGTGGGATGCTTTTCTTTGATGGTGCAACAACAAAGCATTCTTAATTCTGCTCTTTTTATGGGCATGAATTAAAGGTACAGGCTTTATCTGGGGTTGATTTTCGATCATGGCTCGGGTTTTGCAATGATTTGTCTCGTGGCCTGTGGTGGAACAATGGTTGCAATATTCCGGCTCCGTTTCAAAAACAATATCTTGGGTGAATTCTCTATCTTGAAGATCCATAAGTTTCACTTTCCTGACTAGCTCTTTAGAGGCATCAACTTCAGCCAAAATCCGAGCGTACCTGATGCGCCCCGAGGTCTTGGTTAGTAGGTTGGTCATGATGGTTTTCCAACTTTTGTGGCAATTTTGCTAAGGATTTCAGCACTCCAGCATTCAAGTGGAAGATTAGGAAGGGTAATCCAAACCGGCATTGTTTTTATTTCATCATTTCCAAAAGCAAACGAATCGGGCATGATTTTAAGGAGGGATCGGCCAAAAACTTCATATGGACCTTCGCTAAGGACCTTCTCCCGGTCGGATTCTGATATGAATATAAATGTTATCCAACCATTTGTGTTTGGGATGACATTAGCTGAAACTTTCCAATTGTCGACTAGCTTCTTTAAACCTTCTTAACCGGGATGGCGTGATGGAAAATAGCCAACTAGGGCATAACCGAGAGTATGCATATTTAGAATTTCCTTTGAAGTTATTTTTATGACTTTCTCATCAACTTGGCGGATGGAAAGCTGATGACCCTGTCCGAGGTTGCGGCTATTCTTCATCATATCAGCCTATGTTCTTGAAATATTCATGTTGGGAGAATCTGTCTCTGGTTCAGGCATATGATCGAACATGTGGTGGACATAAAGATGTGATGCTGTTGGCAGAGGGAGGGAAGGTACAGAGGATTCCGGTTTTTTAGACCATTATTTTCCTGCAAAGAATACTTCCCAAGCAGTCCAGAATTTAATAGAATAGGCGGGATAGAAATCTTACCTGGGAATGCCGAGTCTGAGGCAGTTGGAGAAGATGGAGCAGGAGCCTTCAAAAAAAAAATTTCGGCATTTGAGCAACTCGGGAAGCGTCGGAATTTCCCTGTTTGATAGTAGCAGGAGGAGACCCAGTCGAAGAAGGTGAGGCAGCTGCGGGAGTCGTACCAGCCGTAGGAGCTGCAGCAGCGAAGATTGTTTTCTGTTTCTTCGGCATTAGGAAGGATTGGAGCGCCGTACAAAAGTGAAATTGGCCGGCAATGAATGGCATGAAGTTCGGATTTCAGCAGTCGGAAAAATCGGACTTTTACAACGATTCCCGACTCTGACAGCAACCTCCGGACAATCCCAACAAAAATCAATGGCAACAAAAAAAATCAAATTTTTAATATGCAGAAAGTGCCGGAGAAGCCAATTCTTCCAGAGAAAAAACAAGCCTTTAGTCGACCCGATGTCAGAAATAGGATTCGACGCCGAAACGAGGATCCAGAAGCAGGTTCCCGACTCCGACTATTGCTGAACAGAATCGGGAAATCTCCGGGCAGGACCAGAAAAACGTCTTCTCCGGAGCATTTCTCAAGGAGTAACCAAGGCCAGCCTTGTTCATCAAATCGTCATCGTATTACGAGAATATATTTTTGTTAAAATTAAGTACATTATCTAAAATTCATAAAATACAACATTTTTGTGCGTATTTATATGATTTTATTAAAAATATGTATAATGAGTTTCACCCTCCAGAAGATATTGAGGCGCGACGCCGCAAATATAGGTGATTTATCATTTATTGTCATATTAACGCGTATAATATTTTTTTAATTAAATATTTTTATTAAATTTATTGATTTTCTTAATAAATTATTATCGATTTACTTTAATTTTTATGATATTTTCATCTTATTATGAGAAGATATTATAAAAAGATTCTTAGAATTTAAACGTTCACATGATTTATTATAATTTTTATTTTAAAAAATAAAATAATTTGTTAAAAGTGCGTACATCATTCAAAATTCATAAAATTTTTATGATGAACTCTTCTAATATTGTCATAAACATTTAAAAATTAGTTTAAAAAAAAAGACTAAACGAATATTTTGTATTTGTACTATTTTAANGTACATCATCTAAAATTTTTAAAAATTTTAGGATAAACTATTTTAATATTGCCATAAACATTGAAAAATTGGTTTGAAAAAAAAGCTTGAACGAATATTTTTTATACGTATTTGTATGATTTTAAAAAATATATATAATTTTAAAAAACTTCTCTCAATTTTGATATTTTTTAGAATTTATTAAACTAATTTACAACATAAATGACAATATTAGAAGAGTTCATATTTAAAGTTTTAGATTTTTTTGATGATATTTATATTTTTAATAAATTATTATAATTTGGTAAATAAAAAAATTATTGTAACACATGGATATACTTAAATTTATGAAAGCTTTCATAATATCTTCTTATAATAGTGTAGATATGTAACACCCGATTTTTTGCATATATCTTAAATTTTATCAACGTAGAATAATGAGCGAAGTTAACCTAAGTTGACTATTAAGATTAATTGATTTTCGAAAAGATTGATAGATTGAACCACTCAATTTGAAGTTTATGTCTTTTACAAAGTTAAAGTAGTCTTAATAAGAAAAAGAAAGACTTTTGAATCACTCAATTCAGAGTTATGCACACAAAGTTATGGGTGTTGTAAGTTAATAGATGAAAATTTGGAAAGTGAGGGATCGACACAACTGTTTTTGTTGGGTAGACACAATGTTTTAGTTTCGGTCGACACAAGTTATACACGTGGGTCGACACAATATAACATTTTGGGTCGACCCCAGGATTTAAGAGGGTTCGACACAAGTCATTCTCGGGAAAAACTTTTGGTTGACCCTAGCACCGAGCGGTCGACACAAATGACTCTCGGGAATAGATTTGGTCGACACAAAGATCGTGCGGTCGACACAAACAACACCTTCACCGACAGAAGTCTAAAAATCAGCCAAAATTCGGTAAAATCTGATCCGTAGACGTAAACAAAATACTATTTTTGATTAATGAAATGAATTTTCAGCTAAAACTTGGACGAATCTAATTTATGGACGTAAAAGAAATATTGTTTTTGATTAATAAAGACATAAAAAGGCATTTTACTGCCATGTTTCAGCAAACACGAAGTTTTATCTTTCTTCTCTGTGAATTTTCGTGGAGGTTTAAGTTTAAGGTATTTATCTATTCTTTTAAGTTTTTTTTAGGTTCAGTAACGATAAATGATAGTATTATTTGAATTGATGGATAAAATGAATGATTTCATTTCAAGAGATGTGAAACAAGTCGATTATGTACAAGGTTAAAGTTTTGGAAAATTCGGTCAATAAGTAGTAGGAATTAGAGTTTATGTCCTTCATAAGAGTTAAAGTAGACTCTTAGAGTGATCTATATTCGTTTGAATCACTCAATTTAAAGCTATGTATCAAAAGTTATGGACGTCACAAGTCAGTGTACGGAAACTGGGGAGAGATGCGGTCGACCCCTTATAGTTTGGGTCGACCGATTCTCAAAGTTAAAAAGGCAAACTCTCTGTTTGGTCGACATGGGTCGACCCCTTACAGTCTGGGTCGACCCAATCGGGGTTCAAACAGTGAATGACCTCTGTTTTGTCCACATAAGTCAACATGAGTTAGTTTTCTGAATTTGATTTCTTCTAAAAAGTTATAGTAGACTCCTTAAGGAACAATTTGACACTTTAATCATCAGGAATGGATCATTAACGAGGAAGTTATAGTCATTTGAAGTTGGAATAAAAAGTTAAAACTTTATGCAAATTCTGATCCGTATATGATTTATATATTTAGGTCATTTATTGGATTAAAAAGGGGCTCAAGTGGATTGATTCAAGAAAGCAACTAAGGTAAGTAATTATGCATGCGTTTGGCTCCTTTTGGGACTGCATTACAAAGAGTAAGATTAAAGTTGTATGCTTAGATGTTAATTAAATCAAGTATGAAATAAACATGTTACATTATGTATGTATTGAATTTTGCTTGAAGTGTATTGCACCGTGCACCAACCAAATACTATGGGCTTGATTGGTGTTTGTATGTCATTGATTGCGATTGTAAATTATGCTAAGTATCGACTAAGTATATAAAGCATAAAAAATATGTAAAGTACGATTAGTAACAAAGATAGTATTTACTTTGGAGATGTTTGTGTTATATTGATTGTATGATATTAAGTTATCAAGTATTGCATGAAAACATGTTCATGCATCATGTTTTATGAAAGATACGAAAATGTTTTCTCATGTATATTTTTAAAATGTCACCCAACAGATGATGAAGGTGGTATGTGACACATTCATCATCCAATGCATAAATGTATGTAAAGTCAAGATCAAGTTATGAGAGAAGGTAGATTTGGCTGCCTCATGGAGGCCATATGGTGCCTATTCATCTTCATACGATGTGACGCCCACACATGTCAAGTTAAGTCAAGACAACGATAAAGAACGAAATGAATTGCATGTTTTTACGAAAGCACGAGCATGTTAGACATGTAAGTTCATGAGATTACTTACTGAGTTTTAGGCTCACTAGTTAAGCTTTGTGATGTAGGTGATGAAGATGAAAATGATAGACTTAGCCCTTCCTGTTTAATGTAACGATCATGTCATGGAGGAGGCGAATCCAGTGCGGGAAGCTTGAATCGTTAAGTGCCGACCTGTGGGGATGTCAAGAAATGTTTTGAAGTATTTTGGAGTGTTTAGTTTCAAACAATGTTTATAAACATGTTTATTATGTATATTACATGTTTTGATTAAATTATATATTATATGAGCTTTGCGGTATTTTATTTGATGAATATTTTGATTAACAATGTCTTATTTCAAGTAAATGTCGGGTTTATTATGATTTCTAATTAAAGTCTTCCGCTGTGTTTTCACGAAAGGGATTCAAGAGGAAAATTTTTAAAGAAAGAAAAATTTTACCACGATCATTTTAAGTAAAGTTTTACGGGGTGTGACAAGATATTTGATAAAAAAAAATTAAATTATTTTAATAATATATGTTTTAGAAAATTAATAAATTTAAAAAATAATAAAATATTATATATATTAAGGTGATAAGCGGATGTGGTCATGCATCAATGGTGAGCGGAATGTCTTTAAGCTTTAATGTTTTTTCGATTTATTTCATTATTTTTATTGGATTTTAACTTAAGAAATATTATTTCATTAAATTAAGTATGGACATTAATTTAATTATCAACTCAAATTTGTGTTCAGACTACAGAGTCGATCATGAAAAGGGGAAATTAAAGAGAGAACGTAGTCTTCAAATCCGGGGAAGATGGATTGTTTCGATTGATTGTTCATGACGAGAATCACATTTTCCAGTCTGCGTTGAAATGCTTTCTGGATTTTGACCTGATCATCTTTTTCGTCGTAGCTTGTAAAGATTTCGATATTATTCAACTACGAAACGGGACGGGAGAATATCCGTAGTTTTGTTCCGATTTCTCATTATAGGTAATCGTTCGAGAAGAAACTGAAAGACTGGGTAGTTTTTCATCTCTGCTCTCATTTTGGTGCTATTAAAACGGCGAAAATGGCGCTAGTAAAATCTTACTTGTGGGGTGGCGCGGCTATGAAAACAAGTTACTTTTTAAATTCTTTTATGTGTTTTAACCTTATATGACTAACTTTTCGGATGATAATCAAGTGAGATTACTTGTGTTTTTCTTCCTCTATTTGCTGATCAGGACGCATTGTTGATTTTTCTAGGTTGTTTTTTGGGTTTAATATATAATTTGGTTGTTTTCTGTGTTGACTCCTTGAATGTTCATTTACCAAATGTATGCACCTTGCAGGTTTGATCCTTCAACTTTCATAGGATATTTAATCAAGGTTCTTACTTCTTGTTTTTTAATGCTGTCCATCGATTTTAAAAGCCACTGGACCATTTTTAGGCAAAGATATCTTTAAAATGTTTCTTTCAGGCTCCTTCATCATTGTCTTTCAGGGGTTTCTGTCTAACTCTTTGTGAATGATAATATGAGCAATCCAAGTCTTGATGATTGCTAGGTTGTGGATTCTTATCTTCATCTATGTTTTACTGTGGTTGCTTTCCGTTGTCCACTTTTTTAGAATGAATAGTTGCCAGTTTCTGGAGTTTTAGTATTTCCTTAATCCTGCTATAGCTGCTGTTACATAGTTGATGTTGATTGCACTTTTTTTTTTGCTTGAGCCTGAAATTTTTATAAAATAGTGTTTTCCAGGTCCTTTTTCCTTAATTTGTCAATAACTTCATATGATGACGGAGTTTTCATTGAAAACTGAAATAATTTTTCTTCTGCTTGTTTTTTACCATATGATTCTCACTGGCTACATTGTTGTTTACTTTGAGTGGTTCTCCCTGTTTTGATAATGATACTAAGTAGACTTCATTGCTCTATACATAAAGTCCATAATAGCGAAAGTTGAAATCTGGTGTCATCGACTGTAATCAGTTTTATTGTTTTCTCTTAAAATCATTTTGACTTAACAATTCTAAATCTAACCATTCACTTCCTCGAATGACTTTCGTTGTGTTATGATATTTGAGACTTTTCCCCCATTTGATGCAGTGAGGAAGTGTACTTCACTTCGAGAAGGTACAAGGTCAGCTGTCTGATGGATGATTCTGCTTCAGAGTCTTATTTGCAAGCAGGTGCCTCAAGCCTAAAATATATTAGCGGTTCACTTTTCAATATACCTGGTTTCTTTGTTGGTTTCGGTAATAAAAGCTCATCTGAAACAGAGTCTCTGAGGAGCCCTACATCTCCTTTGGATTTCAAATTCTTTTCGAACTTAAGTAGGCCTTTTGGTCTTATGTCCAAAATTTCATCTGAAAGAGGAAACGAAGAGAAGTTGAATTCTCCTGAAGTTGGTCTTGCCATTGTAAATTCCCTTCTTGATGAATTATTACCAAGCAGTGGAGATGTCGGTTCACCAAATAGGAAGAACGTGCTTTTCGGCCCGCAGGTCAAAACTAAGGTGTCGATTACCTCGAGACATAAAATTAGATCTGTTGATTCAGCCATAAAATCAAACTCCTTGCCAAACTGTATTATCTCCCCCCTTTTGGATGACAAATTTCACAATTTATTGGAGAATTCAAAGAAAGTTTTTGATTGTACAATTACTCTAGAGCCTGAAGTGTATGAGAATATGTCACCCATCATGTCGGATTCGCGCAAGATTGCTTCTTTGGGGATTGATTCACGGCAGTTCGATTGTTTAAGCTGTGAAAATGTATTTGCGCAAAAAGTTACCAATCCACCTTTCAGTGTTTGTTCAAAAGGAGTTAACTCATTCTCTATTAACTCAACTTCAATTCCTATCGATATTGATTCAAACCATGTCGGATCTCTCTCTGCCAGAGAAATAGAACTTTCCGAGGATTATACGTGTATAATTTCTCACGGCCCCAACCCAAAAACAATTCATATTTTTGGTGACTATATTTTGGATTGTCACACAAACGAGTTGCAATTTTTGTGCAATGATGACAACCAAGACTCACCTTGAGTGGCTAATCACTCGAGGGAATCAAACCTTGACCCTACCGCTGACGATAATTTGTCACTACAGGGTTTGGAAGAAGAAGAAGACATTCTTTTCTACAGGTTTGTTCCAAGTCATTTTTTTTTGGCCGAAACTGGTTGTTTGATTTAACAGTGACAGGCAAATAATTTTGCAGCTCGAAGAATACTACTTATGAGGAGGATGAAAATGAGAAAGCCTGCTATAATTCGATCTCTCACAAAGATCTCTTCATTTTTGGGGTTCAAAGGTGAGAATTGAAATGGAAGCGGAGAGGAGGATCATCTGTCTATCAAGAGCTGTCACAGTATATCAGATTGCAGCCATGGATGATTTCAAAAAAGCTTCCTTCCATTTGCTAATAGCTAGCTTACATCTTTCTGGATTTTGACAGAGAAGAGTGAAAATAAATGGAGTCTTCGTTCACTGCTGTAAGACCACTTGCATCTTCTTTGTTTACTGATGTTTTTTTATATCAGTCTATCGTCCATAGATTTGAACATTGTGGCAGATATCTACTGGTATATATGGTGGATCAATGGTGTCTATCGTTCATCCGTTAATTTTTCGTACAATCGGGTTGATTTCTTTCCATTGTTCAATGCGATTATGATGCTTTTTGAAACTCTATTTCATTCTTATAAAATTTTCCATTTGGCAATCTGGATGTAATCAACTGTTGAAAATCACTTTCTTTCTCAGACTCGTCACGCTGGAGATCTGTCTGACTTTGAATATCTGTCGATCTTCTACGTCGTGCATTTGTTTTAATTCTTTAGCTTCAAGTGGATAACTAAATGCACATTGTTATGTACGGGTGAAGTCGATTTGGTTCAGTTTGACTATAATTGGAAGCGAACGGAGTATAATTGGAATGGAACGGAGTCCGTTTGGCCCTGGATAAAGAAACCAAACGAGTCCATTTGACATCGGTTAATTTTGTGTTTGTTCTATTCGTTTTAAACTCTCGTTGGGTTGACTATAATTTTGTGTTTGTTCTATTCGTTTTAAACTCTCGTTCGGTTTGGTTTTTCAAAGAAATACCTGAGAATTTGGACAACGACTCTCGGTTCTATACGATTCATTTCAATCAAACGACATCGAGCTTTTCCGATCAGTTTAATTTTTTATTTCAACCGGACTAATGAAATAATGGTAAAAAGCGGTATATTTCCATATCTACTGTTAATTTCTCAAGAGTTTAAGATGGAATTATAGTTCCCTTAAATATTTAAATAAATTGACATAAAATAGTGGTAATAGAATTTGATTAAAGACCATATCATCGTGATCGTTCACTAATGGGCCCACAAGTGCCAGCGTGGCCCATTCCCCTCGCGGTTCGTATGTGTTGACTGTCGTGTCTCGTGTGACTCAATTGCAATTTACAAAGCATCCTCATTTGCTCCTCTCCTCCAACCTGACCTCCGCTCCGTCGATCTCCGATCACCTCGGTTGCTTTGGCTTCAGGATTTAGATTTTTGTGGCAGCTTTCATTACGAAGAAATGGTGCGTTTTACTCTCTTATCTCCTTTTTGTTCCTTCGCGTTTCCATTGTGGCTTAGATCTGGCTCAATTCTTCGATAGATTTATCCTATGTTAGCGATATTAGTTTGTTTGATTTTGTATAGGTTTTCATATAGAATGTCTCGTTCTATTCTTTTTTCCAAATTCAGATAGAGTTGTAATTTGCCGAGTTGGGCTATTTTGCGTAAATAGGAAGCTTAGAGTATGGAACCATATTGCTTTTGTATTTTGAGTTTTCAGAAAATAAACTCGAAATTGGGAATTGTATGAGTTGGGATCTGGTTTTTTGTTTAGAATTTTGAGGAGTTATATGCCTGTCACTGCTGTTTATTGTAATCTAATCTCATCTTGTTGTTGCTGTAATTCCATTCCTTCGGCTTAGTTTAATTTCTACTGCTGATACTAATACGTTCGCTCTTTTGTATGGTGTTTAACAGCCTCTTAGACTTGAAATCAAGGTATTATTTTTTTTCTCATTTTCAAAGTTATTCATCTGTTAGATATTCTTCTTGGATTTGAATGTCTGTTTGATTATTGATTCAGAGGAAACTCGCTCAAAGATCAGAAAGAGTCAAATCTGTAGATCTGCATCCAACTGAGCCATGGTAATTAACACATTCTTCTAAATATATTTCATAGTGAAAATTTTTGAAAATTTTTTGAGCTGCTTACTGGAGTTGAACAAGCTTAATTGGATTGACTGAGTATGCCAGTCAGTATAGTGGTTTGTTTCTCTTTAGTGATGAGGTTGAATGTGGGAGCTGGATTGCACTTAATTTTAATGTAATGAGTTCAAGGATTTGGGCATAAATGCGGGGGTTCAGTTACTATGAGTGTTACTTATTTATTTAAGTGAATGCATTTTATATCACATAAGAAACCAATATTTGGCTAGTGATATATTGACTGTATTATTACCACAGGATNATCAGATGACATGCTCATAAAGCTTTGGGATTGGGACAAAGGTTGGATTTGCACTCAAATTTTCGAGGGACACTCCCATTATGTGATGCAAGTAACATTCAATCCCAAAGATACTAATACCTTCGCCAGTGCATCTCTTGACCGCACCATAAAGGTCTGAACATGAGTTTGTGGTAATTATTGTCTTCTTTTCTCATGCCAATCATTGCTGGATGATATTTCCTTTTTAGATATGGAATCTTGGCTCTCCTGATCCTAATTTTACTTTGGATGCGCACCAACAAGGAGTGAATTGTGTTGATTATTTTACTGGTGGCGACAAGCCTTATCTAATTACTGGTTCTGATGACTACACTGCCAAGGTATTCCCTTGGTCTATACTATGGCTCACTCATTTTAGCCTCAAAAGACATGGGATGCTTAATACATAAATCTTATGTGAATAGGTTTGGGACTATCAAACCAAAAGTTGTGTCCAGACACTTGAAGGTCATACACACAATGTCTCTGCAGTGTGTTTTCATCCAGAACTACCAATTATTATCACTGGTTCTGAGGATGGAACTGTTCGCATATGGCATGCAACCACATATAGGTAAAGGTTATGAACTTGAATTGTTTTTGGCTGTCCCTTTTTGGTTTTCATGAAGGAGAGCGACACTAAAAGTTGCGATGACTTACTCTCCCATTTACTGTACATATTTGTTTGGTTAGATTTGATAAATCTGTTGCTATTGACAGGAACGTGTGAGTATGCATGATTTATTTACTTTTCTCCTTTTATTTGAACATTTAGTCTAGTTTTTGAGAGGCAAGAACAAGAGGATACATCAAAGAAGGAAAAGAATTATGTATGCCTATTTGTTTGGTCGATTACTACCTCTTCTATGGCTAATTTCTCTTAAGCTCATATATTTTCCTAACGCCCATCTGAACATGCTTCAACTGCTTTTTTTTTCTGTCAACCATAATCTGCAAATTATAAACATTTTTTTGCCATATCTGTTTACTTCTTCCAATTCATTTTTACTGTATTGTGAAAGACATGGTTAGTTAACTGCAAAAGTATTTATAATTAATTCTCAATGCGACAATTTTCCTGTATACAGTTATCCCAACTGATCTGGGTTTTTTATGAATTCTATACTTCCAGGCTTGAGAACACTTTAAACTATGGTCTTGAAAGAGTTTGGGCTGTTGGATACATGAAGCGCTCACGTCGGTGAGAATCTACACCCTCACTAATGTAAATATTTTATGTTTCTTGTTTGCTGATGTTGGAAGCTCAAGTGTTCAAACATTTTCTCCATTGGGGATCCCTTCATTTTGTTCACACATGTTTTACATTTAGACTTGTCTTTTTAACTCAAGGTTATAATCTTTTGGGAAATTTTTTTTAATAAGAAACGAATTATATTAAAAAAATAGAATATGGAAATAAGAGAAGGAAAGAACCCATATGAAAAGAAGAGACTCAATTTAAAACAACTTCTCTCCAATCTGAAAAAAAATTATGCCAAAAAAATAGAACCTGAAAACTCTGAACAACTTGCCGACTTGGCACAAATGTAGATAAAATTTTCCTAAAGATTTTATTTTTTATCATTGAATATATAAGTGTTGTGATGCAACCAGATGAGGTTGTTGATTGTCAAAAATGTTCCTAAGCCACATCTGCGTCAAGTTTCATTTCCACCAACTAAACTCAGAAGATGCTCATATGGAGCTCCTTCTCCGTCAAGTAGCTTGCGGCTTAGTGAGATGGTGCAAAGTGAAACCATATGGTTGCCGAAAGAGGAGCGATGGAGTGCTGCTAAGATTCGTCGATGATGGGGTTAGGGGCAATCGTCAATGGCAGAAACTACCCAAGCTGTCGGTGCCTAATGTCTGTCGGCTAAATAGTTCATTTCGGCTACTGTCCCCCCTTCATTCATATCTCTTATTTTTTGTCATCTGGGCTACGAAAAGAATGGGAACATGGAGGATAATCCTGTTCACTTGAATTTGTCTAAGCTTTGGGTAAAAGGAAGATGGGCTGAAACTTTTGAAAAACAGTTTGGGGCTACATGGTGTTGGACGGGCTACAAAAGGATATTGGTATTTTGAAATAGGTTGCTTTGAGCTTACGATGCGAGCAAATATATTTTTCACTTGGGCCTACCTTACAATTTTTTTCTAGAGAATTTAATGAGTTGGACTAGCATACACTTCATTGGACTGTAAAGACAAATGTAACCTATCCTATCGGATTGAAGTCAAATCACTTAACGAGATATGGTGGAATCTACTCTGCATGAGTTTAGAGAAGATGGATGACTTACGACCTTGAAGTCAAGGTCGATCATCAAGGAAGCAGCATTATTGAACATATATTAGGGTTTTTTAATATTATTAGATATATTAGAGGGTATTTTATTTATTCTAGTTAGGTTACTTTTATATAAACATAGACAATTAGGTTATATGTTAGGATAACTTGAACATTATTTGAATAAAAATCTCTTTAGAAAATGGTCTACTGTCCATGCAATTCTCATGGTTGCATTGGAACCGTTGGTGCCGAACCGTGGTGTTTTATTCATCTATTTTTATGAGTTTGCACCTGTTTTATGGAATTGAGTTTGGTTGATGCTCAATAACGCACCAACTCATTTTCCAAAGCATACTTCATATTTGTCTAGATTTGATGCAGACAGATATTTATAAAGGTTTGTTAAGTGGAACATGAATGGATGAGGTAGATAGAAAATGAATGTCGACACTCTTTATTTTGTTGGAGCTTAAGGACGAATTCCTTACTTCACTGCATAATGCATGATGGTTCTGCCCTTTGTTAGTTGACAGACAACATGACAACAATTCAGAGATTCCTTCAACTCAATGCCCTCTTCTTGGAAATTTCAAACCTTCTTACAACTTAATTTGAGAGTATTTGAAAATTTAGTAAAAGATCCATACTGGTTGGCTAGTCTCTCTCTGATCACGCTGTATATCCCCTCGTACATCTAGTTGCAGCACATCATGTTCTTTGGATATTTCCAATTAATGTGTTGTTCATGTACATCTTTCAAAAGTTTTTCAAATATGCTTTGGAAAATGAATTAAACATGGAAATTGTTATTTCATCCAACAGGGTTGTGATTGGATATGATGAAGGAACCATTATGGTGAAACTTGGTCGAGAAGTACCTGTTGCTAGTATGGATAACACTGGGAAAATTATTTGGGCAAAGCATAATGAAATTCAAACTGTTAACATTAAGTCTGTCGGGGCAGATGTTGAGGTTTGTGCTTAACTTTTGTTTCTATTACGTTTAAATTACTCAAAGTCAATTTATATAATTGATTATTATTTGTTTCATAGGTTACGGATGGAGAGAGATTGCCTTTGGCTGTTAAAGAGTTGGGTACTTGCGATCTTTACCCCCAAGTACGTTAGTAATGTACCCAGCTGGTTTTTTTTTTGTTGAATTATTTCCTGAATATTGAGGACATTAAAGTTCATTTCTTTCGGTAATATTGGAAGATAATTTTTAGAGAACAATCAAATAACTTGAATCTCTTAATTTGATTTGCCTATATAATCATGGAACCCTTTTCTCAATAGACATTGTTATGAACAAATATAGAAATGATTAAGTTATCCTCAACCCAAGCTTTTAGGATTATTGGTAGTTTGTCATTTATAGATCTTTAATTTGATATTCTTGTTTTTCTGTGCTTTTTTTCATTTTGCACCTTCAGAGCTTAAAACATAATCCAAACGGGAGGTTTGTTGTTGTCTGTGGGGATGGCGAATACATTATATATACTGCCTTGGCATGGAGGAACAGGTCCTTTGGTTCAGCTCTGGAGATTGTTTGGTCATCAGATGGAGAATATGCTGTTAGAGAAAGTACCTCGAAGATAAAGATTTTCAGTAAGAATTTTCAGGTTGGTATTTATTAGGTGTTTTTCTACCATATTTTAAGAATTTCCAAGTTTGTATTTATCAGATTTTTTTCTATAATATTTTCAACATAGGATAGAAATACATCCAAAGACAGCCTGCAATGTGAGGGGAATAATTGTTTTAAGGGCTACTTTATGTCTAATTATTTCAACATATCATAGATCTACATCCAAAACATAGTCTGCAACGTGGGTGGTAGTATTTTTTATTGTCTACATTATGTCTAATTATTTCATCTGGTCATACTTCCAATTTTGAATGCCCTTTTGTTCTAATGTTCAATTTTTAACTAATCAAATGTTTCAATCATGGAAGTAGTAACCATTTTACTCTATTTATATATTTATTTTCTCTTCCCAGGAAAAGAGAAGTGTCAGACCAACCTTTTCAGCTGAGCGTATTTATGGAGGAACTTTACTAGCAATGTGCTCGAATGATTTTATTTGCTTTTATGACTGGGCTGAATGCAGGTTGATTCGTCGCATTGATGTTAATGTGAAGGTGAAGAAAAACATATTTATCCAGGATAAATTAATATTGTGTTTTCATATTTCTCCTGCAAAAAAAATTAAGGTTTTAATTTCTATTTATTTTTTCAATTCCAGAACCTCTATTGGGCTGATAGTGGTGATTTAGTGGCTATTACCAGCGACTCTTCATTCTATATTCTGAAGTACAATGTAAAGGCCTTAGCTATTTCAATTCTTTCTTTATAATTTTACCTTTGTCCATTTCATGAGACATTTTTACTGTCCTTTTTCCTTGGGCAGCCCGATGTAGTGTCTGCCTATCTAGATAGTGGGAAACCTGTTGACGAACAAGGTGTCGAGGATGCATTTGAACTCCTGCATGAGATGAATGAACGTGTAAGAACTGGCATTTGGGTTGGAGATTGTTTCATTTACACTAATTCATCATGGCGGCTTAATTACTGCGTTGGTGGCGAGGTACTTTTTGTCTGTGGCTCTTGCCTTCAGCTAATATGCATCCGATAATGTAGGCATTTGATGGACTTAGTTATGCTTAGCCTGCTTGATGTATAACATCATAATTTCAGGTCACCACAATGTTTCATTTGGACCGGCCAATGTACTTGCTCGGCTACCTTGCTAATCAAAGTCGGGTGTATCTGATCGACAAAGAATTCAAGTAGGGAACTTTAATTGTTCAGGGAGTGCTGATGGATCCAAACTGTATCAGAACTGTGATCGCTTGTTTTTCATGCCGTGAAATGCAGTGTTATGGGGTACACATTACTTGTTAGCTTGATCGAGTACAAGACTCTAGTGATGCGTGGGGATTTGGAAAGAGCAGAAGAACTATTACCCTCAATTCCTGAAGAGAACCACAATAGGTTAGTATAACCTTTAACTGCCTTGGTGTTTCATATGTCATTACTTGGCATTAACAAGTTCACTTTTAACTTCAAAGAGCAGATGTTTTCTACCAGTTAAGCCATACCAATGTAATATCTTTTCTGTGTGAATGAACTTCATCAACATTTACATCTTGTCCTTTCATTTTGTAGTTTTCCTTTTTCCTTTCATTTTTTCTTTTAGTTGGTTCTTATATTTGATTTGTTTCTTACTTTTTTTTTGTTATGATAAGTATGGAATACACTGCTACAAATACTATATCCTTGAGTGTGCTTTCGATTATTAATAGCTTAGATGGTTCTTATTGTTGATTTGTTTCTTACTATTTACCTGAAATTCATTGCCAGGCAAAAACTTCTGAAAAGAATTTTTTTTCAACTAATTTTTATTTTTTTGTCATGATATGGAATACACTGCTACAAATACTATATCCTTGAGTTTGCTTTCGATTATTAATAGCTTAGATGGACAAAAGAAAATAATGCTCTCTATCCAAGCTTTAAAGGTTCTTTAATCAAAATTCGATTAGAGTATTATACTATATTTATGCTGAAATATTTAGGAATGTGTAAACAGTTTTTCTGCAAAAATCAAATCAAAGCTGATATCTATAAAGTTCTTTTGGAGATATCTTGGCATTGAAATGTTTGGTTTAATTGTCCTCCAGTGTGGCTCGTTTCTTGGAATCACGAGGTATGGTAGAGGAGGCACTGGAAGTTGCTACAGATGAGGACTATAGATTTGATCTGGCTATACAGCTTGGCAGATTAGGGATAGCAAAGGTAGTTAATAGCAAAATAAGCAGCTTTCTAAATACATTGTGTAAATCCATCTGGTAATTTTGCCTGCTTCCTGATTATAAACCTCGTGGTTGTCGTACCCAGGAAATAGCTACAGTGGTGCAGAGTGAAACCAAATGGAAGCAGCTTGGAGAGTTAGCTATGTCCACAGGGAAGGTGAATTATATATTACTACGTTATTTTTTCCACCAGTAATTTTTTAAATCCACTTTTTAGCTGCATCACCCTTTGTCCGTAAATCTTGTTTTGAGTTTCTACAGTTAGAATTGGCTGAGAAATGTCTGGAGAATGCTGGTGACTTGAGTGGTTTGTTGCTTCTGTTTTCTTCTCTGGGAGATGCCGAAGGAATATCAAAACTCGCTACCCTAGCGAAAGAGCAAGGAAAAAACAATGTTGCCTTCCTTTGTTTCTTTATGCTGAGCAGATTGGAAGACTGTCTCCAAATATTGGTGGAAAGGTTATTTTCTTTTTTTCTGCATGCTGCCTGCCTAATTCCCAACTTGGTATTTGACATTCTAAGGCCGTTGTTTTAGCAATCGGATACCAGAGGCTGCTTTGTTCGCACGATCTTATCTTCCTAGCAAGGTGTCTGAGATTGTAGCAATTTGGAGAAAAGACCTGAACAAAGTATAACCTTTTACCTTCTCATTCTTATTTCATTCTCTATGTCAGATGCAATTTCTTGACTATGATCCTTCAAGAGGAACTTTTTCTTTACAACCTTTTATAAATAGCATGACTAATAAATATTTATGTATTGGCATGCTTTTGGATGTTTTGCTTTCCTTAAGTGCTGATTGTAATTTTCTTTTATATTTGTTTGATTAAAATGCTTCAGGCTAGTATTTTATCCTTTGATTTACTGACTATGAACTAATGCAAAGTATTCGCATTGTTAAAATTTGTCTTGGTGGAAAAATTTGTAAATGCCTCTGCCTTTGTGACATTTTACCTGCTCTGGCACATTTGAAGATCTGATGGGTATTTCACATGAATCAGGTCAATCCAAAAGCTGCTGAGTCATTAGCTGATCCAGAAGAGTATCCTAATTTGTTTGATGACTGGCAAGTTGCTTGTTCAGTTGAGTCAAAGTCTGCAAAGATCAGGTATACAAAATGATGGCTTTTTTACTTTGGACATTTTCCTCTATATGTAAGATTTTTGGTCTATGGCAAGGAAATAGTATTGAGTGCATTTGATTTTTATGATTGGGAATCTGCTCCTGTTCTTGAATTGTTTTTCCAAGCTTTTTTTTAATTTCTCACCCTTATAGAGTTTGATGTGTTTCTTTATTGACATTTCCTTAGACAAGTCACTTCTACTAATTTTTCTATCCTCTTCATTGTAGGGGTATTTTCCCACCTGCAGAGGAATATGCTAGCTATGCTGATAAATCACACTCAACCCTAGTGGAGGCTTTTAGGAACATGCAAGAGGAAGAAGAGGAGCATCTAGAAAATGGAGAAGCAGATTTGAGTGTATGAAATGCATTGAGATTTTACTTCATGAGATCTTATTTTGGTTATCAATGAATTTACTTGCTATAATATGTCTTTGCTCCACTGTTTTCTACCTGCACATTTGCAGCTGCATAGTGACTTCCAAATTTATATTCTAATATTTCTATAAAACTTTGGTGATGATATTGTTATACCTGTACATCAGGATGATATTAAAGTCTCTAATATTTTAAATAATGGTGCATTTGTAGAATTTATCTGTGGTGTTTACGAAATCCTTTGGTTCTATTCTGTAGGAGTACGCCGAACAGAATGGAGACAAATATTCTTCACAAGAACAAAATGAAGAAGGAAGCCAAGAGGAGGCAGTGGTTGTTGATGCCGAATCCATGGACGGTGCAGTTATCATTAATGCCAGCGAGGCCGAAGAAGAATGGGGTACAAATAATGAAGTAACTCCGTCACCCTAAAAGGCAGATGGTTAGACGTTTGAAAATCCATTTTTGTCTCTGAGGTGGTTAGTAGATTCTGAACTACCCTATTGAACTCTTGTCATTTTCTAATCTACTCCATTGCAATCGTTTCTTACTTCATTTTCATTTTTAGTGCTCAATTGTTTGGATCATTCTGTCCAATTTATCGTAGCATAGACCTTATATCGTCATTCTTTTAAGAACTTCACGTTTTTTCTGTCCCTTGATTGCAGTGCTTACCCAACTCCATCGAATCCAGTCCTGTCCGATGATTCGTTCCTTTTTTTTTTGGCATGGACCCACTTTTGAGACGAGCTGAAGAGGAAACAAGGTAATTGAGTTATGATGTCATTCATAATGAACTTGTTTGGCGCTGTGATTTTGTAGTTGCATCGAGAAATGCTATTTGGAGAAATTGATGGTTTTTTTGACTTCTTGGTTCATTCTTGTGACTGAATACCCAGTATGAGATTACTAGATTGATTTTTGATATTCTTTACTCGTCGTGCATTGTTTCTCCGAAGACTGCGTGTACTGTCAAATACGGAAGAAATGAAAGGTTTTAGAAATCATTTTGGGTGGGATCTATACAAACGATGACAGAATCAAAGATGTTTCTAGTTTGCCGGTTTTGAGATTCCCGTTAGAAAACGCAACAAAGACATTAAGTTTTCTTTGTTAGATTGACGGAACGTCAAAGACTTTGGAACTTTAATAACATGCAACGGAATTTCTTTGTATGCCAGTACTGATGATCATCATACACATCAAATTTATAACATTACGGCGAGTACCGATGAAATTCAAAATTCAAACTTTATAACTTTACGCGAGCAATTTAAAATTTTAGTGCTATATTCATCTATTTAAATTTTTCACATGGAGACCACAGTGTTTACTAGGGGTGGGCATCGAGTGTTAACGGATCGGATTGAGGCAAATTCAATTCGATCCGATAACAATCAGATCAACAATTTTGATCTGATCGGATTCGGATGCTTGTGCCATTCAAATCCGATCCGAATCCGATTAAAGAAATCGGATCGGATCGGATTGGATTTTTAAAAACCTGTAATTCAAAAATTTCCAGTTCTCCGTCGATTCTTCTTCTGTTCTTAGTCGTTTTTAACGACTCCATTCATTTACAATTACAATTACAGAAATAATTTACAAATCTAAAATCAAATCTTCATGCCTATTTATATCTTTGTTTCTGTTCTCTGAGGCCGTCGTTGGAGGGAAACTCGGAGTCTAGGAGCAGAGGGTCGGCGAGGCGGCTCGGCTTCGTCTTCGGAGTAGCGGAGTGGAGAAATTGAGACGAGTGATTTTCAGATTCCAAAATCGGAGTCGGGGATTTGAATTAAGCAATCTGACTTTCGGATTGGATCGGATTGACTATCGGATTTGGCTTCGAATCTGATAGCCAATCCGATCCGATAACGATCCAAAAGTCAAATCAAATGAAAAATTTCTCTACCGAATACCTAGTCTGATCCGACCGAATCCGATCAGATTGGATCAGACTGTCGGATCAGACCAGATCTGCCCACCCCTCGTGTTTACATTCAATTTATGGAGAATTCTTCTCTACTACAATAATGTGAAAAAAGCTTATTTATTGAGGACAGGTGTCTTTTCAAGTGAAAAAAGATTGATTGAAAACAACTCTATTAGTTGTTCATTCGTTGACTTATTGTTTTAATTGTTTAGGTTTTATTTAATAGTGGTTTGTGGTGTTCCTTTGTCGAGTTCCCTAAATGATATTTCTAGTGGTGATTACTTTGACCTTCACAAGATTTATAACCAGCACATTAATGAACTAGATAATGAGATTTATTCTTATGTAGTTAAGAAATAATGAATTCCATATTTATTCTGAAAGTCTTAATCCAATATATTTTAGCATGTAAACACATGATCTACTAGCAGATCTGGTCTCTACTTTAACATCAAAGCTTATTTGCATGAAACATTGAGACGACATTGTAACGAGCAATAATGTGAAGATTACGTTGCTGAATAATCCAAATTTTTGGATGTCAACTACCAGAATTTCATTCATCTACGAAATTGTAATTTTTAGATATTCGTTTTCCAACCTATAACTTATTTTTTGGCATTTTTAACATGATTGACAGTTGAATGTATATATCAATGTAATTGAAATGTATCTAAATGTATTGATTCAAGCATCAAATTTATAATAAAAATAAAATTTTTAATACATGTCATTTTTTATTTTAACAATAAATGTTTTTCAATAACTATGTCATAATTTTTTTGAATTACGATAATATTGTTTTTAATAGTTTCAAATCTTATTTTTATAGTACTAAAAATAATTTCTAAAAATTTATACAAGATAATATTATTTATACATATTAGCTTGTTGGATTTCGTTAAGTACACTTTAAGTAGTCAAGGTTTGCTCGTAGCTGCTCATTAGTATCGAGTCTCGCGAGTCAACTCGGTACAAAAAGTTTTTGGAAAAGCTCAATCATATTGATAGAGGCTCAACCTAGTAAGCTTAACAATACTCTGTTGAGAGCATTTAACACCTTTAAATGATTCAGGCCAAACCGATCAAATATCTCAACCAAGTAGACGTTCAGAAAGACTTACAAAAATACTTTTTGCAAGGAAAGTCAACAACCAATTTACGGCAAAAGTATATAGGCTATGAACTAACTATGGCACGCTTTTGATCTAACAACTAAAGGCAAGTTTACTACGAGAAACATCGACAAGTTGTAGAAGGTATTGCTCAAGACGGACGTACGAGGTCGATACTTTAGTCTAGATTTTTTCTATTCTCCTAACAAGTCAATGTTTAATCTTAGCAATGACTTTGATCTTCATCATTATATCAGTTTTGTTATATGAATCCAGCAACTGCGTCAATACGTTAACAATCAATAAATCCAAGTCTACTTTCATCCACCTCGAATTTCTATCATTTATCTCCCTATCAATTCAACAGAACCACAAATAGTAAGAGCAGTCTACAATATCAACTGCAATATCATTACCAAGATTTTGACATCTACGTACCTCTAGAAGCAAAATTTGATCTGGCGGCAGTTTTTGAAGGAGAGCTCACAAAATGTTGTGGGAATTTTGAGGTAGAGCTCCAAAGCCCGCGAGCGTTACACAAGCCCATAAAATTGCGCGGGAAGTATACATAGCATGGACGCTCACAATGACAATGGGGTTCATCATTTGCAATCACTGGTCGAGCACAGATATCGTAGGGTATATTCATTTGACGAGCATGTCTCGGCCAAGTCCTGATGCATTCTAGTCATTGCCTTCTGCAGTGATTTCAACGCTGGAAGTAAATTCCTGGAATTCTGTCTAATCAAATTTCCATGAGTTTTACAGAGCTCCTACAACAGAAAAAAAGACTAAATAAAACAAAAGGAACGGAGATTTAAGTATTTGAAACCAGCCCAGGCAGATAAAGACAGTGTTCATAAAATAAGGGAAATACTAAACAAATACCAGGCACCATCTTAGACTGAACTCTAAATGTGGACTGCTTTCTAGAAGATCTGCCAATGCTTCAATTAACCTCTGCAGATATCTGGGTGGAATTGAAGAGACAACAGCGGCTATATCTGCAGGACTTACAGCAAAAATGCTTTTTTTAATTAAAGAGTCCTCGTTTAATCTAAGACTAAGGATTAAAGCTCTGTTTAGCTGATCTTCATTTATTGCTGCATCAATTGCCTGCATCAAAATTTAACCACAAATGAGCAATTACTATACACTTGACTAGAAAAAAAGTGCTGCTTCTTTAACATGTTTTCCAAGTGTCAAAAAGTGTTTATTAATTAATAATTAAAAGATTTTAACGAATTAGTGTGGTTGAGAAAAAGAATGCCCAAGTCAAACAACCTTCATAATAAGTTTACAGTATACCCTCTTGACTTACCCCAGCAGAGTAAAAATGGGAGCAATATTATCTATTATAGGCAGAAGAAAACAAAACAAAACAATTAAAGAACTATCTTTTTTTAACTAAACTAGCTATTCTTTAAAGAATAAACTGAAAAATTATAACACACCTCAGGAGTAACATCCATGTCAAGATCAGTTGGATCAAAGATAAATGATTCATCAATTGAATAAACTAGAACCCCTTCAGTAGTTGCAGCTGAAAAACTTCGACCAGTAGGGGCAATGCGCAAACATTTAGTTCGAATTACTGCTCTTCCACGGTTAGGCATGGATCCTGGCAAATCATACCCTAAGTTTCCTCGTGACTGTTTGTCAAGACCTTCCTCTACATCGCTGTCTTCATCATCAATTAGATCCAAGGGACCAGCTTCTGTCATATTCTTCGAGTTTAGGAAGTCAAGAACTCCATCCAAAGAGAGATTGTGGGTTATTTGAAACCGACGCAGCAAAATCTGTGAATTAACAAAAAAAATCTCACATAAAAAGATATTCAAACCATCTATTCAAGATATAATATGAAGCATGTTGGAAAATCACTGTAAAATTGAACTATACACAGAAGACCAAGAAACCAAATCACACAAACATTAAATTAAAAATCAGTTGCTGCAGATGCAGCTGGATACATCCTAGAGTGATATCCACAGTAAATAAACAACTTTAAGCATCGTATTCAACTTTTGCTGATTTTCCTTCAGATAAAAATTTAGTTTTCCTCTTAAATTCAGAAAGAAAAACTCAATCCACAACCTGGTCTGAGTTTTACTCCTAGCCGTTGTAAAGTGGTTGTTAGCACGTGATTCATTTGCTATGAGTTTTAAGAAAATAACAAAATGAAACCAATGTGTTAACTAACTAAACCCACAACTTTTGAAAATGAATAGAAGTTAGAAAGCCAACAAAATAAATTAATAAGTCAAAGTACAAGTCTGATACTCTAATGTTCTAACTTTATTTGTCATTTGTTAATTATACAAGTATTGTTACATTGTTGCAATGTTACTAGTTAATAAGTGAGGGTGGCGTACTAAATTTTACTTGATAAAACTTGCATACTATTATTACCCTAAGAAATATCAACATTTTTATCCTAGACACACAGAAACAATAATTTAGCATTTAAATCAAGAGAATAAAATTAAATAGAAGTAGAATACATGACTTTCAACATCAAATGTTATTTCTATATGAATTGAAGGGGTACAATCGAACCTGATATGCAATTACTAATTTTAAAAATATCAACTTTTTTATCCTTAACATAATAACAGCCCTGAAGTAAACAAGACAAATGAAACGATGATAGCATTTAAATCATAAAATAAAAATAAATAGAAGTAGAATACATGACTTTCAACACCAAATGTTATTTCTATATGAATTTAAGTGCTACAATCGAACCTGATCATACTATTAATTTTAAAAATATTATACTTTGTATCCTTCACATAACAACTCTGAAATAAACAGAAACATAGAAAGATGATTTAGCATTTAAATCAATAAAATCAGATTAAATAGAAGTAGAATATATGACTTTCAACGTCAAATGTTATTTCTATATGAATTTAAGGCCTACAAACGAACCTGCTCAGCAACATCATACATACAAATATATTTGCTATTTCCACCAGCTAATATGTAACTCCCATCAGCGGAATAACAGAGAGTTGTGAAGCACTTCCCAGAACTAGAATTAGCAACTGATCTACGATCAGTCATGAGGCGCCCTCCGGCTATATCCCTGCGTCCCTCAATTGTATACATTAACAAACCATCAATTGGGTCCCAGAAATGAATCTGTCCATCTAACGTGCTGCAGGCCAATTGCCTTCCATCAGGCCGATAAATTACAGTAAGAACATCATGCGTATGATTGAATGTTTCAACAGCTCCTTTACTTTCAAAAACATCCCATAACCGAACAGTTTTGTCCCACGATGATGAAGCTAAAATTGCCTATTAGATTAAAGATAACAGGTTACTAATAGCAAAAAAAAAAATCAAAAGGAGATTGTATCACTTGAATTTCAATCTACACAGAGATTATATGAAGTTGCAAACATAAAAAAAAAACTGAAAGCGGGGTGTCAGTCTAAATCATTTCCATACTGGATATAAGTTGATCAAGCCACTGACATGGTTTAAAAATAATAGATATATACACACAGTATATAACCAGCACATGAAATCAGAACTCACACTTGTTGGAGAAAACATTAATCCATGAACAGGACCTTCATGACCACTAAGTATATCCAATAACCGGCCAGTCTTCATAGACCAAACATAAATCTGCTCCAGAGAGATTGCGAACAGGTAGATTTAAAAAGTGTAAACAATGATATGAGCAGAAAAAAATCCAAGAGGAAAAAAAAAAGAATACCTCATAAAAATCCAATGTTCCAGCACACACAACTTCTCCACTCTGATCTGCGGTCAAAGAAACAAATTGCCTAGACGAAGGGGAGGTAAATGTCCTAAAATTTCGGTAGCGAAATAAATCCCAAGCACGGACAGTTCCATCCAGGGATGCACTAAGGATGCAATGGTTACTTGCCATGAAATGGAGTGCTGTGACCGTACTTGTATGTTCAGAGAATGTTACAAAACAGAAACCAGAAGAAATAGTCCACACCTATTAAGCAAACATTAAAGCTTCATCATTGTCAGATAATGCATCAACAACACTTAAAAACAAAGTACTACAATTACAACAATAAGTTACCATGAAAATCATTATAAGATCATGTAGAGCTAGATAGTGTCTATGAAAAAAAGGGCAAATATAAATCTTCTATAGGGCTCTTTTAGCCAACAGGAATAAAGTACCTTGACTTTGTTATCATCCGCTCCAGTAGCCAGAAGTTGAGAATCTGGCGAATAGGCAAGGCAATTGAGATCAAAAGAATGCCCCTGCTGTTTCAGTATGTAATTCTCAGATCGCCATTCCCACACTAACAGCTGACCCAGCTTTGCACAACCAAACGCCAACCAGTTTCCCCGCTGATTAAAAACTGCTGTTGTGATCTTCTCCTTCGATATCGACAAAAACTGCAGGCGCACAAAATCAGGCATCTGATAAAACTCAAAGACGCCATTGGAGAATCCCACAACAACTAAATCAAGTTCCTGATGATAATCACATGAAGTCAGCTTTGCAGGGGCCTGCGAAAACTTGTCCTTCCTCAATAACTCCCATTTGCTTCCAAGGAGATATCTATCTTCTTCATCCAAATCCTTAGTTATCACATCACAGGCCTTTCTCTTCTTCACAGTACCATCACTACCATTCTCTATTTTCCCTTCAATACTGCTTTTGAGAATAGCTGGTGAAGGCAGGTCCTCACTTTCCATTTCTATATCACTCAAACTATCTTCTCTAAGACCCCAACTAAAAATGAAGCCGTCACGGGTAATTGTATAAACCTTGTTCACCCTGTTACTTCTTTTATCAATCCCGAAAAATGAGCCCCTAATTGTGTCTCTATGACCCAAAAACAGGTAAGGTTTATGTTTTGTACCACTTAATTTCTTCACAAAAAGCAACCTTACTGATAAATCCTTGGATCCAACAAGTAAGTAGTTAGAGTCTGGACTCCAATCCAGTGCTGTAACATTAGCGTTGCAATCCGTAAAAGACCGAACCCTTTCTAATGAGAAAAACTCCTTCTTGAATCCAGGAGATCGCCAAATTTCAAGCGATCTACCAGTTCCAACAGCGATAAAAGCACCATTAGGGCTGAATTTTACAACGCTAACGCGCTTCTTGAACGAAATGCGGTGAAGTACCACCTGGCGGCGGAGATTAACATAGAGGCAACGGTTGTTCTCGTCGACAGTGAAGAGAAACGTACCATCAGGGGAGACAGCAAGTCGGCAGATATTGGAAGATGATTGAACCGGTAATGTTACCGTCTGAGACTTGACGAGGTCGGTGACGGAAATCCGATTACCAACCGGCGATATAAGCAGTTTGTCTTCCGAAATAACGGCACTTCCTCCTCTATAAGGGGCTCCTAGCAGATTCTGAAATCTGTAGTTCATCACGTTAACCAGAGAGCGCAGGAAGCTCAAAACCAAAACTTTTGCTGAAGAAAGGTTGTATGAAAGAATAGGCCGGGTAGGGTTTACAGGGGTTTACGGAACAAGTGACAGCAAAGGCAGTATCTATTAAACTCAGGGCGAAATGTAAATTATTAGCAACTTGAGGTGGGATTTGTAATTGAGGGAGAGTTAATCTAGGGTTTCACATTTGCTACCTGCTACTAGAGCCGGCATTCGAGCAGCTCGAGCGAGTTCAACTATAAAATTTCTAGCATGTCGAGCTTATTGAGTCTAATCGAGTCAAGTCTGTCGAGATTTTTAAAAAATAATTTGCTCGAGTTGACCCGCGAGCCTCAAACCTATTCGAATCGAGCTAGAGTTGAGTCAGTTGAGCCCGTCGAGCCTAAATGAGCCGAGCAAAAAGAGTTTTATATGCATAAATAACATTAATTTATAATTAATTTTTACAAATATTTCGTAGCATGTTATTTAAAAATTTGATGAATAATTAGACAATTAGTAATGTAAATATTTTATTGAGATATTTAATATAAAATATATATTTATTATTATTTATAAGAATTATATATCATTGAAAAATTAAATTTAACAAATAAATTTGACATTTGTATCGATAAATATTAGATATATTTCAACTAAGTTGGCACTCATCTAATTGTCAATCACGTGCAAAATATAAAAAAAATTATAAATATAAGAATTACATAAAAATATAGCTTAAGACTAAAAAATTAAAAGAAATTTAATTTTAAATTTTTGAATTCATCCGCTAAAGCATTATCTCGTTGTTTCTCTCGTAATGACATTGCTCTGTTATTCATGCATATCAGTGCCTCTATGAGATCAATTTCAAGACTTCTCTGTCGATTGTCATACACGCGTCCATCTGCACTAAAAACAGACTCAGAAATTATAATGGAAACACAAAGTGCTAGTAAATCATGTGTCATTTTATAAAGAATAGGGCGTTATTTTTCTACCACCTTAAAATGTCAAACATATAATCACGAAGAAGTTGATAACTATTGTATAAAAAAAATATCGAATTCATTATTATCAAATCCATATGAATGAACGTCGCTATTAATTTTCTTCATTAATTGTACCCATAGAATTTTGTAGATGTCAAATATTGAAACCACTACTTGAGCTATAAACGACATGAGATAAAGAAAATAAACGAGTATCACAATATTTATGTTGGTAATCCACAAACAAATGAGAAAACTCATTTTTTTACGAAATTTCCCTAACTACGTAAACTATACCTAAGTTACCAGAAATTGTATCAAACATCGAGTTATAATATTTTATTTTATATTTATTATGCACAATGTAAGCAAATGAAAAAATGTTATGTATGTCAAGTCAATATTTTTTAAAATTCATTTCTATTTTATCTACGATTTAAGAAAATTCATTTACTTTTTTTTATATCTATCGTCGTTAAGTTTACAAAAACAAGAAAAACAAGATGCGCAATTACATAATAAATTCCTGAATATTCTTTAGTTCACAACAAAGAAATGTGTGACAAATTGAAAATGCGAGATTGCTGGATAAAATGTTTTAGATTTCTTAGATTAAGGTGAAGATGTTGATGTTTGTGCGTATGTGTGACCAATTGAAAATACGAGATTGTTCGATCCAATTTATTGAATGTCATCATCATAAGAAGAAAACAAATCAAATTGTACGTAATGTACATCCACATCGATACAATTTAATTATAAACAAATTTCTAAATTGATACGGGTTACCAATTACTCGATGATTACTTATAGACAATAATAAATGTTTGTGACGAATAAGAGTCTGCCAAATTTTTTTTAAAAAAAATTAGTTCGTAAAACATACATTAAAGATAACTTAACAAATTAACTATATGCATGCATTGATAAGTAATTTCTAATTGTTTGGATAAAAATAAAATACGTGAGAATAATTACTTGATAAAGTGAGATTGAGACTCGGAGCGATTGAGAAAATTTGAGAATTCGAAGGCAAAAACTTTCAATCCAACTTTCCCAAATTTATACACGGGCAAAATTTGGCTGTAATCAGCAGCCAAATTTTTATCCATTGAAAATAGTCATAAGACCGTTGGAGAGAGAGAGAGAGGGGGGTGGGGCAGGCTAGAAGGGGTCTCTTGAGAGACTTTCAATTTCGACCTCCCGAAGATGCCGACCTCTTGAGGATGCTGACTTTTCAAGGATGCCGACCTCCTGAGATGCCGAGCCGGCGACCTCCCGAGACTTCTGATGCGGTCGAAGATGCCAACCTCCCGAGGATGCCGACCCCTCTTGACTTTCGATGTCGCCGATGATGCCGACCAACGAGCTGTCAAGACTCCATAACAACCGACAAAAGTCTTCCACAAAGGCAACATCCGACGACTCACGATGAAGTACGACGACCGACAATACAAGGCGAAAGAGGACGAGAACTCGTTGTCGCCGTCAAATGCTCACAATTCAGGGGAGGAGAGAGCGAAGAATCTCGGATTCGAGGATTTCAAGCTTCGCGAGCCAGCTTGCAAGCCGAGCGTGCTAGCTAGAGCTCTCGAGCCCGAGATATGAGCTCGAAGATGGCTCTACAAAACTACCAGCCATTCATCCCAATCCTATTTTACTTGAAATAATTGTGGGAAGCAACGATTAGCTAGGTTGACTTTCATTTTCCCATCCAAAGGAGAATTTTGCTTTGCTTTCTGTTTTGACGTTGTCTCGGACACAACCTTAGTAGTTGGCCGCATAAGACGCAGAAAGGTCTTGGCGACCACTCATGGGCCATCAAGTCATCTCATTTTCAGGTTTGTCCACCAAGTTGTAAACCCAACCCGATCATTAATATTAAAATAAATATAACTTTATTTTAAAAAATAGAAACAAACCCAAAGAGAACCAAGCACACGCTCAACCTTGCTCGCTACTGTAAATTTGGAAATTTCACGAGATTAGGCTAGGTAGGTGGGAGATAGCCGGTGTGCATAATCAAATATAAGCATATCCCATATAACATCAGTCTTGCATATTTGTACATGAACCAGTCTATTAAAGAGCAGCACGTTCAACAAGGTTTTTATGCTCATCGCTCACATAAGACTTCACTCTCAAAGTAGGTTCTCCACCCCCCTTTACCGGAGACACGTATTTCACACCAATCACAGTTGCTAGACCTGCAAATATCCACAGGAAAGGAAATTACAAATTCAAACTTGGAAAGACCCTCTTTCCTTCTTTTCAAGTTCAATAAATGAGAATAAAAACTTGGGTCTATTTACAAGTTAGTATAGGCAGATTCCAAAGTTTGACGCGCATACAATTTTATGTACATATATTGAAAAAAAAACCATCTTCTTAATGACTAAACTTGGAAGAGTTGAGGTATTGCAAACTAGTACTGAGAAATCTAATAACCATGTCCAATGTTTCTTCAAGCAAGTAATTGGCGCAAATCAGATCACGCTTATGTAGGAAAATAGTTATATAAATGCACTCACTTTGATGTACCCGACAATNATATCGAATTCATTATTATCAAATCCATATGAATGAACGTCGCTATTAATTTTCTTCATTAATTGTACCCATAGAATTTTGTAAATGTCAAATATTGAAACCACTACTTGAGCTATAAACGACATGAGATAAAGAAAATAAACGAGTATCACAATATTTATGTTGGTAATCCGCAAACAAATGAGAAAACTCATTTTTTTACGAAATTTCCCTAACTACGGAAACTATACCTAAGTTACCAGAAATTGTATCAAACATCGAGTTATAATATTTTATTTTATATTTATTATGCACAATGCAAGCAAATGAAAAAATGTTAGGTATGTCAAGCCAATATTTTTTAAAATTCATTTCTATTTTATCTACAATTTAAGAAAATTCATATACTTTTTTATATTTATTGTCGTTAAGTTTACAAAAACAAGAAAAACAAGATGCGTAATTAGATAATAAATTAATAAATATTCTTTAGTTCACAAATTTAAAGTTTGTGACGAATAATACGGGTTACCAATTACTCGATGATTACTTATAGGCAATAATAAATGTTTGTGACGAATAAGAGTCTGTCAAATTTTTTTAAGAAAATTAGTTCATAAAACATATTAACATTAAAGATAACTTAACAAATTAACTATATGCATACTTTGATGAGTAATTTCTAAGTGTTTGGATAAAAATAAAATAAGTAAGAATAATTGATTGATAAAGTGAGATTGGGAATGTGAGCTATTAGAAAATTTGAGAATTCGAATGCAAAAATTTTCAATCCAACTTCCCCCAATTTATACCCGGGCAAAACTTAGTTGTAATCAGCAGCCAAATTTTTATCCATTGAAAATGGTCATAAGACCGTTGGAGAGAGAGAGAGAGTGAGGGGTGGGGCAGGCTCGAAGGGGTCTCTTGAGAGACTTTCAATTTCGACCTCCCGAGGATGCCGAGTCGGCGACCTCCCGAGACTTCTGATGCTGTCGAAGACGCCAACCTCCCGAGGATGCTGACCCCTCTTGACTTTCGATGTTGCCGAAGATGCCGACTGACGAGCTGTCGAGACTCCGTAACAACCGACAAAAGTCTTACACAAAGGCAACATCCGACAACTCACGATGAAGTACAACGACCGACAATACAAGGCAAAAGAGGATGATAACTCGTTGTCGCCGTCAAATGCTCACGATTCAGGGGAGGAGAGAGCGAAGAATCTCGGCTGGAAGCTCGGATTCGAGGATTTCGAGCTTCGCGAGCTAGCTTGCAAGCCGAGCGTGCTAGCTAGAGCTCTCAAGCCCGAGATATGAGCTCGAAGATGGCTCTACAATACTACCAGCCATTCATCCCAATCCTATTTTACATTCAAATAATTGTGGGAAGCAACTATTAGCTAGGTTGACTTTCATTTTCCCATCCAAAGGAGAATTTTGCTTTGCTTTCTGTTTTGACGTTGTCTCGGACACAACCTTAGTAGTTGGGCTCAGTTGGCCACATAAGACGCAGAAAGGTCTTGGCGACCACTCATGGGCCATCAAATCATCTCATTTTCAGGTTTGTCCACCAAGTTGTAAACCCAACCCGATCATTAATATTAAAATAAATATAACTTTATTTTAAAAAATAGAAACAAACCCAAAGAGAACTTGAGTCGGTCCGTGATTCCAAGCTCGGAACCAAACAACCGGTCAAATAAAGAACCAAGCCGAATCAACACACGCTCAACCTTGCTCGCTACTGTAAATTTGGAAATTTCACGACATTAGGCTAGGTAGGTGGGAGATAGCCAGTCTGCATAATCAAATATAAGCATATCCCATATAACATCAGTCTTGCCATATTTGTACATGAACCAGTCTATTAAAGAGCAGCACGTTCAACAAGGTTTTTATGCTCATCGCCCACATAAGACTTCACTCTCAAAGTAGGTTCTCCACCCCCCTTTACCGGAGACACGTATTTCACACCAATCACAGTTGCTAGACCTGCAAATATCCACAGGAAAGGAAATTACAAATTCAAACTTGGAAAGACCCTCTTTCCTTCTTTTCAAGTTCAATAAATGAGAATAAAAACTTGGGTCTATTTACAAGTTAGTATAGGCAGATTCCAAAGTTTGACGCGCATACAATTTTATGTACATATATTGAAAAAAAAACCATCTTCTTAATGACTAAACTTGGAAGAGTTGAGGTATTGCAAACTAGTACTCAGAAATCTAATAACCATGTCCAATGTTTCTTCAAGCAAGTAATTGACGCAAATCAGATCACGCTTATGTAGGAAAATAGTTATATAAATGCACTCACTTTGATGTACCCGACCATACAAGAATCTTTCGCCTTTCCAAAATTTCAAAGGTGGTACTTTGATCCTAGTACTTCGCCTTAACCCAGATTCCCATGCAGTACCAGCGGCTGAAAGACCATCTCCAATTACTCTTTAGAAAATAGATATGTCAATAAAAACATTCATTTTCACGTGTAAACAAATAAGTACCAGCAAGGCTCTGTCGTCGGTTTTTATCGTTGTTGACACTTTGTCGCTTTCCTTTCCTTTTCAATGTGACCCCAGACTCCTGGGTTTCTTTTTGCTGGAAGGGGCAATACCAACAAGTTTTTTTAGGCCACAAACAATTCCCAAAAGAAAAAAAGTTCTAGCTACCACAACTTCAGTTACCTCATCATTCTGAGGTACCCTAGACTCCTGCGTTTCCTTTTGCTGCAAGAGGCAATACCAACAAGATTTTAGGCCACAAAAAATTCCCGAAAGAGAAAAAGACCAGTAGCTAAGGATATAAACCAGAGAGGCAGAGTACAAAGACTAAGTATAAAATACCAGAACTTCAGATGCCTCGTCATTCTGACCTAGAGCGTTTTCAGAAGCATTCATTGCACAAGTGTCTACCATAGTAGCAGTTGATGACTCTTCTGAAAAATAAAACATCATTGTCAACGTGATGGTCAAATATCATAAAACCTATTTCTTTTTACTTTAAACTTCAACATGAAGAAGTCTGCAGAAACCAAGTAACAATTAAATTTCAAGGTCAGGAAACATAAAAGGTAAGGCCTAGTTTAATAAGTAAATAAAAATAGCCTACCTAACTGTTGCTGAATAATGCTTAAATGTTCTATAGTTGAGTCTACCAGGGTATCATTGAGCTCTGATGGGACCACCTCTTTACGTTTTCCTTTCTGCAATCATATCTTCTCACATTACATAGCATCAAACCTCAAAGATCATTTAAAGGCAACATAAAAACAAAAATTACTATGGCATCTGCTTTCGCTTTAAAGCTATCTGATTTCTGTCTAATTGCTCTATTCTGAAGACTTTCACTTGTGACAGAATCAACATCAAATTTACTTGCATCCACATTAGCATTTCCATTATCTTTAAGTGAATTTTCTGAACCAGATAATTCAGAGTAATCTCTAGAATGTTCATTGACCTCATTTGAATCATTTTTATTACTTCCAGCAGCATCCTCGACATGTGAAGTTGTCAATTTTCCATGAGATGCGCTGGACTGCTTTCCAATATTAAATGGGCAACACAGGTCAGTATTGCCTTCAAACAGTGAAAGATTTCTTGCTGGTAACTCGTCAATTTCATGAATTGAAAATTGGTCATTCAATGGATTTGGTTGTAGTATGCGCTTCTTCAAGGATGTCAATGAAGCAAATGGGCTTTTTGAAGGGGTCTGAGATGGTAAAGGACTAAATAATCTATGTTTTTCTTTCGGTGATGGTCTCCCTTTCACTAGGTTGCCAATTGGATTCTGAGGCTTTGTAAAATTTAGTCTTGGAGCTTTTATGTTAATATTTGTAAAACCTTCAGGCTCTGGAAGGGACGTCTTTAGCTCAATAGGCTTAATCTGCAAGCGCTCCTCCAAAAGTTTGATTGCTTCATGCCCTTCCAAATCTTCAAAACTACCAGAGAGCAGTTCATCTAAAAATTTTTCTAGTTTGGTATTGAAAATACTTGTTGGTGGACCTGCAAAGAAAAAGATATTATTAGAATGAAGCGTTTAATTACAGAAACACTTAGCATACCATTCATAATTCAAATAAACATAAAAAATTTTAGAAAAAAATTATTAAAATGATTTTGAAAATCAGAATAATTCATCTTGAATTACCAAAGTCCTCTTTCTCTTGCACTGAAATGTTCTGATCAGGCTCTTGTTCCGAACTAAGATTAGTTAAGTTGAGTACGTCTGATCTAACATCCTTTTCATAAGAAACAGCATTCCCCTCATTTTTTGATATTAGTGAAGAAAATTTATACTTGTTCTTTACCGACTTCCTGTGGATCATAAATAAGAGGGTATTCAAAACACTGATAAAACAATGTACAAGTAAAAGCATTTTACAATGTACTATGACAAATGTTTTTCATACCTTGGGATTTCAGGTCGACGGGGGCGTATTATTGGGGATGAAGTCGCCTCGTTCAGGTCCGTTAAACCACATCCAGTCTGCCGCCTTATTTCTCTTTTGGCATCTACAAAGCAATAAAACAAAGGATCAAACAATTGAGCAGCATAAAAATTAGCACCTTGCTTCTCTTTTGCAGGAAAAGACAGGATATGCCACTAACTTTCAAGTTTTCCAAAGGCTGAGAAGAATTCTTCTGGATCTTTTATTTGTAATATTTTGTCCAAATTTGGTGGTTGCGAATTCACAACAGTAAGACTGCAAGAAAATTTACATGATAAACTTGATAGCAATGGCCCACAGAAAACAAGAGGGAGATAATAGAAACTTAAATATTTTCTTTACCCTGTATCAGGCTTCAAATGAAATCTAGCCCGCTTACAGCTCAAGGCTGGTCTTCTCTTCCGTGGTTGATCCATAGCTGCAACCCCAGCTTCTTCATTATTGTTTTCATGTAAGAGATAACTCATAATTTTAGATTTCAAGAGCTTTGAACCATCCTCTAAAATAGACAAGGCCTGCTCCAAAAGTTTCTTAGGACTTTTTAAGGCCTAGATTATGGATTGAATACTAAGTGTCACGTTCTTCAGACCAAGATATAGTAAATAAGTGAAAGAGATGGAGACAGATTTGAACAGAGTGCCAAGATATAGTAAATAAGTAAACTTGTACACAGACTTCACTTCTCATAACTTTATCTTTCAAAATTCACAAAATTAATCAAAGAAACCAAATAAATTTCATGACGATGTAATTATTCGTCTAGATTTATTATTTTAATTAATTGAACTGCAATGTAATGACTGCTCTAAGAAAAGAATATTTGATGCTACTAGTTTGAAAAACGTAGATTATGGTGTCAACTTGATGAAATTAAAACCATTTCGAGATACCCTGGATCCTCTTGTATCGCCCACACAAGCACAAGATCTCATTCACAAAAAAAAGAAAGAGAAGAATCAAGATCAAGGAGGGTTGTAAAGTTGTTGAGCTCTAGATTGAAACAGCTAGATTTTTTTTCATAAAGACAAAATGATGGGGTTCTAGAGAGCCAAACGTACAACGGAGAGGTTATGCTCTGTAATTGTAATGGCTCACAAAAGTATGCATATTCATTGCTTCTAGGATTTCACTTCGGTTGTTGTTCCAGCAGCAACTTAAAAAATCACTTGCGTTTACTTATCTCAGTTTTTTTCACCCAAATACCAAATTCAGAGTGATTCATTTACAACAAAGCCTGATCAAAAAAAGAAAAATGCATGCCACTATTCCGTCGCCTATAAATAAATTGTAAGGATCTCCTGAAAGTAACAATGGATCATCAAAAAATTAATAATTCAAACCAACAAAGATTCGAAAAAAATGCGTACATTTTGGCACCAGCTTAATTAATGAAGAGATTTCGAATCTCTCCTCAAAAAATAAAATCGCTGACAAAACATTTCTAGTAGGCATATAAACCACAGATATCGGCTTTCACGAACAAAAAATAATCAGAAAATGAAAGCATAACGCTCAAAATAAAGCAAAGGGACATGGATAACCTCAGCCTTGAGGCGTTTATGGATGTCCTCTAGTTCGGTTCCAGGCTCGTTGGCTTCTGAATAGTCGAGTGAACAACCGAATACAGTAGGAAAGAGAGAAAGACCTGCATATCTCGCGAGCGGATCCACTGGATTCCAGCAAGGAGCTTCGTCCCTTTCCATTATTGCAATCTCTCCATGAACGAACCCTACGTGGGAGACGATTTGTCGTCTTCAAACCAGTTGTCGTTCTAGGATAAAGCGATCAAATGTCTGAAGCACACATGCAAACAGTTACCATTAAAATTAATTAATATTTAATGAAATAATCTATTTTTAATAAGCTTAAACATGGGTTTACTGTTCTTGGGACAACGCCATACTTTTTTTAATTATGTGTCTTTTATTTTATTCCCGTGTCTAACCCCTTGGAAACATATGTTCGGTTGACGAGCAACACTTTGATCTTTTACGTCAATATTTTTGTTATTGTTATCATTTAATTAATTGAATAATTATTCTTATAAATAAACACTATTATGAATAAAATATGTACATCATGAACAACATTCGACCACGTTCGAGACTAGAGCTGACATTCGAGTCGGCTAGAGCAAGCCGAGCCAGAAAAAATCTGACTCGTCGAGCTTGTCAAACTTTTTCAAGTCGAACTTGTCAAGCCTAATTGAGTTGAGTCTATCGAGTTTTTTATTTAAATTTTTTTGGCTCGATCCTAAACGAGTCGAGGTTAAACGAGCTGAGTCAAACGAGACTAACATATGTAAATGACTTTAATTTATATTTAATTTTTAAAAATATTTGTATTATGTTATTTGAAAATTTGATGAATAATTAAACACTTAGTAATATAATGTAAATATTTTATTATGATATTTGATCTAAAAAATATATTTATTAATATTCAAAAAAATTATATATCATTAAAAAAATTAAATTTTACAAAAAAAAATTGCATTACTACAGATTAGATACATCTCAACTAAGTTAGTATTCATCTAATTGTCAATCATATGTAAAATATCAAAAGATTATAAGTATGAAAATTTACATAAAATTATAGTTCAAATCTTACAAAATTAATAGTTTTTGAATTCTAAATTCTTAAGTCAAGGGGTGAGAGAGAGAAAGCGTTAGAGAGAGAGAGGAGGGGTCTTTGTCGCTCTCTTCTAGTATTCAACAATCGATAAAGAGTCGAGGCTGCCGAGACTCCCGACATTCCAGATGCCTGAGGTTGGGCGTTCGCCTCTCTCGATAATAGCCGAACTCTCGAGACTCCCGAGCCTGCCGAAGATGCTGACCAATGAGTGGTGAAGACTCTGAGACGACACAAACGAGGAGACGAGGAGGAGGCAAGGAGCTGTGAAGTCTTCGACGAAGGCAATATCCGACGACTCACGATGAGGTATGATAACTCACGATGAAGTACGACAATTGGCGATAACGAGTTGTCACCAACGAGGGGAGAACGAGAACTAGATTTGGGCTTGAAGAGGGAAGGGCGCAAGGCCTTCGGATTTCGAGTCTGACTCGCTCGCTCAAGTCAGGCTTGCCTTTCTGAGCTTGAGTTTTGCTTGGATCGCTACAATACCGAACAATTCAGAACTAACTATAGACTTGACTTCTTTAATTACTCAAATAATAATATTTCCATTTGATGTATCTTTAAATAAATGAGTGTAGCCTATTTTAATTACTCAAAATTTCATTGATTTTGTCCCGTTTTAGTGTGTAAACAGTTTAAGTTCGTTTTGTAGAGGAAGTTTACCATAAAAGTTATTTTTTTTCTGCTTGACACTGTTTGTTTTGGACCAACTCGAAGAACAATAATGATGTTTAAACCGTGCCTTTATATTGGTGACAAAGCATAATCTATCTGTGTCTTAACCCTAAACTATATGAACCAAGTATTCACCCCTTTTACAAGAACTACTTGCTTAAAGATATGGTATGTTTATAAGTTTAACAAAAAGTACTTGTACAATTTATGGGCTAGGGCTATTCTAAAATGAATGCCTTCAAAGACTATTAATCTATGATTAATATTGTGAAAGCCCAAATATATGAACTACTTATTAATTAATGTTGATTTTAATTTTCTATTTAATATAATAAGAATTCTAGCCTTCTATTTTATTTTATACGAATGTTTTTTTAAATTGTTTAAATGAGCATATCATTTATTTATTTGTTAATTCATTATGCATAAATAGATAAATTCTTAAACCAGATCATAGTGTTTTAAGCAACTACTACCCTTAGTGTGAACTATTTTGGCTGTGACCGCTTAAGTGTAATTTATGTATTGTATTTTTTAATTATATTATTTCTCAGTTTATTAATGTGCTCATTTCGTATTTTGTTTTAGATTGGTTGATTATTAAATTTAAAATTATTGTCATATTTGAGTAATCAGCTCACTCTAATTGACACATTTTATATTAAATTGGATTGGATCATTGAAATTATGTTTCATCCATAAATTTAATATTAAAGTTTTTTTATGTATTTATTTAGATTTGAATTCAAGCGAAAAAAAGTTAGATGGTTCGTCCCATTTTGGGTAAGTCGTTCCTTATTTTATGGGAGGCTACTTTCGGATCGTGGCAAATATCATCTTGAACGTGACTTTGGAGGGGTTTAAGTTAACCTAGAATGATAATTCTCTCTAGTTTCTTTAGAAAAACAAATCTCATGGTGTTGTTCCTGATAATCCAATCGGACGGCTAGAAGTGAATCTCACCAAATGAAAAAGGCATAAACAGCCGTAGACCGTGTCCCATATCCAACTCTCGGTGTCTGGCTTTAATAGCGTCTCAAGGAAACAAATAGACCCGCCATTGTTACTCCTCTAACCGACCACTTAGCCTAGCCTCACCTGTCACCGTCCCCACCCATCGCATCTCTCTCCTCCCCCTCCATGCATGTTTTAAAACCTAGCTGTTCTTCAGAAAAACGAAGAAGCGACGAAAGAACCAGATAAAGACTCTTGGGAAATGGAAAAGCATGGGCTAGGGCTAGGGCTTGAAATTACGGAGCTTCGATTGGGTCTTCCCGGAGGAGCTGCGAATGCTTTGGATGAGAAAAACGAGAAGAAAAGAGGGTTCTATGAGTTCGCCGGAGAAGACGAAAACAGCAGCACCGACGACCGGAAAACGCAAAAGAACAACGCGGTTGTCGGGTGGCCTCCGGTTTGCTCGTACCGGAGAAAAAATGGGTTGCCGGAGAAAGACGATCAGACCGAAACGTCGTCGAAGATGTACGTGAAAGTGAGCATGGACGGTGCGCCTTTTCTTCGCAAACTCGATCTGGCGATTACCACTGGTTATTCTGATCTCGCTTCCGCTTTGGATAAGCTCTTTAATGGCTTCAAAACTGGTACGTGATCTTCAAAACTCTCTCTCCTTTCTTCTGAATCGAAAACCAACGTGTTCTTGGATCAAAAGAGTTTCAGAACTCGCTGGATCGTAAATCTTTATAACTCCGTTTGCAGGCAAGGGTTTGAGGGAGGGAGAAGCGCCTGAATACGTTCCCATTTATGAAGACAAGGAAGGAGACTGGATGCTAGTTGGAGACATGCCATGGGAGTAAGTCCATATCAAATCATAACTCTAGTGTCATTTTTCTTACATCATAGTTAATATTTGGAATATATTTATTCCAGCAAACCCTCTAATTTCACCCCAGAAAAGCGTGTAATTCATCCATTAATGAACAACTAATGCGTAGAAGTGTTTTTTAATTTAATATTTTTTTATTTAAATTCAATAACTTAATTATGTGTTAAGTTTCTCGGAATATATTTTTGAAAATCTTCATTTATTAATTCTACCACCTCATGCATTTATTATTAAAATAGATATTAAATTAATAAACCATCTGTATTTTATGATTCGAATATTATTCTCTAGTTTGAATTAAATATTGCACCCGCAAATAATGTTGCAAATATTGTCTACAATTAGAGCTGGCAATCGAGCCGGCTCGAGCCCGAAAAAGGCCGGCTCGTCGAGCCTGAGGAGCCAAACGAGCCGAGCCTTTCGAGCTTATCGAGCCTATTCGTGCCGGCTCTGTTGAGCTTTTTTAAAAAAAAATTGGCTCGAGCCGGCTAGCCTCGAGCCTAAACGAGCGAGCCGATCCGAGCCAGTCGAGCCTGTCGAGCCTAAACGAGAAAAAAAAAATTTCGTATATTGAAGTTGTATAACTTATTCGATATTATGTAATGACCAATTTATGCATATTGTTTTCTTACAGCCAAAAAAAATTTTGCATGATAACATTTGTATGTATCACCTCCATTACGCAAAAGAAACACGAAAACAATACATCGAATAAATATCTCAAAGAAACTCGAAGACAATAGCATCGAAAGTTCGAAACATAGAATCAACAGCATGCAACATGTCTTTTACGAATCGAAATAGAAACACTGAAAGCATTCATTGTGCCATTAAAAAGTAAAATATGTTAACATCGCCGATGAGTTATTTCGAAACGTAGGTGGTTCCGTGGTTTGTAGAGTAAAGAGCAAGGGAAGTGATACGTACCACTACGTTTTAACTCGACGAGGGCGTTGGAAAGTGTCGTCGGATGTTTGAATGGCTCGTGCGGTCGACACTTGGATTTCGTTAACTTAAGACGAAACACTCGCCGCTAGGGTTTTAAGTCGAAGCTCTGGTCGAATTGCGGTCGACACCTTTACATTCGGTCGACTCCTACAACGCGCTCGATGGATATGATAAATGGCGGTCGATTCCATAAAACTCTCTGGACGGAGATGCGGTCGACCCTGTATAATACGGTCGACACCTTTTTCACTCCGGAATGCGCTGCGGTCGACACCGTATACTCCCGGTCGAAACTGTCAACGTACTTTATAATGCGCGGTCGGCACCTTCGTATACCTGCGGTTGACACCAAACGTAGTCCGGTTGACACTCATTGTATTTGCGGTCGACACTTATATATATTTCATGCAGACGAATAAGATTAACTGAAAGAATGGAAATTTGGTGACATTAGAAAAGTGTTAACAGAAAGAACAAATGTTAATGTTTATAAATTACAACGAAAGACAGATGTACGGGATACACGAAATGAAAAAGATCTTCGATTCGTCGCCGGAACATAACAGCTACTCTTTGAATTCCAAGTTCTTGAAATCCTCTTCTAGTTCGTCCATTCGTTGTTGGTCCCTCCGGACTGCGTCGCTCCAGTCCTTCATGCAAATGAGTGCCTCCACAAGCTCCGGTGCCAGACTTGCGCGTCGATCGTTTTATACGCGTCCACCTGCACTAAAAGCTGACTCGGAAGCTACAGTTGAAACAAGCGGTGTTAGTAAATCCCGTGTCATTTTAGCGAGCACGGGATACATGGCTGCGTTGGTTTTCCACCAACTCAAAATGTCGAAGGCCTCGTCTCGAGCAATTAGAACTCGATTGTCCAGATACACGTCGAGTTCACTCTTATCGAAAGCAAACGAATGCACGTCGCTTTCTAGTTGGGCGTCAATGGCATCCATAGCATTTAGTGGTATTCCGAAACTAGAACTACCACCGGACGTTGATGCCACATTGGACGAACTATGAGTTCTTGCCCTGGAAAATCTAATTTGGTAAGTCTCAAACAAGATAGTAAGGTCTCTATGCAATGTGTTAGGATTGCATACGGGGGCGAAACCTAGGTTCTCCGTAATTTTATCGAGTATCCACTTCGTGCCCTTGATTTTATATTTCGGATGCATAATACTAGCAAATGAAAAAATTGGAGGTACTTGAAGCTAATATTTGTGAAATTTAAATTCTATTGAAGTTACGATTTTATTAAATGCATCAATTTTTTTATATCTTTCAAAGGTAGAAGTCAATCTTACGAACCACGGAAGCACTAGATGCGTAGTCGGATAATAAATTCCCGAGCATTCTTTGGTGGCTTCCAAAAATGGTTGCAAAAAGCTGCATGCGGTCGACCTTCAGTTTCAAAACGGTCGACTTTACGTTACCGTTGCATATGGAAGTTATAGCCGTTACATTATAACGATCGCCCCTCTTTATGAAAACGGTCGACCTTTTTACAACTACCGGTCGACTCTTTTTTCCACGCGGTCGACACTTTCACAACAATCATGCGTATTGCGGTCAACATTTAACTAGCGGTCGACACTTAAAAACGTTCTGGAACGTATAGCGGTCGACACCTTATTTTGCGGTCGGCCATCCAAATTTACATATGCATTAAGTGTCGACCGCGTGTATACTAAGTGTCGACCGCACTACAAGTGGTCCGAGCCAACCGAGCCAGCTCTCGAGCTGGCTTTCGAGCCGGATCGGTTGGCTCGGTATTTCTGAGCCCACGAGCCAACTCGAGCGAGCTACACTCTCGGGCTCGGATCGAGCTTTTGCTCGAGCCGCTATAGTGCCGAGCTCGCCGGCTCGCTCGTTTGCCAGCACTATCTACAATGTACAAAAAAATAATTAATTACTTGGAACCATAAAATATCAATTTAATTTATTGAATACTGTACATTTTGCAGAATGTTCGTGGAATCGTGCAAGAGGCTGAGAATGATGAAGAGATCGGAAGCACTTGGGTATGGATTGAGCACCAAGGAATTTCTCAAGACAACAGATTCAGAAGATCAACATTTTTAACCATGCCTTAATTTAGGCAAGCCATTGAGTTTGATTTATCAATTTAATCGAAAACATTCTATTTTCTTGTTTTGGTCCGTTATGTTCTATCTTATTTTAATTTGGAACATTTTTCTCGTTATTAAATTAATGGTAATGCTAGAAATATATTTTCACTGTACATTATGACGTGTCAATTCATGATTGATTATTTGCAACTATATTCGTTACAATCATGCTCTAATTCATGAGATATATTGATAAATTTTAAAATTTAAAGTATCAGTGTAACGAGCCACATAACTCAGATGGTAAATGGATATTTACTATTTGATTTTTTGATGATTGGACGTTAATTCATACAAATGTGCTATTAACGTATTTAATTATTAATTTAAGCTTGTGCATTTTGTTGTTGTAGTATAAGCATTTACTTTGTATCTTAGAGGAGTTGATGTGAGTCAAAGGATCTAACTACAATAAGGAGATGAGAGAAAAAAGAAGGGAAAAGAATTATAAAATTGACGAAGCTGAGAGAGTTAAACCTAATTTGAACCGTGAATTTTGGATAAATACTCAAATCAAATCTTAAAATTCAGAAAATATTGTAAATCTATGGTGAAAATTCAAGTATTTTGATAAATTTGGAAAGAATTAAAACTTATTCAGCCATTTTTTGCTTGAATGACGAGAAAATTGGGAGTGAGCAAAACTAAACCGGAATCAGAACCTCAAATTTTAGTTCGGTTCTAGTTCTAATTCTTAAGAACTGTGAAAATAGAATATGTATCAATGGGTAAAAAAATTCAAAATTGGATAAAATTTGATCCAAAATTAAATAAAACTTCAATGAACTCAAAATCGAGTTCTAAATCCAATCCGATAAATTCAAAATCCGACCAAAATATACTAACAATTTTTCAAAAAAAATATAGAATCGGACTGGACAAATTGAAACTGTTCCATATTTTACGATCTCAATTCCGATTCGTCTTGAAACTAGACCAAAACAGACCGTGCCCTACTTGAGTAGTGACTTTGGACGTCTGTCAAGTTTCAATTTGATTTTTCTAAATTTCGGATTTAATTTTCATATTGAACTAGAATTCTATTTTGTATTTGTTTTTTAACCCTGTTATAAATATATAGGAGTGATAGTCGAATATGATCGATTTGCCAAATCGAGACAGATCGATTATTTGGGTTAGATCAATTCAATTTTTAATTTAAAAAAGTGATATAGACTCAAACCAAAACCTACTCAAAATAATGGATCAAATTTAGTTCATATAAAAAATATGATCATATTGCGTTCATATTTAATTTTACAGGAATTAACTCGTCAAATCAAATCGGTTTATCGATTAAATCTAAAATTTGTAAAAAATAATTGAATTTTAGTTGGGTTAGATTGGTAATTTGCATGAAATCGAATATGAATTTGAATAAAAATTATTTAAAAATTTAAGTCAACTTTACATTGGTTATTTTATTCTTAGTTTTAATTTGAATATAACTTTACCCGAACCATGTGGTCCACCCGGGCGTTAAGTAATACGGATCTCCCATCGTCGTCCTGGATGCTTATACGAGGCTGCCAGAGTCCCAGAGCTCAGTTATTTTTTCATCAAGGAGAGGGAGGAGAATGGGAAGTGCCTCGCTTGCGGGTTTGCGAGACCACCTGAAATTGGCGAGGGAGTACGCTCTTGAGGGCCTCTACGACACCTCAATCATCTTCTTTGATGGAGTCCTTGCTCAGTTAAACAAGTACCCTACTTCTCCTTCCAGGAACGTTCATGCCCATAAGTAGTATTTTTGACTTGTAGAGTGGTTTTTGAGCTCAATTTTGTGATCCGGATATTAAATCATCTTTTCTTAGATTTAGCTAGACTGATTTGTGTTCCTTCTTGTTCTTGTGAGATGCATTTTATTTCAAATGTGCAAGGGCAAATAGGGTTGCTGGAATGATTCATCCGATGTTTTTTAGTCGCAAGAAGATATAAATCACTTTCAAAACTAAATTGGACTGTTTCAAAGTATTCTTTCAGAGAATGCCTGCTATTTGCTAGAATTGAGGAGATTCAGTCAGAATTTGTATTACTTTTTTCGAAATTCTTTTATTTACAATATTTTATGTCATGATAGGCATCTAAACTCAGTAGATGATCCCTTAATTCGGGCGAAATGGATGAATGTGAAGAAAGCACTTTCAGAGGAAACAGATGCTGTCAAGCAGTTAGATGCTGAAAGAAGGGCATTTAAGGATATTCCTTTGGGCCGGCGCCCAGCTTCTCCGCCAATCAATTCAAAATCATCATTTGTTTTTCAACCATTGGATGAGTACCCTACTTCATCAGGTGCTTCAACAGATGATCCTGATGTATGGAGGCCCCCAACCCGGGATACAACAAGTAGAAGACCAGCAAGAGGTGGTTCAGTTAATGCAAGAAAGTCACCCCAAGATGGGACATACGCTCGGGGTTCTACCAGAACAAGTACCAATTCTACTGTCCGTGGTGCAAAGACTGGCACTTCAAGTAGGAGTGCTGCAGGGGTGCGAGCGTCCACTACTAATACTGGAAAGAAAAGCACTACTTCTGGGAAGAGCAGCAAGACAGATTCAGTCGTAAGTTTTTTCTTTCTGACAGTGCTTTGATTTTGCAGCCCTGGATTCCCTCTTAAAATTTTCTCCATACTTTTCTTGAGCAGGTATAGTGGGAAGATTTTGATTTTCTATGAAATATTCACTTTCTTTTAAATTTCTTAATAGGCCTTTTTCATCAAGTTAAGTAGAGTCATGGGCCTCTTAAAGTTTTACTTGGTTTATACTTCCGCTTCCCTAACTCCTGAGTAGTTATAAAAAAATGGGTTGTTTTGTTCTGGCTAATTTACAAGTGAATCTTTTAGAATGGTGATACTGAAGATGGAAAGTCGAAGAGACCACAATATGAGGGACCTGATTCGGATCTTGCTGCTATGCTTGAAAGGGATGTGCTGGAAACCAGTCCTGGAGTGAGATGGGATGATGTAGCAGGCTTGAGTGAAGCGAAGAGGCTTCTAGAGGAAGCTGTTGTTCTTCCTCTGTGGATGCCAGAATATTTTCAGGTAATTCTTTCAGGTAAGTCTAAACTTTGTCTTAAAGTTTAGACTTCTAATTGTTCTTTGTTTCTGCATTCTGGGTATAGGGAATCAGGAGACCCTGGAAAGGTGTTCTCATGTTTGGCCCTCCAGGAACAGGGAAAACGCTCCTAGCTAAAGCTGTTGCAACTGAATGTGGCACAACATTTTTTAATGTTTCATCAGCTACATTAGCTTCCAAATGGCGTGGGGAGAGTGAACGCATGGTCCGGTGTTTGTTTGACCTTGCCAGGGCTTATGCACCAAGTACAATATTCATAGATGAGATTGACTCTCTATGCAATGCACGAGGGTAAAAGTTTTCTTCTTTCCTACAAAGTTTCTGCGAAACCCATTATTTTAGTGCAGCTTTTATTTATTTAAAGGTTGAATAATGTAGGATGGAGTGTCTTCATTTTTTGTTTTTCTCAAAATACGATCTTCAACTATGATTTAATGCTGTCTTATTGATGAAAATAATTTAATCTTATTATTTTTTTTGGAAAAACATCCATTCAGGGCCTCAGGGGAGCATGAATCATCTCGAAGGGTGAAGTCTGAACTGCTAGTTCAGGTTGATGGAGTAAGCAATAGCTCCTCAGGTGAGGATGGGAACCGTAAAATAGTGATGGTTTTGGCAGCTACCAACTTTCCATGGGATATTGATGAGGCACTCAGGTTTGTTTTTTTCTTCATTTATATTGGGTTGCTTGGCCACTAGTTTTCATTTTAGTTACTTTTCTTCCTTGCAGGAGGCGGCTGGAAAAGCGTATTTATATTCCTCTTCCTAATTTTGAGAGTCGAAAGGAACTTATCCGGATAAATTTGAAGAGTGTAGAGGTTATTCAGTTCTTTTCATTTCCTCAACTTTCGGCTGTCATCTATTTATATTATTTACGTTTAAGTTATTCTATAAAATCATATATGTTTGACTTCATGCTTGATATGACCTTGTCTAAGTGTCCTCAAAATATTTGCAGTTATCTTTGATAGATGTGATATGAGTGTTTGGTGGAGGTCATCAAATATGTCATAATATATTTCATATAAATTCATTGAACTATTTGGGGAGGTGAGCATTTTAGCAATTTTTATGGAGTTAAAAAATAGCTATTTATAAGGAAAGAAATGTAGAGGAATGTGATTATTGAAGCCTGCAAACTTTTCTGGGAAACATTTCTTTTACTATCTCAGAAAAACCGTTTACAATAGTGGGCGATGTACACGTATGTGGGGAAATATAACCAAGGAAAATTTACTATAGATCAAAACCTAATCCTATTATATCAATTAAACAATGCTAATATTCCTAGGTTGAAGTGATTTCTTTAGTCTTTATTAGAGTGAGACACATGTTTAAAAATTCCATCTTTTTCAAATCTTTGATAAAACCATTTGATTATTTTACTAGGTGGCCACTGATGTCAACATTGATGAGGTGGCCCGGAGAACAGAAGGTTACAGTGGAGACGATCTCACAAACGTGTGTCGGGATGCTTCTATGAATGGAATGCGTCGTAAGATTGCAGGGAAGACACGTGATGAGATTAAAAACATGTCCAAGGATGAGATCTCAAAGGACCCAGTTGCCATGTGTGACTTCGAAGAAGCATTGACTAAGGTGCAACCGAGTGTTTCTGCTGCAGATATTGAGCGGCATGAAAAATGGTTCGCGGAGTTTGGATCTGCATAAATGCCAAGCTAAAAGCTTGGCATATTATGAGTTATGAGATTGGGGTGTTTCAAACCTAGTAGTTTCATTTCTCTCGTGTTTCAAACTATTTGCAATCGACTCTTCATCGAGCTTTGACAGTGTACATCCTTGTGCTTCCCGGCAATCAAAACTGTTAGAGCTCTGACAATCCGAGCTTCCACATGTAAGTGCCGTTAAACGTTCTTATATTCTGCATTTGCAAGTATTTACTTCTGTATTTGGCACCATCAACCATGGAGTGAAGAGTGAAGACACATTTTATTCGATGACATTGAAATGGGTTGTACCCTGCTACCCGAGTTAAACACGAGTTCAACACGAGTTCAACAAGAGCTGCGTGAATGGGACTCTGCAATGGCTCTCCATTTCGCCTTTGTACAGGCCGCTAGCTAACAGGGTTGGACCATTGGGTGGATTTGTTCTTAAAAAATTAGAAGAAGAGATCTCAAACAAATAAGATAGTAAATATGAATTGAAATCAACTAAAAATTCGAGTTTGTTTTGTTTTGATTCGAATTTGGTTTTTTAACATTTAAACTTGCCGGTTATTTTCTCACCAGGTTTATTCGGATATTCGGATAACTGACTTAATTCAACGGTTCTATTTATGAAAATTAAATCTGAAGTGAAACCAATCGAATAAGCAATTCAACCCGAAATTGATGCAAATTTTAAGTCAGTTTCGATTCGTGTTACATCAATGTTCTTTAAGTTAAAAATCAATTGTTCTAAATTCAAATAGTCTAAACATCTCTACCCTTCACAAAAATCGTCACCCTCACTCATCCTCTTCTTTACAGAACTCTAACTTGGAATGATATCTAATGAAGGTATTGATAAAGCTCTTTGTGAGTCCGTTTGTTTCTTCTGAAGATAGAGACATTATAATATCTACACATAATTGAACTTGATTTTACCAAATAATTGATTTGAATCATGGTTCAATCTACAACGGAGGCCTAATGGACATTCCAATCCTTATTTTTTATATATGATGAACGAAAATAATACAATTATTTATCAAAAGAAAATGTTGAAGTAATGCGCACAACCATAATCAAATCAACACTAACGCCTCTGAAAGTTCAACATCTTGATCAAAATGGCGAAGATGCACGCAAAAAAGCACAGCAAAACCGATGACCACAGCAGCTACGACTCCTAGAAAATCGTGTCTAAGTCCCAAATAGTTCCTCACAAAACTCTCCACCGACTCACCCGAGTCTTGGAGCTCTGTTCGAACGTCTCCGAATTGCGAGGCAATCAATCCGTACAATGTCCAAGCAACAGGACAGGCCCAGTAGTACCACCTCCACCAGATAGGAATGCTCTGCCAATGCAAGAACATAAAAGAAGGAACAAACCATGTGAAAGTTTATGAACCAGATATAGAAGAAGAGAACTTACAGGTCTTGGGATTATAAAACCAGAGAAGAGGTTCCAAAGGGCGTATAATGAAGAAGAAAAAATGGCAGCAGCGTGGATGTTTGGAGTCGCAGCCACAGTCATCATCCCATAGAAGGTGAAATATAGTAAGGTGAAGAACATGAAGAAGAGATACCAAAAGAACTTAATAGCCGTCCATTCGAATCCAATCATTGCATAAACTATCACGCTAAAAACCACTGATTGAACAAGGATGTAAGGAATCTCGATGACGACCTGAAAATTCGCAACAAAATACAAAAACGATGAATGCTTAGAATATTTGCTTACTTTCATGTGTTTGAAATTTGAAGCAATTAACATAATTCACACTAAACCTGTCCAAATGCGTATGGCAATGCAGAGTACATCCCAGCAGCTCTTTCACGATAAAAGACAGTTCGTTCAACCGAAACGACGGGCTGCACAGATGAAGCATTTTGCATTCCGATAAAGAAAAAAGCACCATACATAGATCCCATTGCATTGAACACATCTTGTTCCCTCCTCCTTTGAGATGCATACGAAAAAATGAAGGTTAACAGCATTTATTTATTTCTGTAAGATATTGAAAGAACGAAGTCACAAAAGCAGACAGAATCCTTTATTGGGAGAAAATGGACAGTTTAAAGCAATTTTTCTCAAATTAGAAAGAACTAAATTAATAGGATTTATCTTAAAAAACCTTAAAACAGTGAAATTACTATTTCAAAGATCGATCATCGAATTTTATATGTCAAAGATAAACACTGTGAATGCCAAAATGCATCGTCACAGGATGATTCCGGAGAGGAAAAAACCACATGTTTTCAGAATTCTCACAGTTAATCACAGTTAAGTGTTTAAACACATTTGCACTACAAAACTCCACCAACTAATGCTTAACTTTTCAAATTTGATTCGAAATTACCTTTTCAAGCCAAGATTCCAGAACATGGTCCCAAACATCAATGCAATAAAAGTTGTGAACAAGAACCTCACGGCAGTGTACGGTGGGTTACGCCAGTAAGACCAGTGTTGTTTCCATAGGCAAGCCATGCATTGAGTGTAAAATGGTTGTGCATATTGTGTGGGGAAATAGAGGTCTTTCGAGCCAGGCTGAGGAACACTTAATTCTTTAATCAACATCTTGTTTCTCCTGCATTATAATTGTTTTAGTTGACCTAATCACATAAATTCCACTTCCATAATACCACAACAATTATCAAAACTATTTCTCAAAATAATAACATAGGATATGTTTTCATTGAGAATTTAAAGCTGAAATAATCATAAGTCTTTGTCTAGATAGTTAAGAACACCTGTACAGCTCTGAATTTTTGTAGGAACTGGCAAAGTCAACCCCCAAAGCTAGCTCTTGTGCTGGAACAGTTACTTCCAACATCCAAGTCGCTGGGTTGCAACCATCTTTAATTTTATTTGCTCCAATTCCCTTCATCATCAAATACAATATCTTCAAATGTCTAGTTAAGATGGGAAGCATTCTTGTTCATACAATTTGTTCATAATCATCGAACCTCAAAGTACTTGATTAAATGGTGAGAATGGCGACCTAATGGGCCGACATATAATTCTTCCCCTCCACGTTTTAGTAGAAATAGCTGCAAATTCAAGTTATTCGTTCAGCCAAATTCATTACATAAGAAACAAGCTATGATAGTTTATCATCCCATTGGCACCTCATGTATTTATATTTTTTACCTCATCAAAAGCTTCAGTATCGACGGTATTACGCTCGGCTGATGAATGGTGCAAATGACTGTTCTTCCAGTATCGACGGTATTACGGACTGCTCTCATGACAATCCCAGCAGCTCTAGCATCAAGCCCTGAAGTTGGCTCATCCATGAATATAATAGATGGATTTGCCACAAGTTCTACTGCAATTGTAAGTCTTTTCCACTGCTCAGTTGAGAGACCACTCTCGCCTGGCAATCCAACTAATGCTTGCCTCAGTGGAATCAGATCCACAAGTTCCATCACTTCCTCAATGAACATCTAAATGTAAAAGGGATTAAAGCAACAAATTTTGAACCTGTATTGATTCTTTTAAACAGCTAAATATGAGGAAATAATATAAACTGTTGACAGTTCGGGTTTATGATACCAACCTCTCTGGTTTTTCTATCAACTTTGGTCGGTAGGCGGAGCCAGGCTGAGTAGAGTAAGGACTCATAAACAGTAACATTAGGTGAGTGGATGTCATTTTGCTCACAATAACCTGAAATCCGTGCAAATGTCTCTTGTTTCTTTGGATATCCAGATATAATGATGTTTCCATCAATATATCCACCAGTTTTCCGACCAGCAAGCACATCCATGAGAGTGGTCTTACCAGCCCCACTGACACCCATCAAGGCTGTCATGACGCCTGGCCTAAAAGTGCCATTCACTGACTTTAGAAGCACTAGTTTATCTTCAACGAAACCCTGAGACTTCATTTCCTGCATGTTCATCGCCAGTACGGAGTCTCAGACTTTGATATTCACAAAATCAAACTTTCTGAAATGCGAGAGAAATACCGGTGGCATGTCGACTGAGTATGAGATATCATCGAAGGCAATAGAGTGTTGAGTGAAAGGAAGAATCATTCCCTTTTTGGTTTTTCCATTGCTAGGCAAGGACCCTGGTGTAACACTTAATATTTCATCTCTGCCATCTGCATCTTAATTCAACTTGGTTAATGATTTGACAAACTAAGAAAATGCATATACAAGCAAATTATAGTTACCAAAACACCTGTTTTTCTTGAGCGACGCCCTCTTTGAGGTAACTGAATGGCTTCCCCTCTATCCTGATTGCCATTGCTTTCTTCATCTTCTGATTTAACAGTCTGTGGCTTCCCAAATGCTGCAAGATTACTTGAATATAAGCCAAACAAACATTTGCTGATCTTGAAGATTCAAAAAAAGAGAGATACTCAAGATTAAGGTACGTGAGGGCCAAAGTGAAAAGGACATTGAACAGGAATATGAAGCCTGTTAACCCGCCAATCCCAATCCAGTACCAATACGCATGAGGAAAGAATCCCCGAGATTCCAAAAATGCAACTCCTAATGATTTGTTTGAGTTTGGAGATGCCTTTAAACGATAAGAAAGTTAGCCATCACAAGTTCATCGTGAAAAAGCAACAGATGCAGAAGACAAAGCTGAATTGAAGAATTTACATGGCTCCAACTATGCCCCAAAAACTCATTCACTTGTATAGCATTTTGTGCATACATCAGAGGAGAAATCCAGTAACCCCAAATCCACCAGTCCTTGATTGCATCTGCAAAGCATAAAACATTTAACAGCCTAAAAAAAGATTTAACGATGAGACAAATTGACTTTATAAATATGTACTTGGAGAGATGAAGACGCCCCCAAGAGTAACAAGTGCTGGAAGAGCGAATGAACCAAATGTGCTGGCAGCAACCATATTCCGGCCCAATGAACCCATAAATTTGAATAATCCAGACGCCATTTGGCTAACTAGAAACAGCAGAAAGAATTGTCGAAGGAACCTGCATTCAGTCCATGGCAAGTTATAGAAGAGATTTATTTCCAAAGTTGACAGGAAAATCATGATAATTTGCTTATATACCTTCTAATATTTGAATCTAGTCCGGTGACATAGTATGTGATTCCAACCCAAAGTGCAACTTCCGAAAATGACAAAGGGAGCTTGAGAATCCATTTAGGAATAGAATATGCCCATGAAGGGAAGAACAAAAGGTCCCTCTGCTTGTAGAAAACAGGAAGTTTTGCAACAGTTAAGGAAATCTCAGGCATGCTATTGAACATAATGATAATAACTGAGTAGAACAAAGAGCCCGTGCAAATTCCACCATCAGTTAAAGTGTCACGATGTATCTCGGTGCGGAAGAAAACAGTCATTGTGATGAATGCCATTATTGTTATCTTGTAGAATCAAACAGAGGTTATGTTATTGTATAGTGATAATTTTTAATCAAAAAACTTGAAATTGAAGGTGAAAGTATATTCAAAACATACTTGAGTCATTTTGAAGATGTAAGTAAATAAATTTCTCTTCATAAGCAGGATTTCTCTGTCAAAGCAAGTTTTAAACAATTCATATTTCTTAACTCCATATTTTTCTGTGGTCAAAGCGGCTGGGTGACTTTTGGTCCTATCAAACGGTGTAGCAAGTTCATCTCCAAGCCTTCGACCCACATTGAATGATTGGAATGCTTCACAAAACGCATTAGCTGAGACAAAACTATAAGGCTCGTCTCTTTGTAACCAGTATTGCCTTTGATCTTTCCTAGAAGTCACCTGAAAAGTTCCATAAAAAAGATAATATGAAATCACCATTACTTTCTGAAAAGAAGCTGCAAATTTTCACAAAATGCTTATTACCTCTTGAAGAAAATCGGCAACACCTTTTCTCTCGGGGCATTCAAAGGCCATTGACTCAAAAAACTCGAGCACATTCTCACGAGGACCTTGATACACAAGACGACCATCAGAGAGGAGAATGATGTCATCGAAAAGATCATATGTTTCTGGTGCTGGTTGAAGGAGTGAAATGAGAGCAGTTCCATTAAGAATATGAACTGAATTCTTTATCGAATTCACAATTTGAAATGTTGTTGAGCTGTCTAAACCAGTAGATATTTCATCCATAAATAGAGCTCTAGCTGGTCCAACTAGCATCTCCCCTAAAAATTGCAACACAGTAACTTCATATGCAACTTGAAAAGAAAAATAATATCTCAAATACTTCAAAGCTAGGCCATTTACCAGTTGTGACACGTTTTCTTTGTCCTCCGGAGATACCTCTGATCGTTTCACTGCCTACTAAGGTGTCAGCACAGACTTCCAATCCCAAAATCTACATTTTATAACACAATAGGCGAAATCAACGGACCAACAAGTTTTATTCAATCATTTTGAACTTTATTCTCATGGATATTATTGAAGATATTACCTTTATGACGTAATCTGTCACAACATTAGCCTCGTTGCCCAGTGATGAAACTGCCTGAAAAATCAAAAGTGAATGAACAGAGGCTTTGAAATCACTTCTTAGCTTGTAGCGCGAGAAGATTATAAATTGTAACCTTCATAAAAATATCAACATCAGGGTCTGGTTTTATATTTGCCACAATCTCTCTTCTAGAAAGCTCCGCCAGCATGTCTGTAGAATTTTCATTACAGAAGAAAATTGCTTCTAATTTGAGGCCAAAGATTGAAAGAAAGATGAACTAACCATATCGCGATCCAATGCCTTGGCATCTTGCAGAGAAAGCCAAGGTTTCTCTAACAGTCATTTCAGAAATATGGATATCCTGTTGGCTGATATAGGCACCAGTTCTCTGTGGTACAAACTCGGTCATTCCATGGCCATTGTAACTCACACTCCCAGATACCTAAGTACAAGTTAACCACCTTCAATGGAGGTAAAACCAAAGAAAATAGCTATAGAGAATGATAAATCCCATTCAGAACTGAAGTATAGCAGTTGAATAATTCTCACTTTAAGATCTGGATCAAGCTTTCCAGCCAGTGCTAATAAGAATGTGGTTTTTCCAGAACCTGGAGGACCCAAAAGTAGTGTCATTCTGTCACAACAACGAAAGTAAGTAAGCAGAAGGGACCTATATATTGTAAAGAGGGATAATTCAAACTTAGACAGAGAGAGAGAGAGAGAGAGAGATTTTACCTTCTAGGCTTGATAATTCCACTAATATCTTGAAGGATTGATAAATGTTTCTTTCGACTTTTTGTTACGTGAAGGCAATTCAAGAACCCCTTCGAAATTGAAATCAAATAAGTGCCTCAGGAAATATCAAAAGAATAGATGAAATCTTCAGCAAACTACGATTATCAATCTTGGTTACCTCCACCATGTTAGCCATAAAGTTAAACAACGTAGGCAAAGCTCTGCTTCCTACGTGTGCTTCTGCTTCAATGGTTAAATGCTCAAATCGAACTTCAATTGTTGGAAGTTCAATCCCAACTCTATTACATAAAAAAAAAATCAAATACAAGCAGAAATGAAGTAAAATGTTAGGGAAGTGATAGTAAACTCAGGACTATTAAAAAGAACATGATTTTGACCTGTCAATTCGTTTTTTGAGCTTCAACAAGAACTGTTGATGGTCATCGCCATCGATTCTTACTAACCTCTCCAGCAAATTCTTCCTTTCTAGAAACCCAATATTTTGAATATCTACTTCACTGGCCTCTCCTTCAAGAGTTTTGAGTAACCCTTTCTTCAGACGATTGTAAGTTGGAAGCTTCTCGAGCGCCGCCCATTTCAGGGCCTCCTCGTCGTCTACATCCTGTGAAGACACTGAAAATGCCCCGTCCCTCAAACTAGAACTTCTCATTCGTAGACTGTTCCTCGCTTTATAAGCATCAAAACCCTCCATGGCAACACCAAGGATCCTTCAATTTCGGCAGAATGCGAAACACTCAATGAAAAAACGTAGCCCCCATCAGTTGCGTACTGCAGCCCAACGACCAGAGATTTCTTTCTCGCACAGTCGAACAGAAGAGCTTCCTCCCTTCCTCGAAAAAAGAGCGTGAAAAGGGAGGGAAGTTCTGCTCTCCAGTTCGACATACTGAGAGAGGATGGAAGCATTTTATACATACACAGAGTCGGGCTCTTGAATTGAATTTGTCAGTCTCCATGCTCCATACGAAGAGAGTAGAGGAGAAGTTTAACAGAGGAGCTACTGCAAATCAATGGCGTTCCATCTCTTCCCCCTCAAACCAATTACGAGCCAAAAATAGAAAGCTTTAGTCGTTGTGACTAGGGGTGGGCGAATCCCATCCAACCCGACTATCCGATCCGATCCGATCGGATAATCGGTGAAGCTAGTGAAAATTCATTCCGACTTTCGGGTTATTGTCGGATTTAATCGAGAATTCGCCCACCCCTGCCTCATAATTTAGTCTTTTTCAAATCGATTTCTTTCCAGAAAATACCTACCAGCTACCAGATCTTCGTCGCCTTTACCACTACAATCACCGCCCGTCGAAATCTCCTGATTCTGCATCAGTATCCAGTTCTAACCCTAACTCCCAAACTCGGTAACCCCATCCGAAGACTCTTTTTTTTGTTTCTGTCGGATCTGATCCTATCCGATAAGTTATTGTTGCAAATGTTAACTCCCCTAATCGCCGCACAATATCCCGTCCTTTTGGCCGCAACTCTCTCTAGATTTCTTCAATCACGTCGTCTTCCGGTTCACCACTTCCATTCTACAAATACCCACCTCCATTTTTGCCTTACCTTCTTCGTAGATGTTCGGGAGGACCGACAATGAGGGTCGCCGGCGATTCTTCCCCTAATCTCTTGTGCGACGAGGAGTAGGATGGAGCTGGTTTGACGGACGGGCAAGACGAGGTTAAAGCGCGCTTTGAGTGTTTAATTTCCGAGAATGAAGGCGAGTATGTTAAGAGACTGATTGAGAGAGAGAATCGATCCCCGAGCTCTGTGTTAATCGTAAATGATTGCTCCCCTACCAGTCCTTGTTGGTTAAGATTTGCTCGCTTGGAGGCCATTGAATGGATTCTCAATGTGTGTATCTCTCTCTAATTTATATCTGTTGTTTCTATACTATTGGCTTCGTGCCTTTAATCTTTGAAATTTTGTATTTCTTGGTTCAGATGCGGCAATTCTTTGGATTCAAACTTCAAACTGCATACTTATCGATTGCATATTCTTTGTTTAGAGATTGTTGGATTTTCGTTGGATTTTATTGCTGGATTAGTTTTTTTTTAGTTTCAGTCGGATCTGATCTGATCGGATCGTGTTAGATTCGGATCGGATCGGATTCGGGTGTTTTTGTTTAAAAGGAGTTATCGGATCTGATCCGATAACCCGATAACATTTCGAATTGGGGGCAATCGGATCGGATTGATCCGATCCGATCCGATGCCCACCCCTAGTTGTGACTTAAAACCTTCCAAAAATAAATTAAAACTAAAAACATAGAATTATTTTATTTTTATTTTTTGCCAAAATGATAAATGTTCGCTGTGCCACTCTTCTAGGAGATTGCCTAAGCCAAACCAAAACCAAATTTGTTTGTTCGAAATTCGGGTATCGGTTTCTATATCAAGTTTGGTTAGGTCAAATTAGGTTGAATTTAGTTAGCATTTGGAAAAAAATTTAATTTGTTTTCATAATACTTTCGAATCGAAAAATAAAACCAAAAATCCAATCGAAAAATCAACTTTGTTTAATGCGATTTCGAAGTTGTATGCTCAAAAGCCATATTCGAATCAACCCAAGAAGAAATGATAAGATCAAATCCACTCGAATTTATACAACCCCTACTCCCCAAAAGATGGTGAGATTGTAATCGAAGCTTACTTTGCTACTTCTTCGTCCGGAGTATGAGAGCAATATAACCTTATTATCTAGAGCTTAGTTACCAATTCGAGATCATTGAAAAGAACCAAAAAGTATATATTATAAGAGTGAGTTTTGTGCTTTTGGAGTCCTAACATTCCCAACTAGAATAGTAGGACAAGTTTTTTGGACGTGCCAAAATCTATGCATGTAAGAGTAATTGAAGCATGTGGGACCATGTGGAAATTTAGGCTAATAATGATAACTTGGGAATGTAAGTATGCTTTTTGTGACCGTCAAATTAATTATATGATTAATTATTATCATATGAGAATATCACATGCACATTTCATTGCATTGTATTAATGATTTTTTGGTTAAAAGAGCATGATATTATTGCCAAGTTGTCCTTCTTTATCATGGGAGCGTGATACACTATGTGGGATAGCATAACATGTGATTGTGCAAGTGTATTGTTTGAAATTTAATGGCCATTTTTCACCGAAACTAAATCTTTAAATGTTACTAATGGTTTCCATAGTTTCTGTGGTTAGTTCTTAAACAATGAGGTCCTCTATACGCCGGAGCTTGTTCTTTTTTGTTGTTAACTTGTACAGTTCACGTTTTTTTGGCTCTACCCATGAATTATTCTTCTTTCACAGTGAGATTTACGGTGCTTAATTATGAAGATTCGCCGGGTAGCTAACCCTCTTAGTCCGTTTTTGCAAGAAGAAGGGTATAATATAATAGATTTCATTCGCGTAATGGGTAAGCATTCATTACCAATGGGGAATTGTCTTTGATGTTTTAAAATCAAGCCTAACCTACAAGTAAGTTGAAAAAATTATCAGAAATTATACATTTTTGACATGGCTTCTTTTACTATTACATGAGATTGAAGAATGATGTGCGATGCTCTTAAAGCCCTTCTCTATATTGTGACTCTTGAACATGATAAAAGCACGAGGGCAAAGGGATGACATTTAGGAAATTAAAGGTACTTAATTTGCGTTACCAAACATGTGTCACATGTTCATCCATATGTTAAAGTCGCTATTAAACATTTGATAGATATGTAATGTGATTGGGTCGTGAGAGGGATAGTCATAAGTAGGTTAAGGATTGGCATTACTTGGTTTCCATTTTTTTTAGCCGAGCAACACAAACTCGTTTGATTTTTGGTCCCAAACTTAAAATCAAAGATCGTATCAGACACACCTACCTTCCTTCAGACAATCGACAGACGCATGTAAGGGTGGGCATGGATCGGTTTGAGTCGGGTTTTTTGCCGACCATTACCGACCCATCTGGGCTTTGGTCCCAAACTCGAAACCAAAGACCGACCCAAAACCCGATCTCTATGAGATGACCCAACCCAAAGGTCGGGTTGTGTTTTTGGTCCCATACAAAAAATTATTTCAAGATAAAAAACATCCATAAAAAATATATGTAAAAAATAGTCATCAAACATCTATCAAAATAAAAACATTTATCAACATAAAATCATCCATAAAAACATTCATAAAAAAAAACATCCATCAAAATAAAACATCCATCAAAATATCTATTTAATTTGACTTGCCTTTCATTGTTCATCATATCTTTATCTTCTCATATTTTCTGCACAAATCAAATACAAGTTATATGATATTTGATTAGATATACATTTAAAAAAGGTAAAGTACCTTCATTATTCAATAATTTTTGGCGTATTTTCTCCAATCTGAATTTGACAAAAATTCGCTTCAAGTTCTACATAACAAAAAAAAGTATTATAAAAAGTCAAATACTATCTAGGATATGATGTCAAAAAATAAAAAAAAGACATACATTCGTCAATAGTTTCATAATCATCTACTACGTCTGGGTCATTAGGAAAAGTTGTACGAATCTAACTTTGAGTGCAAATAATTTTTTCAATTGTCTTAGGTAATAAGACGTGCATGATGAATCGATAATACGTTCATCACAACTAAATGCTGATTCAGAAGCCACAGAAGAAATCAGAATAGTCAACACATCTCTAGCTATTTGACTCAAAATTGGATACTTAAGTGAGTTACATCTTTACCATACAAAAACGTTTACTTTGTCAGAGTATGTCAGCTTTTTCTTTTAAATACTCATCAACTTCAGACATAGTACTTGAATTATCACAATTAAAAGAGTGGTCGTAAAATCAAGAGACTGCTAGCGTAGTTGTTGTCTCTTATAGATTTTGATCAATCAGAGAACTTTGGCTTTCATCACCTTTGTACTCATAGTATAATTTTTCCATTAGATTAATTATTTGCGGTAGGAAATCTAATGCTTGATTGGCACCAAACAAAATTGATAGAAAATGTTTTACTATTTTCGATTTGCATCTTGGATCTAGAAGAACAGCTATGAAAAAAAGAGAATTGAATTTCTCAAAACTTCCCCAATATTTGTCAAGCTTCTTTAGCATTTTAACAGCCCTTTTTTTTCAACAACTCATTCTCTCCTTCGACATATTTTTGAATTATCATCTTTAGCTCGCATACTTAGATCACATAAATATTGGCTGTAATACGCAGTGATGCTGAAACTTTGAGTGTAGTATCATAAAACACCTTTAAGAACTTACATAATTCACGAATGTCAGCCCAATCTGCATCTGTTGGTGGTCCATCATCTTCCATGTCTGAAATAAAATTTTTATCACAATCTCCTAATTTTTGAAATGCCTTTGAGTATTTTTCTGCATTCACTAACATTAGGTACATAAAATTCCATCTATTAGGCACATCAAGGCTTACATTGTTCTTGAATGCAATTTTAAGGTTATCGATACATTTCTTAAATTGATGTAACCTTCCAGGTGAAGACTTCACATACTTAACTGCTTTGCGCACTCTACTAATTGCACCTTGATGTTCTTTGACACCATCGTTGACAATCAAGTTCATAATATGGGCAAAACATTGTAAATGGATGCATGATCCATCTAGCACTAAGCTGTTCTAATGTTTTAAACTTTTAACTAAAAGAACAATGACAACATCATTGGAAGAAGCATTGTCAAGGTTATAGTAAACACTTTGTTAATACCCCACTCGAGCAAACAGTCTTCCAACATGTTTGCAATTGTCTCCCCCTTATGATTCTCAATCCGCCAAAAATTGAGAATCTTTTTGTGCAACTTCCAATCACCATCAATGAAATGTCCTGTCAAAACTATGTAATTTATAGTTTAGTTGGAAGTCCATATCAGAAGTTCATCTTTAATGAGCATCCTTGCTAGGTAGATACGTGCAATAGATTGCGAAAATTGTTCAGTAATATTTTCTTTATCTTCCTTCACAAAAGGCAACGTCTTCTGTTTTGCATCTATGCTTACTAAATACTTTTTGCATATATTCAAATGTCTGCTCATAGCTGACGTGCCATTCTTTCGAGGGTGACAAGCATAAAGTTGAGAACAATAATTGTATTCTGCTTTCAGCTGCTCGAGATCACCAATGTCAAGCAATACAAAGTGATCCCAAACTTCTAATTTAAATACCTTTTTTTAGAATTGTTACTATTATTTGTGTGACTAGTTTCACTGTCCATTTCGTAGGGGCTATATCAACAACGACCAAAAGAATTCATAAACAAAAAGATTTGATTAGCAACAACAAAGCAAATGTCAGCAACAACACATCTTTCGATTAAGTTTTTTAAAAAAATAAAGCGAAAACATACCATCGAAACCAAAAAACAGCAAAACAAATTGTTCCGACTCATTTTTCAGGGAAAGAAAGTGAAAACCGAAAACCGAAATAGCAACGGTAAAACATTGATATGAAGGACGACTATAAAGTTTTAATTAAAAAAGTAAATTAAATTCATTTAAATCCACTTATGTATGTGTCATTCGAACCAGCAACAAACAAGAACAAATTGCATTAGTTGATAGAACATAACTTATTAATTCGGGATCCTATAAACCCATTTGGGAAGATAGAACATACATGGGATAGTGGGAACTTCGACCATACATGTTTCACACTAAAAAGTTAATCTTGTTTTAATTAATAGAACAAATAATCATATAAAGAATCAAATCCTTATTAGGATTTGCATTACCGAATAACATAAAACATGAAAGGGGTCTTCATGCCTTCACATATTGCCACATGTGTTTGCGTTTGTGTAACAAGATTAAATTTAATTTTTGTTTTTTAATAGTTTCATTTCGATGTTTGGGTTGACTAAAAACTCAAAAGCTGAACAAAAAATCAAATTTGTAATAGAAATCAACTAAGTGATTTTATTAAAAGATGCTAGAATCAAACAGAATGTAACTGATCGATTAGACAAGTCGGTTTGGTCTTGCTCACCCGTGGCAGCATAGAGTCGTAAAAAAGCAACATAAGGTTACTAATTTCATAAGAGTTAGTTTTTCTAGATTTAGAAATAAAGCTTGCCGAAATACGATAGTCGGAAAAACGATATTATAGGGCATCCAACAGAATAAAATTTATAGAAGCACATAAGTACGATATCCTCGAAGAAACTAATAGAGCTCACTTTTGTCAAAAAGGAAAAAACGAAAAATAAAAGACCGTAAACAGAGATTTGAGAAAACGAAAACAAAGAGAAGAGTATAAACGAAAAAACGAAGAGAAATCAAGGTCAAGAATACCTTTGTAGCTAGTCGCGGAGGAGGTTCATCAGACGTCGGTCGCAGCGGAAGGAGGCTGGTCGCGGAGGAGGCTGGTCGCAAAACGTCTAATCCTAGCAGAAAATTGAAAAAGAAAGAGATGAATACATATTACGGGTTTTGGGTCGGGCTTGCGGGTTTTTTAAAAATAAAAGTCCGACCAAAAACCCAAACAAATAATATAAACCTGACCCAATTTTAAAAAAAAAAATCAAATTTTACATCACCAGCCCGACCCATAAGCTGCGGGTCGGGCTGAGACTGTGGGTCGGGCTTGGGTTGCCCATCCCTAGACGCATGGTCCCCATCAGATGTACGAGGCCCTATAAAACCATATATTCACTCATTTTTTGTTCATTTTTTCTAGAATAATTTGATACAAAATTTTGCCAAATTTTATTTTTTTCACAAAAAATGCATTTTGGTCGTGGAAAGCGTATTAGAGTCCCACAACAACTTGATGAGGGTGAGAGATCATCTTGGCCTTTTGACACTAGACCTCATGCTCGCGTGCCGTAGTTACCAATGACTACTCACCGCAGAGAATTTCGATCATCTACGCATGAAAGGGTATTTCATGACGTTTTAGTGTGGCAGATTGTGATACCGCCCAGACCAGTTATATTTGCATCATTTGAGAGCTTGGTGATTGAGCGTATGGTTGATGATATTGGATTGCATGGTTTTTTGAGCTATATGGCACATACTATTCTTCCCAGCAACATGCATCTTGAGCTATGTTGCTTCAAAATGTAATCGCTAAAACGCAAGTATACGTGTCGCAACGTAGTAATAAAAATATTGATCCTACGAACACAAGTCAAATCTCTAATTTAAAGAATAAATTGTAAAGTATTAGAAAGAATAAAGAATAACATTAAAGGTTTGATTTTTATATTTATCTTCTACTCATAGATTGAGCAATTAATTAAAGTATGTAACTAATATCCTAGATTAAGCAGAAAAGTAAAGTTGGTGGTCGAATTGAGAATTCATAAGAATCTCGACTATGACTTTCCGTAAATTGATTTACTTGAACTGCCATCGGTGGGTACTGCAGCATTAGTCACATCATCAGTTTAGTTCCGGTCTGAACACTAATAAATAGAGGCTGGTGTTGCCTCTATGATTGAGTTTAAGAACAAGTTTGATTTGACCGCACTAGGTTAGAATGAACATGATGAAAATACTAATAGCTAAACTGTGTCACTCGATTTAACCACATAATGGTTTTAATACAAGTTTTAGCAACACGCAATGGTGTATTGTTGTGTTGCCCTAAATAATACCAATGCAAAGTAATAATTTTATAAATAGCACTTAGCAATCACGCAAGGGTGTATTGTCGGGATTGCTCGGGAAATAATCACAGCAAAGCAAAGATATATAAACTCTTATTAAAACGAGTTCTAAAAGATAGCAAGCAATTTCATTAAGCAAATCAATATATAAAAAATCTTAATTTTAATTCAAACAAAATAGTTCTACAATAACTATCAGGAGTTTATATAATTCACGAAAATTAAAACGAAAAGCAAATGGAGAGAATTTTGGTCCTCGCCGTCGAAAGTCGTTGGTCGCACAGCCTCGTTCCCTTGCCGCCGTGATTGTCGCCGTGAACCTCTTCTTCGGATTTACGCCCGAAGCTTGATCGTGAATCCCGTTCTCCAATTCTAGCATACCTAATCTGTGGTATTCAAGTTCCTTTATGTAGACTTCGTGCAACTCGAGCAGATTTGAGAGGCTGTTACGATTTGGAGGAAGATCTGGATTGGTTTGGAAAGTAGTTGAGATTATGAAGGATTTCCAAATCTTCAAAGATATTCTTGTTTCCAAATTTGAATTTGAGTTGATTCTTTCTTCTTTTTCGTGATTCTTCCAGCCTTTATCTTCATTAATCTTCTACAATTGCATGGAAACAAAAATCTCGTGATAATAAAAAATATATGAAATATCGGGCAAAATAACGCAAAAAATGCGTCACTGATGATGTGGCATCGCTGCAGCATTATCCTTAAAAAATCCGATTATTTCAGTTAAATCATTACTGATTCCTAGCAATTTGACCACTACAACCTCGTGAATATTAAGTCTTTTCAAGACTTAACAGCTGGTAACGCACGTGAATTTGTATTTTATGTATTGTCTCATACCAGAACCCGATTGAAATTTGGATATTTAGTTTTGTGTCACATGGCAGAGATTCATGAGGAGGTTAAGAAAAACGTCATATATGGAGTTTTGATAACAAAACTCGTTGAGAGTATTTGTGGAGAGATTTCTCGTGATGAGGAGACCCCGACCGCAAGATGCATCTGATCACCTTCAACTTCTAAGAATGAGTTTGGTAGAGTCTGGCGGCACGTGAGTTGTCAGGGGAGATGCAGTTATCAGTCATATGGACTCAGATCCAAAGTTGATCTTCCGAGTCAGGATGAGAGGCTGGATGACTATCCTATTTAGCAGATAGTTAAGATTGATAGCTTAGAACACATAGTAGATGAGATGTGGGACATGATAGATACAACTGAGATCTTTTAGATTTCTCCTTTTGATCAGGGTTCTCTACAGCCTCCACCTAATTTTCCCAATTTTCAGTAGCACTTTTGAATTTATTGTTTTGTTGTACTTTTGTTTTATTTTTAATTGATGATACTTTTTTATTTTTAATTGATGGTGCTTTTTTTAATCAAAAGAACTTTTCACATTGCAATTGTCAATTTTGGGTTTCCCATCTCGGTGTTAGCTAATTTCTTTGCGCAACGCAAGTGCACGTATTGAACAAGTAATATAGTAATAAACGGATGTCGAACCTACGAGGACAGTCACTAAATTTGATTTGCAAAACAAAGTTCGATTGTATTATCACAAATTTGCGTTTTTTTTTAATTAAGAATAATTGACTAATTGCACATTTTTAAAAGAGTATAATTTTGATTTTTGAAAATATAAAAATTGGTTAAAGCTAATCTCCCTTGATATGAATTTTTTTATCAAACAAATTCCTCTTGACTAATTGACAGATTTATGGAGTCGAGATTCTTCCGAATTGCTCGACGGTTAAATCGACTATAATCGATTAGATATAACGCAATATATAATAAATCTAACACGTTAAAACGAAATCTTTAGCCATGAAAGTTAATTAAAACCAAGTAAAAATTAACAATCACAAACAAACAATTATCTAAAAATTCCTATCAATTTTCCAATTCGATAAGAAAATCATCAATCGTGTATCCTTCCGAATTCCAACGATTTTTTCTACCTTGCACGGTGTTTGTTTAATCAATCAAGATCCATAAGAAAAACAAAAAGAAAATTCACATCAAGTTCGATCAACTATAACCAAAACGGAAGTTAGTTCATAACGAAATTTAATATAAACATATTTTTGCAAAGCATAACGAAAATACTGAGAAATTTTAGAGGATTTTTCGCCGGAATCTTTATGTTGCTCCTTTCCTTTGCTCTTTCTCGTCTCCTTTCTCTTCTCTTTCTCGTCTCCTTTCTCTTCTCTTTCTTGCTGCGTTTTTAACTCCCCTGGATGCAGCCATAATAAGAGCTTTAATTGTTCACCATTAATTTAGAATTTCAGCAGCCAACTTTTTCATTCTTCCAACGTTTCCGGCTCCACTTAGCAAAGAATTTCAGCATCTTAATTAATTATCTTTAATAGAAACTGAAAGGTCTTTGCTAAATGTTGTAATGCTCTTTGATTGCAATTTAAAGCCCTTCAATGTCATTGAAATACCACCCTCTACAATTTATGCAATCATTCTTCTTCCAATAGAGCTGCCAACAAACCAAATTTAACGTTATTGATAACAATTCAGCAGCAAACACTTCCAATAATAACTAAAATCGATTGAAAAATTGTAATTTCTAAATTAAGTCAATTTTCACCCAACTTTTCTTAGAATTTATCCTATAATCAACAAGATTGAGTAAAAATTCAGCCAATTTCATATAAATATTTGCCGAAATGGACGAGTCAACACTCGGCCATTCTGGCCACCTTCAGCGTGGTTCTGGATTTTGGGCTAGTTTTGGAATTGAAGCGAGTTTGTTAGTTTGGGACCCTTGTGTGAGAATGTTGAATCTCATGAACATCTATCCCTCCGCATATGATCGTCGTGTGGCTAAGGTGGATGCTCTCTCGAGACATGATTTCTTGATATGTCCGCTCATATCAAATGTCTCACAATGCACCGTTCTGGTTCTTCTACTCATGCAGGTGGTACTACGTTGAGGCTCGTCAACGTCTTTGGTCTTTTTCTTCTTCGATCGACCAAGTTTACGTTTAATTGTTAGAGGCATTAAAGTACCAAATTGTGTAGTATTGTAGGGCAGGGCCACATGTCTCATTCAACAATTGGTGAAATATAGAATGAATACATACTTAGGTACGTATCTTGATGATAGAATCGATGAACGTAGTTATCAACTAGTGCTCACATCCACTTCATAGCCGAGATAGCATGTACACATGGGTTCTCTACCAGTTCTCAGCTGTAACAGTTGTACACAACCCATATTGATGATGAATGACCTCATGCAACTGCTGACCTCAAACATGACATTTCCTAAAAAATAGCACTCCAATTCATGGCATCTCGGGTCAATTTATTGAATATCTTTTTAATTCTCGGGCATAACATATCTAACGATCAAAACATCTTCTTGTGTCTTTTTACAATACAGATCAAGATGAATTTTCTTATCATCTTGAGCATTGTGATGATAGGTTTGTCTCGAGCTAGAAAGATACCACTTTTGAATGACTCGCTAAGATTATTCAAACTCATATTACATTTTGAAGTTGACGAAAATGCATCTGCAACCCATGTTTCTATAGGAATGACATGTAAATATTCAGCGGCCATTGGGTTATGGTGGTGCATCATTGTAATGTGTCTTTTAAACCCGGCTTCATTTCAGACATGTGCTGAATTCCACAAAAAATCTTTATATATTTCTCCATAATTGTTTTATAAAAATGATGTATAAATATGTGAGACAAAATCTATGATGATCGTTTAATTTGTCATGAACTGTATTCACAAGCTCCTTCTGTTTGTCTGATATTATAGTCTACTTCGACTTGTTCGGACTATTAAGGTTTCTCTTTGTTGATAGATAAACCAAATTTATGAATCTCTACACTCCGACTACACTACTGCATATGAAATATGATAGAGTTTTTATCGGAGTCAATACCGACTGCCTTCAACAGATTACCCAGACACACACCTTTGAGATGACAACCATTCTAACATATAATTGGTCTCACAAGTTCAATGATTGCTCGTGTGCAGGCAAACAAACACACATATAATCGTTCAAATTCAGAAACGGCTCATTCACATGTGCCGTACAACAATCTTGCTTGGATACCGACTCTACTTATAGGGTTAGATCGAAGTAGCTCCTCCCCATACTATCGAAGAAATTGAAATTGCTCATTGCTAAATCTTTCATTCAAATTATGCGCTTCTAGCCGACTTTTAATTATAACACTCGTGATTATGGTAACATTGTGATCCTTTCATACGGTCTCGATGATAGAGAGGATCTCCCATGTAGGCTGAGTTTTGAACTTATCAGCATAGTTAGTAATCACTCATCTTGCAGATGCACATCAATTTTCTAAGACTCGAGCACAAGTATGACTATCAACAAATATTTTTATTTGAATCATTTCTTCATCGTGCATTTTCGAAGCATGAAAGCCCCAAAGACTTCCTTCTATGAACACTGCTATTAGTCACTTAGGGTCACTTCTTTTAAAGATCACTCTGTATCTATTTGACAAAGTATTTTCAGTAATTTCATCTTTTAAATCCTTAATAAATTTATACTTTTTTATGAGATAAAGCTTGCTCTCGACTAGTCAAGGCAAGCTTAAAACTTCATATTTGCATAGTCAGATAAAGATTGAATCTCTACATCATATCCACTATCAAACAGTTAAAAGTTTTCATATATTGATTCATCTTCCCCATAGGCATGTCATTGTATGTCGATTCGTAATTTCCATAGGTTGGATCATATACTCAATCCTTATTGCTTCATTTTCTTTTTCGGCAGCATTTCTCATTGTATGTTGTCACAAGTTGCTCAAGCTACCGGTCATTCTTATAAATATAAAAAATTTTAGTATATGAATCTTACAATTTGTCAGTGTTTTTGAGGATCCTGAGGCATTTTTAGGAGGGCCCCTACGTGCATATCGAATGCAGAAACTCCATTCACACGTTCGAGGAGCCGAAAAGCAGTTTTTTTCAAACTTAGGCTTTTTTATGCCTATTTTACTAAAACTAAGGCCCAAATATAATATTTTACCCTTTGAACTTTGAAGATGAAAGTAAAACAACTTACATGGCATCATCGTCAGCAGCGAAGGTTGTCTTCCTTAAGCGCTTGTGTTACGATTGATAGCCCCACGTCCTGCCATTGATAGCCCCACGTCCTGCTTCGTTGACCTTAAGATAGTTTTTCTAGGGGTGTACTTTCTAGGAAGGTTTTTATCCTCCTATCGTTGACCTTAAAATAGTTTCCTAAAGCTTCGTTGTACAGTTCAATACCTCCAAATTTTATGACAGTTGATAACACAATTTTCAAGGTATAAAATGCTTCGAGAAACGTTTCACTGAATGTGAATGCTTTATTATTTTCTAACAGAGAGCACATGAGTTTTGGAATTTTTAAAAAATCTTTTATAGAATACCTATAGAAGCCACGTGTCAGAGAAAACTTCATGCCCTTTTATGTTTGAATTGGGTGCCTATTACCTCGATATTCACCTTGTTTACTTCAATTTCTTTTCTTGACACTCGCTCACGAGCACAATTCCTTCTGTAACCATGAAGTGACATTTTCCCAATTCAAGACCAAATTTGTCTCTACACATCGATTAAAGACTTGCTCTAAATTCTTTAAACTTTCGTGGAAGGAGTTTCCTGTATCGAGAAATCGTCCATGAAAATATCTAATATATGTTTGACCCTGTCCAAAAAATTAACTGATGCATCTTTGAAAAGTTATCGGGGCGTTGAACAGCCCAAACGGCAAGCGTTTATACGTGAAAGTTCCATACGGGGATGTAAAATGTAATGTTCTCTTGATCATTCGGTGAAATAGACATTTGATTATAATTGGAATGACCATCGAGAAAGCAGTCAAATTCTCTTCTGGCCAGTCTATCTAGCATTTGATCAATGAAAGGTAGAGGGAAGTAGTATTTCTTATTATCTTGTTGAGTTTTCAGTAGTCCATGGTAGGGGTGAGCATAATCAAACTAAAACCGTTAAATCAAACTGAAACAAAAACAAATTGGTTTTGACAAATAAAAAAATACTGATTCTGTTTTATACATGAAAAACAAAAAGTTTTTGGCTTGTTTGCTGGTTTATTCCTTTAAAGCTGAAAAAAACTGAACCAAAAGTTTTTATTATCATTTTGTTTTAAAAATTACTCTAACCCTAACCAGCTAATCCAAACTCTTGCAGCCATTCTTTTTTGGGTAAAAACTTAATTAAGACTAGAGTTTTGAGTAAATAGATCAAATCAGACCTCATTTTTTAAAAATATTTTTTGGGCTTTTTAGACGTTCAAATGAAGGTCATTGCATCCCCAAATTTTAGTTTTGAATTTTTTTGTTTTGAATTAATTTGGTTAAGAAAATTTTATTAGAATGACTTGAAATTTTTACCACACATTTATAACAATAAAAGAAACTAATCTAAAAAGTTTAAATTTTTTCGACAGTTGTACTTTTGAATGTATAAAAAACAAAATCAATTAAAATTTTATATGTTAATAAAAATTCTTAAAACTTTTCTTACACATTTACGATATTAGAAGACAATACTCTATAATTTTTTTGTTTTTTTAACAATTTTACAATTTACTATAATTTTTTGAATGCATAAAAAATAAAATCTGTTAAAATTATGTACGTTAATAAAAAAAATTGAAATTTTAACACACATTTACAATATTTTCATACAATATGCCACAAAATTTTGTAAATTTTTAATAATTTTACTATTTATTATAATTTTTTGAATGCATAAAATAAAAATTTAATTAAAAATTATAATAAATCGTAAAATTGTTAAACATTTACAAAACTTTGTCGAGTATTATAGTAGATAATGTTTCTGCGAATGATGTTGTCATTTTACATGAGGTAATGAATAAGCGATGCTTTGCACACATTTTGAATTTGATTGTTTTTTAGAGTTTAAAAGATCATCATGAGTCTATCGTGAGAGTGCGTAGAGTAGTGAAATATGTTCGATCTTTGCCAGTGCGATTGCAACTGTTTACGAAGTGTGTCGAAAATGCTCAAACCACTTGCAAAAGTAGTATTTGTTTGAATGTGTCTACGAAATGGAATTTTACATATTTGATGTTAGAAAATGCTGAAAAAGTTTGAAATTGCTTTTGAAAAGTTAAGTAAAAATGATTGTCATTATCTCCTTGATTTGGTGGGGGAAAACCTCCTACAAATCAAGATTAATCCTATATTTGAGAACTTATTAAGTTGTTAAAAACTTTTTATGATACAACAGAAGTTGTTTCGGCCTCATCACATGTTACTTTAAATATTTATTTCAGTGAAGTATGTAATTTGAAAAGGAATATCCAAGATTACGCTAAATGTGACAATTATTATTGAGTAAAATGGTTATTGCAATGCAAACAAAGTTTGACAAGTATTGGAAAAATTGTGATAAAATTAATTTTGTGATGTATGTAGTTGTTGTATTAGATCCTCGATAAAAAATACAATTTCAGAAACATTGCCTAACCGTGTTAGCTGATAGTGAGAAGGCTACAAAATAAGAGAGACAAGTAGAGATTATGCTTGAAAAGTTATATGTTAGGTATTAAAGTGACTTGAGCTTAGAAATGTTAGATGACAATGTTCTTGATTCAAGTGCTTCAACATCTTTACTATCGAAACAACAAATTTTGTCTCACAACAAGGATTATGAGGACTTTTGTAATTGACATAATGAGCAGAATGTTTCAAATAATAAACATGACATTGATCTATATTTACCAAGGGATTAGAAAAGCTTTTGGACGAAGAAGATATTTTGAAATAGTGGAAAATGCATCCTGTGTAATTTCCAATATGAAGTAAAATTGCAAAGAATGTATTGGATATTCCTATTTGGATGGTTGCTTTCGATTCAGTCTTTAGGAGCAGAGGATGTGTACTTGATTCATTTTGTAGTTCTTTATCACCAAAGATTGTGGAGGCACTTATTTGCACGCAAAGCTGTCTTCGATCATCAAATCAACTTCCATTCCAAAGCTATTTTTGAAAGTTTTGAAAAAGGTTTGTATTATTTTTTTATTGATCATTTTATTAATTTATATATTTTACCTATTTGATTGTAGTTCATCTTTTGCATATTTTAGTCGCAAATGATAGATGAGTAGTCTCCGACTAACAACTTATATGATTTCTATATCTTCGATGATAGATTATTTTATAAATTCATATATTTTACTAATTTTATTCTAATTTAACTTTTGCAAGCCTTACAACTTCGAATAGAGAGAATCGACAACTATAATTTTGAAGACCCAAGATTTCTATATTTTACTTGTGCATTTTAGTTATCATGAGTTCTAGCAGATATATGTTTATTGAACTTAGAGTTTAGTTATTTTTTGTTGTTGATATCATTGGACTCGATGACTTTTATATTTATTGAACTTAAAATTTAACTAATTTCTTTTGTTGATGATATTATATGCTATGAGTTTATTAGATTTAATATTACATTGTTACATAAAATTTAGAAAATGTATATATTATTTTATGCATTTGAGTAAAACTAAAATCGAACCCAAATCAAATCAAAATATCTAGTTCTCGTTTGCATATGTCAGTGCTTTAAACACATTGAACTTAATTTCATGGTCGTTAACTTGCATGGTTAGTACTCCTCCATGAACATGGATTAAAGCTCTACTAGTGGCCATAAATGGCCTTCCCAAAATTAGTAGCATATTCTTGGTGCATCACTTGTTGATACGTGATGGATGATATGACGATAATAACATGTTTCTCGGGACCCTATAACCCCTAAATTTGATTAGAGCTTTGCACGCGATGGAATTTGGTGAGGGTATATCTTACAACGACCTTCATCCGAGTCATCACAGCAATGGCTCTAATGGAGCGCATTTGAGTGAACCAAATCAATGTGGTCGAATCCTCTTAGAACAACTTTGAGTTTTTTTTGACTCTTCAGATGATGAGTTATCTAACTTCATCTTTCTGTATGGTGTGCTTGAGTTGATCCATGAGTTAACATTCGTTTTTCATTAGATTGTAATTTTTGTGACACCTGTGAGAATATTTTAATGAATGTAGTTGTCTATGTGCACGAGTTTCTAATACCCAATAGGAGCTTAATAAACTAGTTTTAATAAATAAAAAGGGACAAGCATAGTTTTTGAACGAATTTATTACTTAATTCATCATTGTAAGTAGAATCTTGTTTTTCGAATGAAAAGATAAAACCAAATTTTAAGACAAATGCACTAGACATGTATAGCTTACGAGATAGTCACTCATTTGAGATTCGTTTGGTGAATTTAGTTGTCTGACTTGGCGTTTCATTTCTGTCGCGTCCCTACTTCGGGTCTTGACAAACAATATTTCAAACATTATGTCTTTTCTTTCCTTACTTCTTTTGCTTGCTCAGATCCAGCTACCAGAGTTGTCACCCCTATGCTCGCAACTATTCTTTATTTGCCCAGAATAAAAAAAAACAATGGAACAAAGAAGATTTTGCAGAAACTGATACACCCGTACGCAAATTCCAGCTTCCAGATTTCAAAAAACCAGAAATGGAGGAAGATGAATAAAGCATGGAAAAGAAAATGTAGAGAAATTGCTGCAAATACTATTAGAATCCGGGTGCAGAAAGCAATAAAGATCCATCAAACAAAAAATAGAAGCAGGCTCACAGCTCATCAAGAACAGAGAAAGATTGCTGCGACTCATTATGCCATCAATCAAGACAGTCGACAGATTACAGAAATTATAGAATAAAGTTCAATCCTTTCATTCAACTAATTTGAAGTAGAGGATCTTAGACAATATCTAGAAAGAAAAATAAGTAGACTTGGACAAAATCTTACTCAGGTTCACCCAAAATGTCACCCAAAATGCCAAGAAACCATCATCAATCAATAAACCTAATTATACATGAGTCACAAATGATAGAAACCTTGGACTGGAACATACTCTGTTCAATCTTAAAATTTATTTCCAAAAAATTGCCACTACGAGACTACAACAAGCAAATCACCGATCCTCAACCTTTATTGTCTTGATTCGATCGGGAAATAATTTAAATGGATTTAGATGAACTACTACTGGATTCACCTGCTGTCACATTGATAGTCAATGAACCATTACCACCTTCATTTTGAGCAACAACAGGGATCTTTACGGCCGCTCTTTCCATCTCTTTCTCCAGCTCTTCCTCCCGACGCAGTGCCATGAATTGTGTGTCCAAGGATTTGGCTGCGGCTAACCATGCAAGAACAATAACCAAAAGAATACCTCCTAGATATGGAGTTGAATTTGCAAGAGAGCCAAATGTCAGGATCATGAACTGCTGAATGAGAGCCCCTCCGGACTTTCCCAACGGGTTGCAGACGACATCAATGGCTGCCTTCCCTTTAACCTACAACAAGTATTTGAAGTTCGTTTACAATTTAGCGAACTAAGCCAGTTTGGCCTATTTGGATGATGATCTCGACCGAGTAGAGTGTGGAGTACAAACCTTCGTGTCCTCGTCTAAGGGAATGTAGGCCATTTCTTTGCAAGGGTCAAACAAACTGTACTTGGCACTTTTGCTGAAAATGTTTTGCATGGCCCCCACATATACTGCTGCAAGAAGAGGGGTCATCCCAATTGATGCAAGAGCGGGCGTGAGTGGGGTAGCAGATAAAATCAACGTAAAGAACGCGATTCCAGTAATAAGCAGGACAGTTGGTGTAATCTTGGCTGCAACTCCCCATCCATATTTATTGAATATAAATTGGCTAAGCAACATCATCGTGAAAGTCGCTATCCCAGTCGCAGTTGAGAAGTCTCCCATGAAAGAAGAATATTCGTTTGGGCTGGGAAACTGCATTTTCAAAGTCATAGTGATTATTTATAGCAATCGTGTACAAGAACATTGACTAATAAATGTACCTGAGCTTTAAGCTTCGATTTCCAGGTAACCTCGACGAGGTTGATACTTATACCATATGCAACCACTAAAGTTGCAAGATCCCTAATATATGGTGAAGACACCAAGAACTTCAAGCTCTCCATTGTTCCCATTTTAGGCTTATCCTACACGTGAAAAAAGGGGCAAAAAATACATTTTTCAACCGTTTGTGAATAGCTAAACAACGATGAAATTGTTGGGTGGTAGATTAATTACCTTCTTCTTCTTGCTGCGAGTAGGAAGAGGAACATATCTATTCACCCACCAGTATGTAAAACAGATTACAAGCCCCATCAGCACCACAATGCTCATCATTCCTTTCAAAGAGATGGCCCAGCCGTCAACACCAGGACCCAAATTTTGCCTCAGATTAGAGAAGTACTTCACTGTACGGCCAGAGAATATAAGGGCAACGTTAGCCCCGAGCCCGAAGAGTGGATAGAATCTTTTTGCTTCCTCTACTGTAGTTATCTGCACAAATAGAGACATATTGATAGATGGACCGTTTCTGGCAAGAATACCTCAAAGTTGACAAGGTATACAGTTTGTAATTTATTAATATATTATTACAGATATAGGGGGATAGTATGGATTAATAATATAAGGTAAGTCAAAACACCTTTCTTTTCTTTGATTTAAAACTATCCAATGAAAAATCCTTCCGTTCTCAAATCAAAATAGATATACAAGAAATTACATTGTCATACAATATCTTATTTAAATTATATCTAATGATCAATGAACTCAGTTTCATTTGATATCTATTTACCAAATTCCAACAACAATCTGATTCTATCTATATTCAGACTTGAATTGACAAACACTTATTTGTAACTACATCGCATCCGTGATTGTTGGCATTAGCATAAATCTTCAAAAAAATCTGTCAAAAGATGAATTTTACGACCCATATCATGTACGCTCATAAATATAAATCTCCTGTGAATAAAGTTACCTGGTTGGCTAATCCCCAGAACAAAACAGAAATCACAACGCTTCCCCACAGTTCAGCCATGACATAGAACAAGCAGAAGCTCCAGATCCTCATAATTGCCAGCGGACCAAGAAACCTCGGACCAAGAGTGTTGAGAAGCTGGTCGGCAAAAGCTTGAGGATGTATATAATTGCTGAGAGGGTAGAGCAGAAAACCAAAAGCCCCAAAAAAGGCAATAAAAGGAACTATAACTGTGTAAAAGAGAGCCTGCTTAGACAACACATTCGCCAGTTTTGTGTATAACAGCATAAAGCCAATAGCCATAGGCAAATTTACCCAAGTTTTCAAAAATGGAATAATTTCGGCACTACTTCCTGGGGCTGTAACAACTAAAACATCCTTTGTGTCCCTTAGAATCGTGTAGTTGAAGAGAATGCAAAAGAACATCAATCCAAGTGGAAAAATTTTCTTCAGGGTTACAAGTTCAATACCCAAAATTTTGGGACTTTCAGTCTCTGTTTCTCCCAAAAGTGGCTGTCCATCAGCTGCAGCAGAGGCTTCAGCTCTGCATATTAGAGAAGCTCCCTTCTTCAGGCAAAATCCAGGGTTCTTAGAGACAAAGGCCTGAAATTTCGGCAAGGCGTTTGAAGAGAGAGATAACTTGCCAATAGCTCTAGGCTTTGGACAGAAACTTCTTTGTTTCAAACCCACAGAAGGAAAGAACCCCCTGGATTTGAGGCTTGGGGGTAGAGAGAGAAGCCCTTTGCTCTGTAAAACAACCTCCATCTCTCTCTCCTTCAAAAACCCGGAAAAGTTGGGTCTTCAGGAGCAGAGCATAAAGAGAGGCGCAGATAAGAGAAGAAAACCCAGAAGGTTGAACTTGAAGAAGTTAATCTGAGGGGGAGATAGAGAGATAAGGTAGATTGGAGAAGAAAGATTTTCCCTTTCTAAATATCAGGGCCGGCAAAACCCTGCTCTCTTGAAACAAAATAAAACAAACAAGAATTGCTTTTATGGGGGCCAATTTTGCAAGGTGTACCAAAATGAAGAACTTTTTATGGACCCGCTAATAAGGAGAGAAGAAACAACTTCAAAAACCTTACACGCATCCAAAGAAGAGATTTTCAACAGTATCTTAAACTTGTGCGTCCGAAAGGATTGCAGAGTTTCTTTTCCTCGATTGCCAAGCACATTTTCAGATATTTTTCACTTTAAAACACAAAAATCTGAAACACCCTTGAAACTGACGTGGGAGATGGAAAACCATGAAACAAACATGAGCTTATTACTTCAAATCCGAAAATAAAAAAAAAAAACCAGCAATGTCTTTCGCTCCTCCTCGGTTTCTTTTCCGCTGAATTATTTTAATAATTTTTTATTGGATTTTTATGAAATTAATCAGTCATCGTTGAGCTTTTTTCGCTTTAACAATCTCTAAATTTTACGTGTTTTGTTTTGCAGAGAAGTAGTATTTGCCACTTCAATAATTTGTGCATTATTAGTTGCTTCCATTATTTTGTTTTCACGTCTGTCGTGTCTCCGTCTAATCAAGGAGCTCAGAATACTAGAGATTCCTTTTATTTTTGCTTAAATAACCCACGACGAGTCCATATACCACATAATTTTGTTTTATGTCCCAAGGTTAAAATCATTAAATCCGAACTAAGCTACGACGACGTTACATCGCCACTGCCACTTTTCTTTCGGTTTTCACTCATCTCTCTCACCGCCTCTAACTCAATGGTTTAAGAAGCTTTTTTTGAAGACGCACATAGTAATTTGCCGAATTTTTTAGTCTAAGTTTCCAAGAAGAGTACGATAATACTTGCATTGAAAGCTCCAACCATTTAGCTTTGATTCCAAAAAACATATCTAATTGGTTCCGGCTCCGAGCTAAACTGCACTATATTGAACTGGAAAGATTATTCTTCCGTTTAGTCTGCTTAGTCCGCAAGGATCAAACTCTGCAGACTTATCTCCTCTGCTTGCAAGACATTAGATTGCTAACGACAGATTTTGTCACATAGGTAAGATTAACTAAGTATGAAATAGAATTTATCGTAACACAGGCCAACTTCAATAGTTGAAAAAAATAATGTTTCAATTTCTTTTCTTTTAAATATACAATGCATGAATGTGACCGTGGCCCCACACCCCATCACGATGCTTTTATTTTGGAACCCATCTTACGTCACCTTTTTCTTTGCCAGTCCATTTTTTTTGTTTTATCAAATGATTTCGGGAACTGTGACACGAGTCTTTCCATGTGGATTGAGATCCAACGGTAGGAAAATAACCCACGTAGTAAGTGTAATCTATTAAACGACGCCGTAATGTATATAAAGCTACCCCATTTATACTGCAAAAGTAAATAAACATGGGCCAGTGTACAAGATATTTTGGGCTGACAGTGTTGGCACCCATCATTATGTTGGGCCCAAAAGCCCAACTCAAACAATACCCAATACTATTATTCTAAAACTCAACTTCCCTGATTTTTGTCTACTTTTTCAGCTTCAAGTGGTGGTTCCTGGAGAATTAGTCATCGGGCCATGGGCAATGGCAAAACTGCATGAGCGGCGGGAATTGCAAATTTTAATTTAGTTTTAATTTTAATTTTTAAAAAATTATAATTTATGGACTGACATCAATTTTTAAGAGTAAAAAACTGTGAAACTAGAACCAAGACCTTGGATTAAAAAAGTTCTAAAATCGAGTAAAACTCAACCCAAATTCTAATAAAATTCGATATTAACATGTTCAATTACTTAAAATTCAACTAAAATATGATAAAAATATATTTATTATTATATTTTAATTTTTTTAAAATATAAATAAAATTGGGTTAAACTTTTGGTTTTTCATGTATAAATAAAATTTTCATGTATAAATAAATTTTTAAAATTGGGTTCTAAAAATCTAAAACTGTGAGTTCCGATTCTGAATCTATTTCGAAATAAAATCAGGTCGAACTGACTCGTGATGAGTAGTAACTATCACCAGTGTCTTGAAGAAGCTTCATAAACTCCAAAGCTATTATTTGTTTGTTTTTGAGTGGTCATGAAAGTGAGCATCTTCTTGTAGAACACTTGTCATCTCCTTGGAAGGTGAATCTTGTTAGGTTTTCATTCTTCTTTCATGCTTATGTCAAATAATCGATGCCCCCTCATTGTTTTACCTGAAAAAATCCTTGTGGCGCGATGTCCGTGTCTCGTTTATTCATCCGTTGGTACAAACACACACAATTCAAATACCATCATTATGCTAATTTGAATCATAATAGTATATATTCTCGTAAAAATGTCCTTACCGTTCGATGGTGCATATGGTCGATTAATTTGATAATCGACGCAGCTAGAATATAGCGTTAGCTTGTAAAAAAAATAAAAGGATAAACGCATAATACCCGTTGTAAAATTTGGACTCGTGTCCTCTAATAAAAAAAGAACATCATCATCCCGACCAAGGAATAACGCTAATTCCTCAGTGAAGGAGTAGCATTCCTCCTTTTATCTTACTCACTACACCTAATTTCTCCAATTCCTCTTAATACTTTCGCCATGCATAAAGTCTTCGAAATGAAATAAAAAAAAAGTTTTTGGCATATTTTTTATAACTACACAAGAACTGTAATCATACAAGTTTTATTTTAATAATTATAAGATTGTGTCGTCATATAAGATTATAGTTAGTTTATTTTAATTATGTGGTTCAAAAACGATCTTAAAGAATCTTTAAGTTAAAATTCTCTAATGTTTGTCTCAATAACAACATTTTTTGTGAGGTTCCAAGTGTTTGTAGAGATCTAATTTTAAGATGGCTAAAAAGAACCAATATATATATGTTTAGTGTCCACTGCATATGCTGTTTCTTCTAAACAAATCTAGATTACCCAAAAGAAAAAGAACCTTCTTTATTTAAACCGATGATTCAAAAACATCCATTAAAGAGGCTATAAGTATAAGGTGGGGGAGGAGTTGATAATGGAAAGCTTCGGTTTGTCATTTAATTTTTCTCCATATAAAGGAGGGAAAAAGTTTTCTGCTATCAGATGCTTCTCTTTTCTGGCCATTTCTTTTTACCTTTTTTCTACTCTGTTAGTCTGTTTATATAGACGCCATTTCGACAAGGTATGCGTTTTTTCCATTGTCTTTTCTCTGAGTGTTAATGGGTTATGAACTGTTTGGCAGAAGAAATGAAGAACGAAAAAAGTTGAGAATTTGTTCTTATTTTTTGCATCTTTTTTATTGCTTTTTGCATTATATTTGGATTCAATAGAACTCGCCGTTCAGACGGTTCGAAAACTGATGGAAAATGAAATCAAAGTTGGTTGCTTTTGGACTTTGTCTTCACTCGAATATAAACAAAGACGAAAATAGTTTTTGTGGTTGGTCTCTGAGCTACTCGAACGCAATGGAAAAGTAGAATTGCTTTTTCTTCTGTATGATTTCTATCTTTGAATCCAATTGGGTAATTGTTACATTGATTTTTTCGTGAGAAAAATACAAGAACTAGATTTGAGTCTAGATTACATAACCATTTTTATTGTACGGAAGCCCCTCACTTTGAGGTTTAAGCCATTGAAATCCTTTCTACTCAAGTGTCTCTTGTTTCTCATGGAGTATAATTGAGAACTTGAAAAGTAAAATTGAAAACTTTGCGGTTAATGGGCATCCATCGATGCTCATAAATTCATGAACTAATGATTAACAAAAGGCATTTCCTTTTGCAAACTTGGGATTGCTCTATATTGCTTTAAGCAATATTCCTTTAGGTTTATTGGGTTAGCTTTATTTTTCTGCCCACTGTCCACGAGCATATATTCTTTCTATTCTGCATTTCAGCGCTCTTTCCCAGCGTCTCACAAACGGATGAAAGTGCAATGCTCGCTTTTTATTCCCTCTGCACATAAAAAGATTTTTATCTTTCATCCTTGTCTTTCCTTTTCATTTATTCTTCTCTTTCTCAGTTTCTGAATGTGCCATGTGTAGCCTGTGCACACTCTCTTAGTTTTTTATTTCTCAAAATTTTTTATTTACTAGCCGTCTTGCTATAAATATGTGATCTTGTTTATCAAACTTCTTCATCCAGTACTCACTCTTCTTGGTTAGAGCTTGTACAATAATAGACTGTCTCTTAAGTGCATTTATTCAAACACTGAAGATGAGCTACTCACGCTCCAATTCTTGTTCTGGTTAGTGTGCTCATCATTTCCGTTATTGTCATTTACAAAAAAAGTGTTTGTTCTTCTCTTTTTCTTTTCCATAAGCATTCACTGGAAATCACTAGCAGGAGCTATAGACTTTGGTGTTTTGTTCATTTGGTGAGTTAATCAAGAGATATGCAGAGAACATTTTGTAAAGACAATCAGGGTACCCTTCAGTACATATTCTTTATTTGGAATTCACTTTTTTGTTCATAAAAAGAGGAGGCAAATGCAATGGATGACATGGAGAGAACCCTTCTCAAGAAAAAAGAGAAGAAAATACATTTAAAGTAATTTCTCTTCAATATGAGAAAACTACACTAAGTTAATAAATGCCAAAAATTTTGGAACTGTATGTCTACTTGGCAATAATGACAATAATATTGACTGGAAGATTGAAGATAAGCTCTTGGTCCACAAAGATAATAAAATTGCAATGAAGAAGACTGGCTGGCCAAACAGTGTCCAAATCAGCTTCTTTTATTAGAGATTATAAATAAAAATTTAGATATTTATGACTGGAGTGCTCCAAAACCTGCAGGTAGTAGATCTACTTCTCGATTAACATTCGAGTTTGGGAGGACATATGTGGTGAGACCTAAGGATAAACACCAAGCCACCATAGTTTGGCTTCATGGACTTGGTGATAATGGCTCAAGGTAGTTATGTTCCTCTTGCATATTTTCTGTCATCTTTTAGTTCTCGTACCTCTTTTATAAACAGTATAATATATTTTCTGTCATCTTTTGGTACTCGGTCATTATTCAATTATTTCTTTACCAAAACGATGAAATGTTATTATACTGTTTAGTAGAGAACAAAAGAAAACATCGAGTTCGCCGGAAATATTTCGTTTTCGGCGTTTGGTGGATTTTCTCTCTTTCGCATAAACTGATCTTTTGTCTTACTTGCCCAAAATAAGAAAGTACTAAAGGTCAACATCTTGGCAATTGATGTTCACTTTATGGTGAAGATTCTTTTCTTTTTAAAACAAATTGTTCTTATATTCTTGTTTTTCCTGTCATGGCAGTTCGTCTCAGCTCTTGGAATCACTTTCTCTCCCAAATGTGAGATTTTTTTTAGCAACTTGTATATTTATATTATCTGGCTTGCATTGGAAAAGTTCTCTGTTTGCAGTAATTAGTGTGAGAAGTATATTCTATTGCTTTGGACAGTTCTTCTGCGATAGAAATACCTTTGATGTTTTGGTTTATAAATTCTTAATTTCTGTTCTCAGCTATTTTGAATTTTGTACTCATACTTTTTTGTTGTGATCAAATGGTTCAGATTAAATGGATTTGTCCAACAGCCCCTACCCGTTCCGTGGCGGCACTTGGGGGCTTTCCATGCGCTGCATGTCAGAAAAATGGCTTGTCTCTTTTCCAGTATTGTTCATGTAATTTTGTTGTTTTTTTAAGTTTTTCAATATTTTCATATCAGGGTTTAATGCTGGAGAGCTTTCTGAAGATGGTCTAGATGACTGTGAAGGTTTAGATGCTTCTGCTGCACATATAGCAAACTTGTTATCCACTGAACCTGCCGATGGTAAATATTGAACAAACATATTTCTTTTGTTCTAATTACATCAGTTGTAGAAAGGAAACCACGTATTGGATAGCTCAATGTATTTGTGCTTTTGTGACAGTAAAAGTTGGTGTGGGAGGGTTCAGTATGGGAGCTGCTATGGCCCTTTACTCAGCCACGTGCTGTGCTCTTGGAAGATTTGGAAATGGCATCCCCTATCCAGTCACTCTAAGGGCTGTTGTTGGGCTCAGTGGCTTTCTTCCAGGGTCAAGGTTAGTCTTATTCCTCTAAAATTGGATTAAAGTGCTAATGGATGATGTTTGAATACCAATGGCCAATGTCTATCAGGGGCTTGAAGAGCAAAATCGAAGTTTCAAACGAAGCTACAAGGCGGGCTGGATTCTTACCCATTTTAATGTGCCACGGAACATGTACGTTTCTTGTGTATTTCAGTTTTATTGGCAAAATTATCCAAAGAGTGACTCATTTGAACCCGTTATATCGTAAACTTGCTACAAACGGATTTTGAGACAATCTAGTTAAATGCCAAGATGAAATATTTCATTTTCTTTTTAAAATTCAGAGCAAATGGTAAGTTTATCTTCTTAATATGTCCTCCTATTATATACGTTGACGTGTCGAGATGAAATTACTGTAATAAATATTTATTTTAATTGTAGCATACTTAATGCACTTTAACTAGACTGATCGCATTCTGAAACATCAGCATGTACAATAAGAGAGTATGTTGAGAAAGTAAAATTAATATTACTATAAGATTTGAAGCATGCTTACAATTGTCTTGATTGCAGCTGACGAGGTAGTTCCCTACGGCGATGGTGAGAAATCAGCTCGATCCTTGAATTCTGCAGGATTTCGCTGCATTGTTTTCAAATCCTATGATGGGTAAAGATCCATGGCTTGTTTATCTAATCAGAATGAATTATTCAGTAAACAAATAAAAACGAGTAGCTGAAACTGGTAATAATTGTTCAGGCTGGGGCACTACACAGTGCCCAAAGAGATGAATGAAGTCTGCAATTGGCTCAGCATGAGGCTGGGGCTAGAAGGGAATTGCACTTGATTCTGACTCTGATATCCACTCCAAAGGGTAGGAGAGTAAGGATATCTATCTATCTATCTATCTATCTATCTATCTATCTATATATATATATATATTATTGTATAGAGAAATTATACTTCATCTCTCCATTTTGTTTTGTTTGCTTTGAATAAAAGTTTCATATATTGTACTTCGCACTAGACTCTCTCTCTCTCTCTCATGTTCCATAATCCAAAGTAACAAAAAACTCAAACTACCTTTGATAGTGTGATCTAGTTTCAACAGAGTGTAAGAAAAGAAAAGGTTAAAAATCAAAATGACTAATTCCGAACCTCGGCAGATGGTAATTATAGTCTGCCGATGCAGGGATTCCTAAATCTCCGATTAAACGTAGCCACCAATCATTCCATATATGCATGCACCTTGCTCAATGTACTGCATCAATAACTGCAGGCTACGTGAATCACTGTGTTCTGGCTCCGCCATTTTCGCTACTTTCAGAATCCTTGTATGGAGTAAGAAGAGGAAAGAAGGCATTGCTTGTAAAATGATCTTCCAGAGTCGTGAAGTTGAGCTCGGGCAAAATTTTATTATTTGGAGACAAGTTTAATATCTCAGATGTTCCATCATCATTTGTATCGTGAAGGGTTTCTTCAGAAGTTGGTTCTGGGGAGTTCTGGCATTCTTGTAGCCGTGGCTTGAGAGTTATTGGATTATATTCCCATTGTTGAGATCTAGTTCCCAACCATTGAATGTTACTTTTCCTACACAATCGAGTCAGAGAAGCGGCCTCTGGGGTGATGTTAGTTATTTCGGTAAGAACTTTCCTAGGTGCAGAGCAATTAGCACTTCCCTCTTGACCTCTTTATTGTTGTGTTGAAAGTCCTCCTTGTTATTGGGCGAGTTCTTCTCTCGATTATTGGTTTTGTTTTCTGCAAAATCCACCATTACAACTAGTAAGTACTTTGTCGAAAGAAGGTGTTGAATCATAAATGAAGTCATGCATAATCCAGAAAATGCTTGCAGAATTTCTATCATAAGGCCATATTACAGAAAGATTTGTATTTAGTCATTCGTGCATAGATTTTGTCATCATTGTACATCCATTGTTCAAGTTAACTCATAATGCAGAGTTTAAATATCATGGCACAGATGAAAGTTGCACCTAATCAACTCACTGAAGATCAGGAAGCAACCTACAAGAACAAACTAAAAAAGAACGCAATTTTCCTTTAGCATTTCTAGCCTACAAATCATTCAAAGAGAGATTTGTATTTCACTAGCTCATGCAAAAATTTGGTTGTCCTTAGGGCACCCGTTATAGAAATTAATTTGTTATCTGAGATTAAAATCATGGTACAGATGAAAAGATGAACCCGATTGACTGAAATAATTTTTGTAGTACCATCTCAAAAGATCCCCCACTGAAGGTGTCTTATGAAACCCTTTTTGGGTCGTCTGAATACTAAAGCATCGACAAAATCAATTATAGGTCGACTGAAATGAACTCTCATTTTGCACTGTCGTCGGAAGGGTCGACCAAAAACACTTAAGATCGATTTAAGTCTAAAGATTGACCAATAAATGCAAGTGTCAACAAAAACAATCTCAATGCAACATAACTTATTTCAAACCTTGTGGAACATTATTCAAAATCATTGCAATGATTACATGTTATAACGGTTGAGTATTAAACTCAATGAATAAGGGTGATAAAAACCCATTAATTTTTTATTTTAGATTTCAATCGATTTTTAGAAAGGCAAATGGTCACTAAATTTAAAGCTTGACCTATAGATTTTTATGCCCCGGATGTCTAGTTTACATTGGTTCAAGTTTCAAGTCATTTCAAGCATTGTGAAAGAAGTTATGGTCGTTTTAGTAACGAAAGATAAAAAACAATTATTATGAGAGTTTTTAGAAATAAATAGTATAAGAGTTACTATGAAGAGAGAGAACAAATGAGCCACAAAATTTGCATGGACAAGGCCACGAGAATGGAAGAGGCGTTCAATCAAATCGTCCAAATGTCGAATGTTACAGTTGCGGAAAATATGAACACTACGCAAAGGATTGCTACACTAAGAAGGAGGTGAAAAAAAAACGAGAATCTAGTCGCGAAAGATGAGAACAAAGATGATGACGTTCTCCTCTCTAGAAAATCAATTTTTCCAAATTCTAATTTCTTTTAATAATTAGTAATAACATGCTTCTCGTACAAAAATCGTATTTCATTGCGTAATTTTCTCTGATTTTAGAGCTGATTCACTTCTTGAAAACGCCAAATGAAATCTTTATAAAAGAACTTTTCTCTAACAATTGCTCAACATATAAATTTACATTGCAACATGTTATTTCTTTATTATTATCCAAACAACACCGACATAATTAAGGTCACTAAGTTATTGTTGCATAAATTTTAAAATCCTCAAATTTAAATACTATTACTATGCACATTAATTGTTATTGCGTGCAAATGTAGGCTTCTAGTGACGGGATCTGCACACAAGTTCATTCAGTTTGAGTTATATTATAGGGCATAGCAAGTTGGTTGATCCGAGCATCTTTCCATGCTTGTTCATAAGTAGGAGCATAATAGTTTTGCTAATCATCTACAACATGATTATTATTAGTCTCTTGCGGAGAGTATAAATGGGTTGAAGAACTCGCAAATATTATTCAGACCAATGTCACCTTTGGGGCCAGACGAGTAGAGCTGGCAATCGAGCCGGCTCGAGCCGGCTCTAGCCCGGGGAAGGCCGGCTCGTCGAGCCTGTCGAGTCAAACGAGCCGAGCCAGTCGAGCCTGTCGAGCCTATTCGAGCCGGCTCTGTCGAGCTTTTTTAAAAAAAAATTAGCTCGAGCCTAAACGAGCGAGCCGATCCGAGCCAGTCGAGCCTGTCGAGCCTAAACGAGCCGAGCCAAACGAGCNGAGTAACCACCAAAGTATCGTAGGGGATTGAGCCTCCTTCTCCAAAGGTTTCTGCGTGTGGGTTTTGCGGTGTTCTTGGTAAATTGTCTAATAAACGTCGCCAATGAACTCAGCCTGTTGGATGTCACTAATAGTTTCTCCATTTCCGGCGATGGAATGCCGAGCAGCCAAATTAAAGGCCGGTAGGTTCAGTTTCGGCTCTTTATCTCAATTCTTTGTAAAAAAGTGCAAGCAAAAAAAGAAAACAAATATTAAAAAAAAGTTCTTGTTTTTGTCCTTTCACGACGATCAGAAGCAGATTTTCCATTCTTGATTCATGTAGTTTTGTGAATAAATTATGAAAATTTTGTACAAAAAAAGTGAATTTATGATCCTCAGAGAGCTGCAAAACCAGGAAGTGTGCCATTGTACATAAAATCAGAGAGAAAGAGAGCTATCTAGAGAGAGAGAGAGAGAGCCAAGGTTCTATTCTCTGATATACATGTCCAGAAAAGTAATACCTACGACGATCACACAGAGAAGAAGAATGGGAGATCAACAAGCTCCAAGTTTTAGGCAGAGGCAAGTCCAAATTCTCTCATAGACGTAGACAGTTTCATCCTAGTGATCCTCGCCCGCCATAGGTCTAAGCTCATCAATGGTACGAAAATAACAAACAAAAAAACCAAAGTGCACATGCATTACGTAATAGAAACTTCATATTTGCAGGCCTAGAACTTATAAAACTAGAGATTTGCACATAATCATGCACGTTGAAGTTCCATATTGTCATCCTCCAAGACATTAAGTTTGTTTTTTTCATTTCATCCCAGAAAAGTCATTTTTTTTCTCACCATGTTTTGTCATTTGATTCAATAGTGTTCCGCAAGATAAGAATAGATTTAATAAATACTAATAACTCTCGGATGAAGCATTAGACGAAAAATAATGAACTATTGGTTCTAAGTCATCTCTAGTGATGAATATGTTGAGTATTAAACTTAATAAAATAAATTGTAATAAAAACACGTTAATAATTTATGATAAATTTTGATTGACTTTTGCAAGGACAAACAGTCATTAAATTTAACGTTTGATCTATCAATTTCTTTCAAATTATCATCAGAAATTATGTTGAACTATGAGAGCTCAATGTTGAGGCAAATGCTGCTACCCTCACCAAGATAAACTACGACAATTGGAGTATTCAATTCATGTTTTACTCAGTGCACAAGATGCGTGAAAAGTGATCAAAAACAGCTACGATGAGCTAGAAAATGTTGGTTTCTCCACAACGAATCAATTGAAAGCATTAAAAGAAGGTGAATAAATGATAAAAATGCTCTCTATTTCTTATTTCAAGCGGTTGATGAGTGAGGTTTTGAGAAGATTACTAGTGCATCAACTTTGAATGAAGCATGAAATATTTTGCAAAAAGTGTTCAAATGTACCGATCGAGTTAAACAAATGCATTTTCAAACTCTATGAGGCGAGTTAGAGGCCATGAAGATGAAGGAGTCCGAAGATATATCTAAATACGTTACTCGTGCAAATAGTAGTGAATCAACTCAAACAAAATGGAGAAATTCTCACGAATGCAAGAGTTGTGGAGAAAATTCTCCGAACAATGACAAATGATTTTAAAAAATGTCGTATGTGCTAGGGGTGGGCAGATCCGGTCCGATCCGACGGTCCGATCCAATCCGATCGGATTCGGTCAGATCGGACCAGGTATTCGGTAGAAAAGTTTTTCATTTGATCCGACTTTCGGATCGTTATCGGATTGGATTGGCTATCGGATTCGAAGTCAAATCTGATAGTCAATCCAATCCAATCTGAAAGTCAGATTGCTTAATTCAAATCGGCCGAAAGTCGAAAGTTGAAACCCTAAATCATTCAGCATCCCCGACTCCGATTTTGGAATATGAAAATCACTCGTCCCAATTTCTCGACTCCGCTACTCCGAAGACGAAGCCGAGCCGCCTCGCCGACCCTCTGCTCCTAGACTCCGAGTCTCCCTCCAACGACGGCCGCGAAGAACAGAAACAAAGATATAAATAGGTATGAAGATTTGATTTTGGATTTGTAAATTATTTCTGTAATTGTAATTGTAAATGAGTGGATTCGTTAAAAACGACGAAGAACAGAGGAGGAATCGACGGAGAACTGAAAATTTCTGAATTACAGGTTTTTAAAAATCCGATCCGATCCGATCCGATTTCTGTAATCGGATTCGGATCGGATTCGGATTAAGATGCATCAGATCAAAATTGTTGATCTGATTGTTATCGGATCGGATTGAATTTGCCTCAATCCGATCCGATAACACCCGATGCCCACCCCTAGTATGTGCAATCTAAGAGTCAAAAAATTTAGAAGAAATATGTGTCGATGAACTCGGAGGCTCTCTTGAAGCGCATGAACAATTGAAGAAGAAAAATAAACAATGAGTCTTGGAGGAGGCCTTACAAATAAAGATAATCGTCAATGAGGATAAGACATTGTATACGCAACACAACCAAGGAAGAAAACATGGTTGTTAAGTTCACAGTTCCGATCGCGGAAGAGATAGTGGTTGTGAAAATAAAAATGCAGAGAGATGACAAACGAGACAACAAAATTAGCATGGACAAAGCCACAGTCATGGAAAAGGTGGTCGATCAAAACATCCAAATATCGAATGTTATAACTGTAGTAAATATAGACATAACGCAAATGATTGTTACTTCAAGAAGAAGGTGAAAAAAAACACAAATTTAGTGGCAAAAGTTGAGAACAAAGATAATGACGTTCTCTTGATGGTTCACGAAGGCACCACTCTAAATAGCAATCATATGTGTGAGGACAAACATCTCTTTGTTGATATACAAGAGATCAGAGAACGACGTGTGTCTTTTGGAGATGCATCGAAGGTTTAAGTCAAAGGCTAAGGAAAAATTTATTTTTTTTTTCAAAAAGATGAGAAAGAAAATACTATAGAGGATGTCTACTATATAACAAAATTGAAGAATACTATTCTTAATATTGGAAATTATTGGAGAGAGGATGTTCGGTTTTTATGAAAGAGCATATGTTGCACTTGAAAGATAAACATGGTCGGTTACTCGCGTACATGAAAATAGCAAAAAATTGGAGGTTCAAACTCAACTTAAAGAATATATAATAGAGGTGTTTACAAGTAAACATTGAGAACAAAACAAGTTTATGACACTTACAGTATGAACATCTACAATGCGGTAGCCTAAAAGAATTAGCAACAAAGAAAATTATTTATGGACTACCCTACATTTATTTTACTAAGAAATTTTGTGAAGGTTGTATACTTGACAAGCAAGCAAGAATACATTTTCAAAAGAAAGCTTAATATTGTGCATAGAAACATCTCGAATTAGAAAAATCCAAAGCATTTGAGGTGTCAAAAAATTCAAAGCAATGGTAGAAAAAGACAATTAGAAAGATTTGAGTTTAAGTGAAAAATTTGTTAAACATTAAATTCAATAAAATAAATAATAATAAAAATCTGTCAATTTTTTAAGATAAATTTTGACTGACTATTAGAAGCACAAATAATCATTAAATTTAACATGTGAGCTATTGATTTATTTCTGAATCAACATTTATTTCTTGATAATAAGATAAACACCATCAAAACACAGCTTATCGAAGAAATTCTTGGTGGAATTTATTTCAATTACATTTGGCCCAAAGTGAAAAGCATGAAGCGAGCCAGATTATTGAAGTGGCTCATGCCAATACAGTTGCGAGATTATCGGAAGAATAGGAGCAAATAATGTACCGTGAAAGAAAATTTTCAATAATAGGCTCATTCCCATCACGAGCGTTGAGACGGAAGAGTAGGAAGATATAAAATCCATTTTTGAATCTACTACTATGCTTCTTACCCAAGGCACCCTTCATATAAAAGTACACTGTCCCTTTTCTTTTTAAGCGTTGGATTCGGGATCACCAATACCTGAACAATTTACAATTACAACTCGGGGAGATACAAAAAAAAACAATATCAATCTATTATTATGTTTTTGTTTTGGTTTTCCATACAAATACGCATACCAGAAGATGAAAAGGGTGTCTATCTTGAGCCTTGTCTCCTCTTTCTGTGGTAACTTATGTATTCTGTCGTATCCTCTAAAACAATAATCTGCATAAAGAATACAAGAAGGAAGACATCGATGATTGACCAAAAAATCTGGGAAAAAAGTTAACTCAATTTGAGAAAGAATTCAATGACAAGGAAAAGAAAAGATCTAGCTGGTTCAACTAGAAATGAAAAGAAACATCATTGAGAAAGAATTCAATGATGTTGGGTTTCTCACGAAGTTGCTTACCTTTTTCTTGACTCCGTTTCCATTATTTTGCAGCTTCCACTGCCATTGGATTGATCGCTCAGGCTTTGTCTGGGGATCATCATCCGAAGGATTGAAAAAACTGAAATGCAAATACTTTCCTGCTAGCTGGATTACAATCAACAATGTTTCCGAAGAAAAAAAATGCCATGGGACTGTCGTATGTTATGTGCCTGTCAAGCGTAAGTGGAAAGACTCATCAAATCAGCACTAGTCAACCAGTTTCATGTTCTTGCTAATCGATATCATACATACGATTGGTATTAAACTATTCCATTTCGAAAACGTTAAGAAAGAATTTGTCTATTTTCATAGTAAAAAGTGGAAGCGAACCTCTAGTTCAAAGAAGTAAACATTTCAAAAGTTATATAAAATAACACACCTTTTTGGGCCACCAAAAGGGGATCAAGCTAATAACAAATCCGATTATCTCCAAGATTCTGCTTTCTCCAACTCAAGTTCCTTTCCTTCCCTAATCAAATCCATCTGAACAATTTGATGAAGTATTATGCTCTCCTTCCTTCTATCTCACGGACTCTTTGATGTCTTGCCCAGACGACTTGTAGCTTACAAGACTGGTCTTCAAAATATTTACAGCCTCAGAAGCCTTTCCTTTCCCATTATACTGCTCTAGTTTAAGTAAATATTTGATAGCAACTCCAAGCTGCTCTACGTTGAAGTTACAGACGATGAAATTCTTCCATTCTTCTAATTTTTCTAATTTTTCTTCCAAGCACAGACCATAAAGCAAAGCTGCGAAAGAAACAGAATCTGGAACAATGCCAACACTTGCCATCTTATCACTCAACTTTAATGCGGATTTTACCATACCGTGTAGACATAGGCAAAAAAGAGCAGAATTATAAGCAGCAGACCTCGAATTCCATCCATCCTTGATCATAGTTACAAAGAAATCCATAAATACACGATTTGAATACTTTTGAAAGTGATGAACTTCATCAGAAATTTCACCACACGAGCTATTCGAGAAACCATTTACAAGGTAATGAAAAGTAACATCGTTAGGAATGCAATTGTTCATAAGCATTAACTCTAAAAAAGATGCAGCTTTTGCAAGCTTACCTTCTTTACAAAAGCTCCCAATAAGTACAGTATATGTCACAACATTTGGTTTCACATCATTCAACTGAATGTGTTGAAAGATTTTCTCAGCTCTGTCAAAATCCTTGTTGAAACAAAAACCACTAATCAGTGAGGTGTATGTGACCACATTTGGCTTGCAACTATGTTTCATCATCTGCCCAAATATCGTCAATCCACTATTTAAGTCATTTTGCTTTATGTAACCATCTATGATTGTCGAATAAGTGAACTCGTCAGGAACATAATGTTCTTTTTTCATCCTATTGAAGAGCAAAATTGCATCATTCAACATTCCAAATTTGCAGAAACCTTTGATCATGGCATTATATCCTACAATTCCAGGTTCTACGCCATTTCCAATAGCATAATTGAAGAGTTTTTTCGCCTCGTCAAGATTTCCAATACTAATAAAACCATCTACGAGAGTCGTATAGATAAATTCATCAGGCTTTAGATTTTGCTTAAGCATCACAGAAAGTAGTAACTTAGCAGGAGCAAGCCTGCCTGTCTTGCAAAGTCCACTTATTAACATATTGTACACACAAACATCAGCAATCACTCCCTTTTCAGACATTTTTTTCCAAATGGTAAAAGCAGTATCAACTTCTCTCGCATGTACAAGTCCGTGAATAAGAACTCCATAAGATACAACGTCAGCTTTTTGTCCTCCTTTTGTCATATCTATAAGTAATTCTGATGCCTTGATATATTCCCCTCGTTTGCAGTAAATGTTCATTAGAGGAGTGTAACTAAACTTATTCAGAATCAAACCCATTTTTAATGCTTGATCCAAGAGCTGTTTGGCTTCCTCAATCTTCCCTTGGCTGCATAAAAACTTGATCAGAGTATTATATGTCGCGATATCTGGAGCATAGCCATTATCGGCCATTCTGTTTAATGTCTCGTTCACTTCAACTGCACAGCCAAACTTATATTGAGCATCAATAATGTTATTATATAGTCGCACACTGACTTTTAGACCACTTTCATTCATTTCCATTATAAGTCTATCAATAGCTTCAAAGTTCCCTTTCTTGCAAAACCCATTAATAATTGCACCATAAGTTAACAAAGTAGGCAAAAATCCCTTTAACTTCAACTCCTTAAAAAGAGAAAAAGCACTCCCAACGTCTCCTTTCTTGCAATATCCAACAATTAGAGTATTATAGAACACAATATTAGGTAGGCAACCTTTCCCCCATCTAGCCTCAATCAACTTCTTACCTTCCTCAATCCAACCTTCCTCGCACAGGCCCCTCACTATGATACATGTGCTGTAGTTATCAACACAGTCAATCTCATCATCACTTCTGCTGAGCATTTCATCGTACACCTGATGTGCAGTTTGAATTTCTCGACGTTTCACAAGAAGATTGAGTAAGGCATTGCAAGCAAAAACAGTGGGGACAAGATTATATACTTTTATTGCTGAATTGTAAAATTCAAGAGCTTTATCAACCAAGCCGGCATCCACATATGCGCAAAGTATACTGCTCAATGCTTCGTACGTCGGCTCTATTTCCTTGCTTTTCAAACTCTGCAACACGTCTTCAACTTCAGAAAAAAGCTTATACTTGGCTAAAAGCTTCAAAAGCGAAGAGTAGGCAGAAGCATTCAAAGAAGAATAATGTGTTCGCTTGGAGGCCCAATCAAAAAACTTCAAACCAAGCTCTGCATCATCTACACGGTCTAAAACGAAATGGGCGGCATCAGAAACAAGAATGTCGTATTCAGCGAAGAGGGTTTCGAGACTTTGCTCGTATCCTTCGTGGGTCTTGAGGATATGTACGGTTCGGTTAATTAGCTTCTTCTTAATCTGGGTTTCAAAGAGAAAATAGGAAGCAGGCGGAGGGTTGGGTTTAAACTTTACGAGGGGCTTGATGCGGGAGAGAAGGGTTTTGGACATCTGAAGAATGAAGATTGAAGATGAACAATCGCCCGGGAAGTCGGAGTATTTCAACGGTTCTTCTTCTAGTAGGTGTACATTTTTTACCTAAAAGTAAAAATCTTTGTCTCAGGACATGGGCTCAACAGTTCGTGAAAAAGTTAAATCACAGTGACTCAGTAGCTCAGAGATATAAGACTTTTACCTGATATCCTAAAGAGTTATCCAAACATTAGGGGTAACAATTCTCATACTAAAACAGTGCAGACGTCGAACTTAGACTCTTGTACTTAATTTATTATTTTTAAATTAAGTGAACTATGTCCGTGCGGACACATTCTTTTCGTTCTTTTCAGACACTTCTTCTGACTCAAGGAAAATGCAATTTGTTTTTTACTTGTTACTCATTGTATATCTTATCATAATTACTATAACTTTTTCAAATTATATCTCATAGGTTCCCAAGAACTGTGGATAACACTTGAGATAAGTTCAATTGTAGATCGGTTTGTCCAAATTTGGATTAGTTTTTGGTAGCATTTAGATCAACCCAGAGAAAAATATCAATTCAATCTTCCAAACTACATCACATTCAAAAATGAGAATATTTGATCACCAATGAAATAATCATTGGTGGACACAATCAAAAGAACATGGCAGAATCCGACTCAACTTCACTTCACCCCATCATGAGAGTGGTTCGGCTGGGAAGGGGAAAAAAATTTTAACCAAGTCTCGTTCAGTGGGCTATTCATCGGCTCAGTTCCACTTTTTCACATGAGATTTTAGAGATCGGTTTGAAGTTAGAAGCACATCCTCAGTTTCTGGGCTGCCAATGAATGATGAGGAATCAGAAGAGTTCATGAGAACTTCCACTGCATGGAGTTACTTTTGTAGTACTACCACGACCTGACCATCGTTGGCTTACCGGCAAGAAAGCAGCCTCCATTTCTCGATCAAATCTTGGGGAAGGAAACGCCACTCAATTGGATGGCCAAACCTGTCCAAACAACAATACAAGTATTATAAAGATGATGAAATAAAGCTCATCCAAATACATTTAAGAGTTGTTATTCTTAGTATTTGGTGTCCTGATTTGAGAGAACTAAAAAAAAAAGAAGAAAAGATGGAGTTCCAAATTCTCATTTCCTTGTAATTTTAGGTAAAGCTGTGCCACAGTGAACTCGGAACTTTTACTGTCAGTCTGTTAAACAGCATTCTTAACTTCTTTGTAGTTTAATTTATAAGAAAACATAACATGAGTAAAATAGAAACAAAACTATAATCCTACTTAGTAGACATCCGTTGCGTTATTTCTCTTCTGCCTTTCACAACTAAAAAAAGGATGAGGACGACAGCCATTGTATATGACAACACCGAGGCAAATAAACATGGCGTCATCAGAGTAATGCTCAAAACATTATCACATCGATAAAATCAAAAGATCAATGATGGGAAAAGAAAAACTAACTAAATTCAACAGGAAAAAAAATGATAGGATTAAGCATTCGATATACCTCTGCAGTTCCAACAAGATTGACTTCTGGAATAGTCATCTCCAGCACTACCTCCAGACCAAACATTACAGTCCACCCATTACGTTATCAGAAACTAATGCCAGTCATTTAATCATTACTGGACCTTCTAAAGCAAGCGGAGCTGCTAGTCAAAAAGCATGAGAATAAAAAGAATGAACTATCAAGGAAAAGCAAGGAGGAAGCAGTTTGAAAGGATCATGATGCAGTTTCGGTTAAAAACTAATGTCTTCTCCAAAAAGGGAAGGAGTAATTTCCTGAAGAAAATTGATTAATTGTGATATAACACAATGAAATTTATCCCTAATCTGTTGTGTTTTGCACATCTAAACAAACTTCGAAACAAAACGGACTAACAAATAAAATACCTAGTTATCAGCCGATGTCAGACTGTGATATGCAATGCCACAGTTCACCACCATTATTCCAACCTGATAAAACAAAAGATAGTGAAATCTTAGGGATGTGACTATAGTTGATATGATTTTTAAGGACATCATTTTGGTTTTTAAACCAAAGAAAGTAGCTCAGATCGTACTTTACAGACAACGTAGCACACTTTTAGATTCTCACTGAAATAAACTTGGACTACTGAACGAGTTTGACAGTGCACTACTTGTATAATGTCCCATCTACAACTTCATATGAAGCAAGATCCATAGATTTTTTCAAGTTCTACTACATTTCCCTAAGTGGAAAAATAAACCCTTCAAATCTTTTGCAGTTTCTCCGGAAAATGGCTAGCATGAACTATACATATTGTGAGATATAAACCATAAAGCTGCAAATTATCCAAGTCTTTGCACTGTATAATGTGACTATCCTTGTTCCTAGTCTTTTCTTAACTTATAAATTAATTAGGCAACAAAAATGATACTAGCTTCAGTTGAACCCTTCAGCAGCAATGAATAACCACTTCTATCGAAAGCTTGAGCAATCAAGTTGAAAATAATCTAAACATTTAAAGGATTCTGTACATATTTCTTCCATTAGGCACCTATTACACGTGAATTTGATGTCATGCAACGATAATGTGATATATGACTAAAAATATTGAAAAATTTAAGTGGATGGAGACTCAATTGTGTATTCTTAAAAATTTACAATCAATCCAAAATCTCTTGAATCTTACTTCAACTCTTTGCTAGTACAGCTTGAAGTTCGCTCATTTGACTTGAAGAAAAGGGAGGCACCTTATTCCGAACCAATGTTATAATCAACCTAGCCCGGCCAACCTGGCCATTCTTTTTTAGGCCTTCTAGCAATATATGAATAGTATCAACACTTGGAAACCAATTCTTGCTCATGCAGTCTTTACACATTGTATAAGCCAGATTAAAATCACCAGCTTTGCAGAGATAATGAATCATGGTTTGATATATTTTGATATTGGGTTTGAACCCTCTTCCGTGCAAACAAGAATAAATCCTTTTTGCCATATCAAGAAACCCAGCCAGGAAGAATCCTTTAATCACCAAATTGTAGGTGACTTCATCCGGTACAATCCCAAAAATCTGCATAAGTTTCATCAATCTATTTGCTTCCCATGCTAGTCTCTTGTTGATCAAATACTGAGTTCTGACATTAAATGTTGCAAGATTAGGAAAACACTGCCTTAGTACCATAATATTCCATAAGCCATTACCAATCTCCCATCGACGACTTTTATAAAATGCTGCCATCAATGTGGTGTACGTAACGACATCAGGTCTAATTCCTAGTTTTTCCATTTTTATCATGATCAAATATGATTTATCTAGAGCACCCAAATCACAAAATGCTTTAGTAACAATGTTGACTGAAAAAATATCCAACTCAATATCGTAATTTTTGGGAACATCATTCAGAAATTCCTCGATAGCGCCCAAATCCTGAGTTTTTGTCAAAACCTTAAGAGCAGCATTGAAAGACTTAACAGTCCTACGACACCCATTTAGATTCATATTGTAAAAAGTATCGATTGCGTGCTTAGTCATCCCAGCCTTACCATATAACATAATAATCCTCACCATGAACCCTTCGCGGCGACCTTGAGGAAGGGACTTCTGCTGCTCAAGTAAATGCTCAATGTAATCAAATCGGCGAGCTCCAGCTAGCCGAGATACAGTATCTTCGAATGCAAAGCGATTTTCAACTACAAGCCGATTTCGCGCATTGGCCTCAAACAGATGGAATAGCTTTTCAGGGTCTCTCTCTGCTTTAAGCTTTATAAGGGCAGGTTCTTCCAGCGGTTTAGGATTTCGTTTGTCACTTAAAACGGTTGCAGAAATATCTGAAGATGGAATGGCGGCGGCAGTGCGACAGAATCTGCAAACAGGTCGCAGAGAGAGCATGTTCAATGCGTTGAAGCAAGACGTTATCCATCCATTAACCACAATTCTCTACAACGCATAGTAATTGGATCAAGTACCCGATAACAAAACGTAAAGCCAGATTCAAAACACTAATCCCTAGGCTCAACGGTCCCGCTCAGAAAGATTCCATCAGCAAAACGAAGAGGCAGGGGAGGCACTTCACTTCCGATCAGATTCCAAATTCGCTTAGTCACCAAACAATACCAACCCCCGCAGTCAATCGCAGATTCCACCTAGCAGAATTAAAGCTGAAGATCAAGTTTTCTATTCGTTAAAAGGAGGAGAAAGAGAACAGCCACGAGCATCGTTGCTCAGAGAGAACCGCACTTTTCAGCCTGAAACTAGTGGATTTGTGAAAGAAATGAGGGAGTACTAGGGCTGACTGATGTTTCCGTTCATGGGCTGTTGCAGATGCCGAAGAGAATAATTTGTTGGGCTCAATAACCCAATTAAGAGCCCAATCTCATTAATTTTATCATTTTATTCATGTGCTTGTTAGAAAATTATTGTTTTCTTTACTATTATATAATGAAATATAAAGTGTTAATGAGTGTATAAAAAATCTCTCTTTTCTATTGGAAAATTTCAAGTTTTCCATTGAATTATTGGAAGAATAAATAAATCGATCATCGAATTTTCAAAAGAAAGAACCCGGCATTGACAACATCTTCGTCCGGCCTCTCTACCAATACTCAAAGGACTGATCTCAGTTAGGTCAGCGCTACTAGTGAAGTGAACGTGCGACATGCATCACTCGTCGTAAAGGGTGTTAGTGGTATGAGTCGATCACAGATTTTTAAAAATTAAGACCCCGAATCCTAAAAATTTGACCAGTTACCATATATTTGGTTCGATCTTAGTCTGATTCTGGTCTTTTTCATAATTAAGTTCATAGATTAACTTTCTAGGATTAGGTTATGCTGATATTGACATAATTGAAAGACAGAAAAAAACAAAACTGATAGTTAATGAAGCGCTTACACTAGCTTGTCAAAGCGTTAAAATTATTTGAAAAAATTGTCTACACAACTCAGAGTTGAAAGGATCGTCTCGGAAGACGGCACCCGTTTCAGCGTTTTCCAGTTTCACCCCGCAAGTCTGATGCTGCTCCTTTCTTCACCTGCACTCGAAAAACCTCTGCCATGGACGAAGAACAAACCAACTCTCAATTACTCTACCTTCTTCAATTAATTGATTCGAGTTTCATGACTTGATTGCAGAGGTAATTGGAGGGGGCAAAATGAAGTCTATGAAGCAGCATCATCAACCTTTGAATTTCAGAAAAGCTTCATCAGTCCGTATGCATATCTGCAAGAACAGAGAAGAATTTAGCTAAAGATTGATTATATTTTCACTCTCGGGCTGCGCAAAGTTTCAATTTTGGCGTCTACCCTGAGATCAAAATGACTAAAGCTGTGACCAGCAAAACGTATTGATAGCATTTGTGCTTGGTTTTCCGTTTGATGTCGTATCCAGCCGGGATGTACTTGGGATTTACGTATCCGAATTGAGGACGGATCAGGAGAATAAAGCCGAGGAGAAGACCGGACAGAAACCCACCGATATGAGCCGAATTGTCGACGCGAGGAAGGAATCCGACGGCCAAGTTTATGGCGATTATGAGGCCGAGAGTTAAGAGCGAAGTGCACTGAAATTGCATCATGAGAGAGCTTAATTTATCAATCATGAGAAAGATTGGAAAGGGGTTTTCAAGTTTTTACTTTGTTAGCGTAGATTGTCCAGTTTGTAATAAGCTCAGAAAGCATGGCTCCTAGGAGTCCGAAAAGAGCACCAGAAGCTCCGACGGATATGGTGGGCGCTACGGATGGTTTAAGGTTCAGAGAAGACAATAAGCTTCCGCCAAAACCAGAAACCACGTAAAGGAGGCCTAGTCTCACTGCAATGGCGAAATACAAAGAGGAAAACCATAAAGCGGATTTTGCGCAACACAATAATGAAATTTGAAAAAAAAAAGAGTGCTTACAGAATCCAAATTCTTGTTCAAGTCGAATGCCGATGAAGAGAAGGCTCAACATGTTGGCGAGCAAATGTATAACTCCGGCGTGAAGCCAGATGCAGGATAAGAGGCGCCATCCTTGGCCATCGTCGACCAAAAGGCTTCTCTCGAGCGCTCCTAATTGCTGAAGTCTAAAGAAAATTAGAAAAGCGTAAATATGCCGGGCTGAAACAACGAATCGGAAAAATCAAGATTTTCTGCAGTCATCCTGAAAACGCAGGAGAGATAGGAGAAGTTCTTACGTAGAGGTTGAAGGACCGAGAAGAGGGTTCTCGTCGAAGGGTTGAAAAGAGAATCTCCCCAGATAATCGTGCATAAGACACCGATCGACGCCGATCGTGGAAGGGCAGTCGTTTACGTACATGGTGTAGACGAACATCGCGATATTGGCCACGAAAACGAGAGGGACGAGCCAGGAAAACCATCGCCGGGGAGGAGGCGGGGAGAAATGCGGCGGAGATCGGGCCGGGTAGGGCTCGGTGAGGACGTTGGAGAGAGGAGACGGTGGCCTCTTCCCCATATCGGAGCCGGAGAATGAGAGGCTTCCACTTCTCAGGCGAAGTTGCCGGCGGTGGGGACGAATGACAGATTGGGCAGCGCAAGAGATATAAGCTAAAACGGTTCGATGGAAGAACGACTCGTACGTGCTGTCAAAATCGGTATTCGGTAGTCTTGCCCTTTATAGGACGGCCTAAATTACTAACCACCCTCCATGATTTCTTCTTCATTTGTTTTACATTCAGTAATTTAGACTTATCTACAACGGTCAAACTGAAAGGCAATTTCCTTCCTTCAATTTAGTCTGTCACAATATTTTCTAACATGTCTTGAGTAATAATATTTTTATCAAAATAATATATTTTGAATCCATTATCCATTATTTTTAAGTTAAAATTTATAAAATAAACTATTTTTTAATTATAACTTTTTATATTTTTTAATTTAATAGTAATTATCGGAAACATTTGTAGATTGGCAGATGCCGATGCCATCGTGTTAGGGCTAACTTTAGGAGAGGTCGGAAATGGTGACATTATTGTACTTGCCTAAGTACATGTGATTGCTCGGACTATTTGTGTATATCAATTCCATCAACACAATATCGCCACAGCTGATGAACCCTAATGTCTAGAAAAAAGATATTATTTTCAATTCTCAAATGAACATAGAGTTACTCTAGGTCTTCTCAGGATCTGGGCAACTCGAGGCCACCAAAGATCGCGTTGGCCGTCAATGAGGCTGTCCCCTTGTATAGTCTAGCATTTGACATTTGCGAATTCAAGGAAACTTCCTTTGGCGTTGCTTCTCACCCACGCACTTACGTTCTCCCGATGGCATTATCTTTCCGTCAATCAGCAAAACATGCGATATTACAACTCTATTCACCGCTAAAAAATACATTACAATTGAAATAAATCGATAAAAATATACTTAAATAACAATTTGAATATGTTGTTTGGAAAAAGTTTGACCATGACTATCAGAGTTTGATGTAACTTGAATTCTAGTCGGGCATGATTGTGCTGGTATATCAACATTATAGTTTTGTATTTTCTCTCGAGTCACCCAATTCTTTTGTACGTTGATTTCAACACAGTGTCTTTCGGGATTGTATGCGTAAGACCATTTCAACTTAGGAATACTCTTTCTAAGCACTTCGATAAAATCCATCCAATTCTCTCACAATGCAACCTTGAGTATCAAATGTTCCTTACAAACCCTAATAGATTAGAGAACAACTCTTCTTTCCTTTTCTTTCATCTTGAGGACACAAGTAGCTAAAAATGTGTTAATAAAAGTTAAAAGTAGCTAAGAGAAGTCATTGGAGTTAGATTGTATTAGTCATAGTGATAACTGAGATAATAATTAAGTGGTGGTGTGCTAGATAACCTTAGAAGTCTCTCAAAGTGCATTCATTTACGTTTTGTGTGAATAATTCATGACGATAATTTCGGACCCTGTAAAAGACTCTTACCGCTGGTCAAGGATGTCAATCGTTTCGAAACTGTTTGCTAGACTAGTTGATTGATTTAGATTTTCATTTCTACTATGACAAAGTTTAGCGAGATTTGCGATTTCTTTTTCCCATTTTCCATGAATTTGAGCTCGCTTTAAGCTTAGAAAGTTCGAAGACGCCTCATTTGACATTTCCTTTACGTTCGAATTGCGATAAGTAAAAACCGGAGCATTTTAAATAATGTTTGAACGATCGATGCACTTCAGAGGAACAATAAATGTGTGGGATCTGTTTCTATCTTCCACAAATATAAGAGATGTAATTGAGGACTAGTTTTTATCTTCCACAAATGTGAGAATCGAATTCGGCTAATTATTTAAAATCTCGTATGATCAACTAAGTGTTTTACCAGCCTATTAAAAATAAAGAAACAAATTTCAAAATGTAAACTCTATCTTGAGATCATTTTGCACTCAAGAATGATCATTTAATTGAAACCTGCAACATCGACAAAGCCAAAGTTTCCATGTTACATTCTAAGTCCTCTAAGCCCCACACTAAATATCTTTCGTAAACCTAAATTAATTTTCAAAGTGATTATGATACTCTCATTGAGTTTTAGTAAGTTTTAATATTTTTATGATTAATTAAGTTATCTCACAACGAGTGATTATGCACATTAGGAATACGAGCCTCTATCTTTGTCCGATATACCCCGAGACGCCAAACCTCATACCATTTTTTTCATACTTAGGGTTACATGAAAACTTGTGCATACAAAAAATATCTTTATTTTTTTTTATAAAACAATGATGCATGAAATGTGCATGAGCATGCTGATAAAATCTTATTTCGGAGTCTACAATAACATGTGCATTATATACTTTAGAGCCACATTTCAACTTCATTAGTTCTAATTAGAGCTGGCAATCGAGCTGGCTCGTTCGAATGTCACCACTAATTCTAACTCAGATACGAATATCCAATAAACATGAATTATTTTAGAACTTTTTTTATATACAATGACATCTTTTTAGTAAAATAAATTACTTGAAATAATAAAAAAAAATCAAGCAAATATACAATTATAAACATACTACCTAACTAGTTTAATATACATTTAATTATTATTTGTTTTTCAATTATTTATTTAATTATCCACGGAACAATGATTGAGACAATCCACAAGGATGATGGGTTGGTCAAAAGTAAACGAAACAAGCCAAATATCCCAATGAAATCTGACGTGTAACGCTGCCATTGATGTAATCTGATAAGAAATGTGGCCTGAAAAATCACCACCTCATCCGTTTCTGCAACCTTCTATTTCTAACAAACAAAACTCGTTTGAACTTGCCAGCTAGAGTTGCATCAATGGCGGCCATTTCCAGACCGAACCTTTCAACCCCAAGGCTGTCGGACCCACTATCAAAAGCCCAGACCTTGAAACCACTCCGGGTGTACCGGCCATGGGGGAGATCAGGCGAGGTCGTGAATGGTCGGAAGAGAGTGGGACCACTATGCGCTTCGCCGGATCAGATAGCGGAGAAGGTGGCGTGCTCGGATGATCCGGCGAGCGGTGAGTGCGTTGCGGCGTGGGACGAGGTTGAGGAGCTGAGCGCGGCGGCGAGCCATGCGCGCGACCGGCAGAAAACAGTGGACCCATTGGAGACGTTCTGCAAAGACAACCCGGAGACCGAAGAGTGTCGCACCTATGAAGACTGAGTACACGTCTTTTCTCCAGTGTTAATGCTATATTTTAGGTCGAGATCGGACCATTTCGAAGCTGTAAGCGTGCAAAGCAGATACAGTTTGCGTAATGATAGCGAAGAAACCTTGGATCGAAGTAGTCTATTTCTTGCATGTTCGATTTTTCTTGTGTTATCATTCCAGATTATGAGTAAAGAAGGGATCAAATCACTGAAAATGATCCTCCTCTGATTCAATTCTTCAAAATTCATCCTAAACAATAGGGTTAAAGTGAAGAAAAACTCGTTAAAAAATGAGTTTTTTTTTTTAAAAAAGCCAAATGAACCTCGTGGACGTTTTGAAGTTGTATTTTTTTAATTTTTTGTTTTTATTTAAATTTTTAGGTACATGTTATCTGATTTAAAATTTTAATCACATATTAATATATATTATAATATAATAAGACAGACTATGTTCTTCATCCGGCAACATATTCGTCTACTTTTTAAATTCAGTAGTCTTGGTTCAGTCTGAAGCTGGTTTTTTTGCGGAAATTGATGTTGCCATTATGATCAACATCTACTTCTGTGTAGTTACATTTGCACATGCTTCTGTACTGATTTGTTAGCTTCAGGGAATTCAGTAAATAGACGCCTGAATTTGAGTGGGAATAAGCACTTTTCCATGATATATTCAACAAAATGGGGATTTGAATCCCGCCCATTCTATAAATATGCACTGAATCTCTGTTCAACCTGCAGTCAGCTGGCTTTCATCTCCATCAGAATCCTGAGCCAAGAGAGCATATATTTGTTGAGAGCAGATCAGTTTGTAATACAACCAAAACAAAATAGCTGAAATTTCATCGATTCAATGCGGCAATGCCTTGTGATTGGCCGATATGATGATGCACAATAGACTTAAAGAATTGACTCAATTATTTTTTGCACGTCATCTTCCATGTAAATTTCTGTGTTTCTTGACAGAATTGCTGAAACTCCACTCACTAGTATTGGGTTTTTTACGTGCATAGAAAGAAACCAACCTGATAATATTGACGATGTCTATGAATGCTGCGATGAAGAGATGCGATTAATCGAGACAGAATGTACATGGGAAAAAGAATTCCACTGGCTCTAAGAAGAAGTACCTGAAAAAACAAACAAGAGGAAGAAGATGCATTTCAAGAGCGATTCATTCTTGGGAGATGCAGAATTTAAAAGCGTCGTCAATTTACTTACAGTCATTAACGAAAATGGGTATTCTTCAGTGCCAAACAATAGCACTTCAACGAGATGTCTCAAAAGCAAAAGTATTGTTAACTGCACAAAGGAAACGAAGAGAAACATTACTTTAAACCGACCAAAGTTTGGCAAAGGAAGGCGATGGAAGAACAAACTAAGGCAGCCGCTAATGGTGGGTCACTCATAGGTGGGTGATCAAAGGTTCGGTTAGTTTAATTGGATAGTGGCCGCCCTAAAAGTACCTTGGGGAAGAATAAAAAAATGAACAAGTTTTTGATAGAAGTCAAAGTGGGCAAGGCTTAGATGTTCAATCTGACGATGGCTCCCCCACTATAGGTAGTGCTGTAAAAGTCATGGTTGTAGATCATGCACCATTAACGAACCAACGACAAAGAAAAAAGACAAGGGAAATGTGATGGGGAATCTTACAATTAGAGTAAGAGATTGACAGAATGAAGCGCTTCGATTGGACTCGTACGCCTGGCCAACGGGTATGCCTTGAGCTAAGACTGATGAGCTGCTTAGGATCTCTGCTTCTTGTTCTGCTCGTGGAAATTGGAGGCTCTCTCTGTGGAAATACAGGTAGTAATTAGTGATGGAAGACAGAAAAAGACATGTTTGGATAGAAAAAAAAATATGCCGAAAAGGAATTCTTGCTTGAGGTCTAAACAAATTGGCTTCCATCTTAAGTTAACATTTATGGAGAATGCCTTTCCTTTCTTGTGGCTAAAATCTAGAGATGGGGAGGAATTGGCGACGATCCCAATGGAGCTTCGAGTCAGAAAAATATAAAAAATAGCAGGCCAAAAGTACCTGATGGTCAATCCTGTCTGAGGAGGGTTAAGCTTTTTAGGAGGGGCTGTATATCCAGGTTCGTAATTCTGCAAAATTCATATTCTTGTAAGAGATGAAACGAGCAACTTGATCAATAGAAAATAAAACTCCACGAGAAAACGACTCCAATAATCATCACGATTCTTGTGTTTATCACGACTTTCTAATGAGGTCGGGTATTAAAGACAGGGTGAGATAGAGAGAGATGAGTAAATAATTATATGAATAAAGGCCGACGTATGAAATTGAAAAAAACAAGGTTTCAATTCAAAGGTGACGCAGGAGACAAAGACAGATGGTATCACAACATGGAAGAAAAGGTCTTGCAGTGGAACTTTCTGACGAAGAAAAATTGCAAGAGAAAAAGAAAAGGAAAAGCCTTCCGACTCAAAGTGTGGCAGAAGAATCTCAAACCTGAAGGCAAATCTCACAAATCGTGTCCCCCTTTTCGTCGCACCATCTCTGTATACAATCCCTATGAGCAAACTGAAAAATCACACACTAATCAGACTAAGAAATTTCAAGAAGGAAGCGAAGAAACACATGAAAAGAAGTAAAAGAAGAAGGAAATTGAAATTCACCTTCAAAGTTCCGGAACAAGCGCATGGAGCTTCCAAGCTCCGGACGCTCTCCAACTCCAACTCGTGACAAATCCTACAGTACGAAATCGCTGAACTCAATTCGTAATCGTCCAAAAACAACACCAAATCCCCCATTTTTCGGTCTCAAGAACTCTCTCTCTCTCAAATTCGTCTCTCCGATTAAGTTGTTGTTTTCGCTCTCTTCTTCTTCCTCTCCTCCCCCGGGCGACTGGATTCTGAACTTTAAATAAAAGCAACGGGGTAGGAAATGCCTATTTTAACCTCCTGATTTTCTCATCTGTCTAAACCAATATTTACACATGAAAACTCACCCTAATATTTTTTTTTCACTTCCTGAATCTCTGAACTATCCTTCTTCTTGGAATTAATTTTTTTTTGTAATTAAAAAAAAAAACACCGAATCTGCACTCTTTGAGAGGAGCAAAAGAAGTCATTTCTCGCTCGTACGGGCATAGCTCAGACGGTTCAAAGATAGTATAGTTGGTAACAATTGTTAAAATTCAAATCCTGACAGTCGTAGTGTGAGAGTTGTTACCTCCAATGTAAGATAACTCCTTGTAAACGCAGGTAAATGCCTCACATCTCTAGCCTACTGAGTTGCCCTAAATTACTCATTTACAAACTATCAGACTAGAGTGTGAGGGTCCTCAGGACAATAAACTTCGCCTTTTAGTAGCAAAAGAAGTCATTCGCAGAGCAATAAATAGGGTGGACAAAAGAACTTTCTTGAAGTCAAAGAAGGTTCAAATTGATTTATTCAAGATTGGCTTACTTATTCTACAGTTTTCAGAAATATTATTTCATAATTCGAGTATTGTTCCTTTGTTAAAACTCAATTTAGCTCCAAAGCTTAAGCCTAACAAGTTATTTTTGAAGTAAAATTGGGTCGCCACAGCAAGACTTAATTGAACACGGGCAATAAAATAGGAAGAAGAAGAGATGCGTGAAGTGGGTTAAAACGTAATTGCCTTTTCTTTCCGATGAGTGGCAGCCAAGTCAACTATGGTGAGCAATTCTTCTAAACGCCAATTGTTTGACAAAAACTATGACCATCCAATCAATAGCTGTCTAAATGGCATTCAACATATCACAGGGGTAACGTAGTCATTACACTAAAATATTCATTCAATCTCTGCATGAGAAGAAGAAACTGAGAGCACCGGGTCTGTCTCCTAGCCAAGTTTGAATGTCAACCCTCCGATCCGACCTCAACCGCCACGATGGATCCAAATGTGTGATTCAAATCCAAGCAACTCTGTTTCATCGAGAGTAAATTAATTCTTTTCCGACTCCAATCTCTGCTTTTAATTACTTGGGATATTAGTAGTTACTGTTTAAACTGATTAATTATGGGACTAGGATTGATGAGTGGGGAGTTATTAAATGATGACACGTTTGCTCATCCACTCTTGTTCTTATCGTAAAGGAGTAGTACTTAAATCATCGAATGACGTGGATGCCTTTCATTGGGCCACTTGTTTGCCGTCCCCACACTGGAGGAGCCTGGCTAAGCAAGTGGATGACGTGGCCCGCAGCAACGAGGCCGGGAGGTGACCTGGCTTTAGCACGTTGCTTTTCCATAGGCTGTCACAGATCGTGACACGCGCTTCATCGATTATAAGGACAAATTATTTAATTACTTTAGCTTCAAAGCGGGCATATTATGTGACGTAAATTAATCAAAATGGTGTCTCTGATTTCGTGCTATGCGTCACATCTTCGTCCTGCCACGTCAGAAAACATAAACAATTGACTTTTGTCGGTTAATTGGTTTATTTATTTATTTTATTTTATATTGCAATGCTGGTTTATTTGCGTGGAAGTGCCCATTTAAAATTTAGGTAACTTTATAAAAAATAATTCAATTACAAGGAATGGGGACTGGTGTGGCAAAAATATATTAAAAATTCATACGTCCAAGTCCTCACGTCTTAGTTAATATTATTTTTGCTCCATAAGACTTGTATTATTACAATAAAAGGGGGCTCTATTACACAATACAAAAGCTCAATAATTTGGTTGTGACGTGGCAGGGAAAATGATTGTTTAGTCCAAGAAACAAGATAAAAATTGGACGAAAACACGTGTCATGTTACAGTTTCACATTTAGATACAATTAATAAATTAAAGCCAAGTGTCCAATATAGAAAAAATATTAAAAAGTGATGAACCATTGTTTTTTAAATTTATTTTTCAAGGATCAATTTACCTTCCCTATTCCAAGAGTCGTATTTACAGCAACTAATATCCCAATTAATTTATCAACCAAGATAAAACGGTCACGCTGTGATAAAATTAGTTCTTATCTTATGTTTCGTACTGAGTAATCCCAATTTTAACTCATTTCACTTGAATATACATTATTTCCAAAGCAAATGTTATGAATGGACACAAATTTAAGCCCCAAGTACGGAGTCTAACTTAGTGATTAGTGCCATAAAATTAGTTCTTATGATGTAAGAGATGGAATACACAAACTTAGCCGGAATAAGTTTCTGAAGTTCAGGAGAAGAAAGCCAAAGAGGAAAAAGTAATTTTGGCTAAAAAGATAATTGTATTTCTGGAAAGGATAATACCGAATGATACATGATGCTAATCATTTTATATACAGTCAAATAACATAAAGGAAAGAGAAGAAACAAATTACGGTTACAAAATACACTAACACTAACATCCCCCCTCAAGAGCAATGACGGTAGCTGAAGATCTTGTCGACAAAATACGAAAAAGTAGAGGGCGGAAGAGGCTTCGTAAGAGCGTCTGCAAGTTGTGACTCTGAAGGAGTGAATTTGACAAGAAGATCACCTTGATGAACTTTATCGCGAACAAAATGAAAATCAATTTCTAAATGCTTGGATTTTGAATGAAGTACCGGATTTGAAGCTAGATAAGTAGCGCTGAGGTTATCACAAAAAATGACGGGAGGCTTAGAGGAGGAACAACTAATTTCCTGTAAGAGAGAACGAAGCCATAAGACCTCTGATGCACCATTGGCAATGCTTTTGTACTCGGATTCGGTACTAGATCGAGAAACAGATTTTTGCTTAGAAGAAGACCAAGACACAAGGTTGGAGCCGAGAAAGATACAATATCCACTGGTGCTTTTACGGTCATCGTGACACGCAGCCCAATCAGCATCCGTAAAGCAAGATATATCCAAAGAAGACTCCTTCATAAAAGATAATCCTATAGAAAGAGTACCTTTCAAGTACCGGAGAATGCGTTTGACAGCCTGCCAATGCAAATCCGTGGGGCAGTGCATATATTGACATACTTTATTCACCGCAAACGCAATATCTGGACGAGTTAAACAACAAAATTGTAGTGCACCAACTAGACTTCGAAATTGCGTACCATCGGATAGTGGAGTACCAGAAGACTTTGTTAAAAGCGGGCTAGAAATCATAGGCGTGGGCGTAGGCTTGCAATCGAGCATGTGAGCCCGAGCTAATAAATCCGATATATATCGGGATTGAGATAAAACTAAAGAAGATGACTGCCGGGATACAGAGATGCCGAGAAAAAATGACAATTCGCCTAAGTCCCGAATCAGAAACAAGGACTTAATAAATTTCATAAAATCAGCAATGGCAGAATCTAAATTTCCCGTGAGAATGATTTCGTCAACATAGACTAACATAAACAAGGTGGTCTTACCATTCTTATAAATAAAGAGAGAGTTGTCAGACTTTGATGAATGGAAACCCCATTTCACGAGAGCATTATAAAGCTTGTTGTACCAAGCTCTCGGGGATTGCTTGAGTGTCTTTTTCAAGCGGCAAACTGCATGAGGATTGTTAGAAGTAACAAAACTCGGGGGTTGTTCCATGTAAACAGTCTCGGTTAAATCACCATGTAAGAAGGCATTATGAACATCTAATTGCCGAATAGACCAATCATAAGAATGAGCAAAGCAAAGAATAGTTCTAATAGTTGTTGGTTTCACCACGGGGCTAAAAGTCTCGAAATAATCGATACCTTGTGTTTGATCATACCCTTTGGCCACAAGGCGTGCCTTATACCTTGAGATAGAACCTGCAGCATCAAGTTTCAATTTGAATACCCATTTGCAACCGATCACCTTAGCACCATCCGGTAACAACACTAAATCCCAAGTGTTGTTCTTAGATAATGCAAGAATTTCCTCTTCCATTGCGCAAACCCACTTTGGATCTTTAGAGGCCTGTAAAAAAGTTCTTGGTTCCAAGATATCATAAGTATTGATATTAAAAGCTTTCGGCTTGAAGATGCCGGATTTGGATCTAGTGATCATGCTATGGGCAGGAGGTAAGGGCCTCCCATTATCAATAGAGGGCATACAGACAATAGGAGAAGGACTTTGAGAAAGAGAGGAGCAATCCCGAGAAGGGGAAGAAGAAGAATCCGAGTATCTATTCGGAGAGGTGGAAGTATTGAAGAGACACTCTCGAGAAAACGGGAGGGATGGTAGGGAGACCGAAAAAGGTACATTGGGTGAGGGTTGGACAACATGTGTGGTAAAAGGAAAAACATGTTCATCGAAAGTTATATTTCTAGTTATATACAACCGGTTGGAGGCAAGGTTAATACAACATAACCTTTGTGATTATCACTGTAGCCAAGAAATACACATGGAAGAGACCGAAGTAACAATTTATGACTATTAAAAGGTCGTAGATGAGGAAAATAAAGGCAGCCGAAAACTTTCAAGGACAAGTAGGGTGGAGTTTTGTGATAAAGTTTTTCAAAAGGGGATAAAAGATTGAGAACCGGGGTTGGCATAAAATTTATCAAAACATAAGCGCAATGAAAAGCATAAGACCAATATTTTAGAGGCATTGAAGAATGAAATAAGAGAGCTAAACCGGTTTCGACCACATGACGATTTTTGCGTTCTACACGGCCGTTTTGATTTGGAGTATAAGGACAAGAGATTCGATGATGAATCCCGAAAGAGGAAAAAACTGACGAGAGAGATTGAAATTCTCCACCGCCGTCTGACTGAAAACATTTAATTGAACGCCCAATTTGATTCAATACCATGGCATGAAATTTAATAAAAACAAATTTGACATCACTCTTAAGTTTCAAAGGAAAGAACCAAGTAAAACGAGTACAATCATCGACAAATAACAGAAAATAACGTGCACCAGTCAAGGAAATTTCTGGAGAAGGACCCCAAACATCAGCATGTAATATATCAAACGGAAAAGATGCAATAGATTGAGACAGTGTAAAAGGGTTACAATGAGACTTGCTCATTTGACACACCTGACACAAAACATAGGAGGGACACTTAAACGTAGGAACATGACAAAGTTTCATGACTTTATTTAAAATAGGAAGAGCCGGATGACCCAAACGCATATGCCATAGATGTACTTGTGCAAACAATTTTGAGGGAACAGACCTAGAAATTGTAGCCGAGAATGAGGAAACAGCCGAACCAGGTGGAAGGGTGCGATATAGCCCATCACGCAAAGGACCCTGGAGCAGAACTTTATGGGTAAGTCGATCCTTGACAAAAAAACAATTTCGATGAAACTCCACGAAAACATAATTATCCCGGCAAAGCCGTGGAACACTTAGAAGTTTTTGGGAAAGAGAAGGAGAATGAAGAATAGATTTAAGAACTAATGGACGGTCCGAAGCAAAAAGTTTTGTATGCCCTAAATTGAGAATTGGGAGAAACTTACCGTCTGCCGCCATGATTTTTGATTGTCCCTCATACGGAATAACGTCGCACAGGTCCTCTGTAGTTGGAGATAGATGATGAGTAGCCCCGGAATCTAGCATCCAAGTTTGACTGTCTGGTCCCTGGTTCGTCGGTGCTGTTGGNATCAACCAAAGCTAACCATCAAATAAACAAAATTACATTAGAACAATTCATTTTAAATAAATAAAATTATTATTTATTAAATAACATAAAATTATTATACCTGTTTCGAATTCTGTTACTTCTTCTAATGAGTCGTAAACAATAGGTTGTCTATCGGAATCACGAATCCAACTTTGAAGACAAATAATGCTTTCTACCGTCTTCGGAGCCAAAGAACTCCGAAAAGGATCCAAAACTCTACCTCCAGAGCTGAAAGCCGACTCCGATGCAACTGTTGAAATAGGAATAGCGAGAACATCTCTCGCTATTCGACTCAAAGTAGGGTACTCCGACGTGTGCATTTTCCACCAATGCAATAAGTCACCGTCATCAGTGAAGTTTTCGAGTTTTGCTGAAAAATAACGATCTACCTCATTTGTTTGACCTAAATCATTTTCGTTGTTAACTTCAGCCTTAAAGGTAGACTCTACCTCAAAATCTTCAACTATCGTCATACAATCATCCTCAACTTCAATAGGTCTTGGTAATTGTACTTTATATTCATCATACAACAGTCTAATTGTATCATCCAACGCTATGAGTATCTCAGTGGTCAGCTCTGGCGAATGCAATTTCAAGAGGCAATGTCTTACGAACTTTAATTTGAAACGTGGATCAACCACTACAGCCACGTACATGAAGTGATTGATTTGAGTGTAATCCCCCCAATACTTTTCAAATTTTAGCTGCATATTCAATGCTGTAGAACTAAGAAGTGTGTTGTCACTTGCAGCATACTTCTTGATTATGAGATGAAGTTTGCATAATTCTGCAAAGAAGACATTAGCTGTAATGCGTAAAGTCGATGAGACTTTTAATGTGACGTCATAAAATACCTTCAACAGTGATACAAATTCTCGAGCAACATTCCAATCTTCTTCACGAGGTGGGGTGGTTAAGATGCTATCTTGCACAAAGTCGGACATGTAGGCAACATCACACTCAGCCAATTTGNAGGTTGAGCTACCAAAAGTTCAGTAAATGCCCACTTTTTTTGACATATTGAGTTAAAACTTCGAAGGCAAGAGAATTTCACCAAATTAGTTATTAATCTTATGTACCCACCACCAGTTTTTTATAAAAGTGATAGGGTACTGGGTTTTATTGAAGTTGTTGACCTCTCTTGTAACTAATATCTGATCGAATGCACGCCACAAATCCACCATTTTCGATGCGATGGAGCTGGTTAGCTAACTCCTCCTCTTCACATTTCTTCATTTTAAAGCTTCACCTTTGTTCATGGAGACACGCAGATGATCGTGCTGATGGGGAACTACGGATCGACAGCGCTGAATCAGTCCGTTAAGGAAGGACGAGTCATTTTATGTGATGGCTCGGTGCTTCAGTTTCAGAAACCATTAATGGCGGCGGAGCTCATGTTAGACCACCCACAACAGGTGGTTGTGGAGTTTCACTCGGCCGTTTCAGGTAAACGGCCGAGTCCGTTGCCGGCGGACGCTCAGCTTGAGACGAGAAGGATCTACCTGATGGTCCCTGTTAAGCGAGGAAAGGCGGCGGCGCTGTCCTCGGAGGACATTTGCAGGCTTCTTCTCACAGCAAATTCTGTCATTCGGCCTCGTTCGTTTCCGGGTTTCCGGATGTTTGCGAGGATATTTCCGGGTGGGCTGGTCGGAAGCAGCGGAGCAGGGTTGAGGAAGACGGTTAGTATGGAGAGGGAGGAGAAAGGAGAAAGATGGCCGGAGTTAGAGCCGCCGGAGAGTTGGGAGATGAGGCCTGAGTATCTGAGCCGGCAATTATCTGGGAAGGGATGGAAACCTAGTTTGGATACGATCACCGAGAAGAAGGCTGAGAAAAAAGTCTCCCATTGGTTGTTCTAGAAAATGCCATTGGTTGATTNTCTCATCTCCAATAAAATAGAAACGACAAAAATAAAATGAAAATAAACTCAGTGAATTGAAATGGTACAGTACAAATCGAAATCTCAGAGAAGGAACGTCCAGTAGAATTATTTAGGTCATTGGCTTCAAACAGTGAAAATTGAAATGGTATTAAGCCTATTTTCCAAGTAAATCGAAATAAGCACGAGAAGAAACGAGACCAAACCTCACAAATAGGAATGTCGCCGCTCGTCGAAGCTCTGTTGCCGCTCGTCGAAGCCCTGTCGTTGTTCGCTGGTCGCCGCTCGTCGAAGCCCTGTCGCCGTTCGCTGGTCGCCGCTCTAGTTTGGCAAGAAGAAAGCACTGCTTTCAAAAATCCCCAGCCCCTTTTAGGCTTTTACCGTAACCCTAAAGGCTAAAAGCATAAAATTGAACTTAAATTCGGTTCGGTTATGGTCTAAAGATTAATAACCGAAAACCGAACCGATACAAATCGGTTATTGTCGGTTCGGTTTACGTACGGGTTTGAGAGTATTAATAACCGAACCGAACCCACTATTCGGGTCGGTTCGGTTCGGTTTTACGGGTTTGACCAACCCGTTTGCCACCCCTAAACATAGCTCAGTGGTCAGAGATGACAAATTTGGATCAAGAAGTCACGGTTCGAAGCCTGCGTCATCACAGTGTGAGAGTTTAATCCTCCAATGTTGAGGTTACTCCTTGTGATGTCAGGTAAAAGTCTTCCATCTCTGGGCTGCTGAGTCACCTTGATTTACCCCCTCACATGCTGTCGGGCCGGGTGTGGGGGTCCTGGGGGCGAGAGATTTCGCCTTTTGGATCAAGTAATTAGATAACCTAAAATATAAAAATAATAGAACTTTAGTAATATTGTATGTAGGCCACGCTTGAAATGTTTTGCATTGATGCTTCTGTAACATGTAACATGTGTATTTGAATGAACAAACTATGTCTCGATTTGAAAGATCCCGTCAATTAGATGCCACTTATAATTGTTATAAAGAATACTTTTTAAAATAATATTTAAAAGATTGTTGAATCTTTCAATCAACACTCTTATTTTTGAACTTTTGAGCTTAATTTTGTAGAAGCCTGGACCACATTAATTAAAGTAATCATATATACATACATTTTTTAAAAGGAATATTTAGTAGTAACACTATAATCATTTAACTGAAAAAAATAAACCAAAATGTTGGAAGAAAATAAATATCATCAACAGTCACTGACAATTGTATTGCAAATTAAGCTAAGAGTAAAATAAAAAATGATAATTGTTTTTCCTTATTATATTAAAAATAATGTTAGATTTACCTTATTAATATAATGTCGAGTTGTAATTAATATATAATAAATAATTATGATATATTAAATACACTTTAACTAGATTAATTATACCACGACACATCAACATGTATAATAAGAAGTATAATAATGTCGATTTGTAAGAACAATTTCAGTTTATCACGGTAATTTTTTTCTTAAAATTATGAAAAATCAAAAATTAAAAAAATTATAGGGTCGGACGACCGCACAACTTGGGTGGCCGTCCACCAAAGTTTATTATGTTAATTTTAAAGTTTAAGGTTTTCGTTTGCTTAATAAACTAAACTAGAGGGCTTTGTTTCATTTTACCCTTAAATTAAAGAAGAAAAACAAATAGAATAGAGTACTATTACTCTAATAATTAAACAAAATGATATAATTCTATAAAAATGTGTGTGAGGAGGGGATTGAGATTCCCAAGAACTCGAGCAAAGCTCCCATCATCGTTTTGAAGTCATTCTCTGGATTCCCCATCCTTCTTTATTCGTTTTATCATTTTCTCCTTCTTTTGGGCAAAATCCCTCTACTCTAGGGCCTCCACACCCCGGTCCGATAATATGTGAGTGAGTAAATCACAGTGACTCAGCGACCTAGAGATGGAAGACCATATCTGTCACACTGCGACCAACTGAACTATGTTTGTGCAGACATCTTTTTCTTCTTCTTCTTCTTCTTCACATGTGGACTTATCCCTTTAAAACGCAAGTACCCTTGATCACATGAACATTCATTCCCCGTCCAACCAATCAATTCCATTCCTATAACTATGCTTTAATTATTTTTTTTCCATATTTAGTTATTATTACCATGCAAAATGAATCAAAATTCACTTTTATTAGTGTTCGATTTTGCACTAGTCTAAACATGATTTGGATCCGGTTATTGACCCACCATTCAGTTTCAATTTTCATAATTTCAACATCAATCCTCATGAACCAAACTACACGCCCAGTTACGCTCCGTTTGAAATATGGTCAAAATTTTATAAGGGAAAGAATGTAATCAAACTCACTTCAATATTCAAAGTGCAGTTTGTGGACAATTTATTCGACCTTTTGTTTTCCATCTTCATATGCTATCAAACCAAACGATTTCCTCGGTACCCACTCGTCGTCTTTCTCTTGACTATGGAAATGATTAGAATATCAACGTTCAAACTAAGCACCGATACAGCTGTGGAGGGCGTTACAACAAGATGCCTAGCTGTATAAAAGCTGCATCCATGTTAATGAAAGAAACCTAAGCTTAATTGTTTTGGCCCATTGGTGGCCCCTTACCATCTAACCTTCCCATAGAGTTTTTAATTCCACGTATGAAGGAAAAATCTCAAAAGGTTGTCCGGATTACGAGTCATAAAATACTAAGTATGATTAGTTTGTCATTTTTATCATAATGTTGAATTTGGACTCATTACTTTGTAAAATCTTTGTTCATAAGTATTTAAATGTGTAATTTCTCATGTGGTGCTATCGCGAGAATCAATATGCTCGAATACATTGCAATGAAGCGATTGTAGTTTACTATCATTCATCCTTTTGTATATTCGATACTTATTCATATAACTTGTATTTAGCGGCTCTTAATCGAGCTCGTATGATGGTAATCATAATTTATATATTTTAGATCATCGTATAAAGACAAAAATGATTCAATATTCTATTATATGCGAAGACTCAAATCCAATTAAGAAAATTACAAAATCACACATTGTTTAGAGTGAAAATTGTTAGTCTTTTCATAACTTTGCACAATGCGTACTGCGTTAGAACAAAAAATAAATTCGTACAAACTACGACCAAAATATACTTGTTATATTGTGAAAATAAGACGTATAACATGAACTCATCAATATGATGAGATTACATAGAAGAAATCCTTGGAGTCGTTGCAGGTGGTTTAGTTGGTGGGGGAGGAAGTAGAGGTGGAATGGATAGAGCATTTAGAGAGCCTTGAAGCCAAATCTATGTGATGCTCGTTTCACGTGCATTCAATTACAAAGGTGGATGAACTCAAAAGCAAAGCAAAATTCCCTCCCACCCAAAGAAAAGGCATCATTCATTTTCTCTCTTTCAAGTTATAAAATGAACCTTCGGGTAAATGAAATCAACCAATGAACACGTCAACGCTTTACTATGTCTATGACACCTTCCTCTCTGTCGGCCGGAAAGGTTGAGCCCTAGAAAATGAAGTGCTCGGAGAAATAATTAATGTCTGAGAGAGATTGCTTTTCCGGGCAAGAGCTAGCTACAGCCTACGGGACTTATAGGCCTAGTTGCATCCCGACAGTGATGTCGAGAATCAGAATCAAGTGTGCTCTCTGTTCCTGCCAGCTCATGCTGGATTTTCTAACAATATCCAATTTTTAATTACATGTTTAAAAAATAATTGTCAAAGTTGATGATATTGACCAGACGACCAAACCCAAACGTTAAAAAAGCCAACCTGTAATTAAAAATCTGATTTTTTTGAAATTCTTATACCGTCTGGTTCGGCCTCTTAGATTTTCATTTTTCCCTCTCTTTCCTTCTCTCTCGAGTCTCCCGGATGGCTTCTTCGTCTTCCTCGAGTTCGGCGGCCATGGCTGTTTCTTCTCCGTTGCTCCCCGTTAGCGGACAGAAATGCTGGTGGCTCAGCAAGAGAAAGGTATTCCCATTGCTTCTCTGGTTTCTACTGTTTCTTCATCGTTGCTTTGCTTTAAACTCCTCTTTCTGATGGCTATCACAGATCGCGGAAAAGCATGTGAGAGACGCCATTAATCTTCTTTCAACGCTGGAGAAAAGAGATGTTGCTTTGGCTTTGAACCTTCTCGACGCGGCTCTCCTTCTTTCACCTAATCTCGATCATGCTCTCGAGCTTAAAGCTCAATCTCTGCTCCTGCTCCGGCGCTTCGGAGACGTCGCTGATATGCTGCAGGATCTCTCCAGTACGAAAATAGTTGACGAAACCGCCATTTCCGATGAAGCTTCGCAGCTGCTTCTGGCGGAGCATGTGAATCGCGATGCTCCTTCTTCTTCTTCTTCCAAGTGCTTCTCTGTTTTGGAGCTGAAGAAGATGGTGTTGACGGGCCTTTGGAAAAACTGCGAGGATCAGCAATGGAGGTAAGCCTGAACAGCCTCCTATCTCTTTATTTCTTTTCTATTGCCTGGAATTGTAGATTCAATCTGACCTTCTACTCCATTGTTTCACAGGTTTGAAGTTCTTGGCCAAGCTTGCTGTCATTTGGGTTTGATGGAGGATGCGATGATTCTTCTCCAGACAAGCAAGCGGCTCGCTTCCGCCACATTCCGTCGCGAAAGCAAACAACGATCGGAAGATAGCTTCTCCGTCTCCGGTGGACAGCAGACAGGTTTCCTTTCGAGTGTTGGGGAGAATAAAAACCTTACCAACCTTCTCAGCCACATTAAGGTCCTCATTCGACGCAAAACCGCCGCGTTGGCCGCCTTAGACGCCGGGCTGTACGCCGAGGCCATACGGCAACTGACTAAGATTATCGACAGCCGGCGTGGATCTCCTCAAAGCTTTCTCGCCGAATGCTTCATTCATCGCGCCGCCGCGTACTCCTCCGCCGGAAGAATTGCAGAGTCCATCGCGGATTGTAATCGGGCTCTAGCCCTGGATTCCAGCTCAACTCGAGCCCTAGAAACCAGAGCTTCGCTTTTTGAATCCATTCAGTGCTTTCCTGACTGCTTACACGATCTCGAACATCTGAAGCTCCTCTACAATTCAATTTTAAGAGACAGAAAACTCGCCGGACCCGTCTGGAAACGTCATAGTCTCACGTACGCCGAGATTCCGGGAAAGCTTTGCGCATTATCTTCCAAGATTGAAGAACTGAAAAGAAGAATTTCCTCAGAAGGAACTCGGAATGTCGATTACTATGCTTTAATGGGGCTACGACGAGGTAGCACGCGATCGGAGCTAGAACGAGCGCATTTGGTTTTATGTCTGCGGCACAAACCAGAAAAATCAGCAACTTTTATCGATCGTTGCGAGCTGGCCAATGAAAAAGATTACGATTCAGTGAGAGACCGGGCCAAATTATCGGCGCTGTTTTTGTATAAATTGCTGCAGAGAGGTTATTCCAGCGTAATAGTTACAATTATGGAGGAGGAGAAGGCGGAAAAGAAGAGGAAAGAGTCCATGCCAGCAATTCGAGTGCAGCGGATGGAGATGAGATCGGAGTCGCCATTGATCCCGAGACATAATCGGAAAATATCGCCGGGAATCAAGTCTTCTGATCCCTCTGTTTTTCAAGGAGTATTTTGCCGAGATATTACGATCGTCGGAAATTTACTTTTGCAAGTTGGGTTTAATCGCCCGATTTCAGTAAATTACGAGGCGTTGAGCTGCTGATCGGAGAGTTTTGAACGGCGGTGAAGTTTTTTGGCCGGCATACTGCCCGGCCGGCGAGAAAACTGTCGTTTGCCGAGAAAGTTTTGACACATTCTATGCTTTCTTTAATATATTTAAAAAAAACAAAATTTTAAAAACAATTTCTAAGAAGTATAAAGAGCAAAAGATAAAAGGTGAATTATTATTATTATTATTATTATTATTATTATTATTATTATTCTGTTTTATTAATATATATAATATTAAAATTATAAAGACATTTTTATTTCGTGACTTTTCATTTAATGTCTTGGGATTCTTTTTGTAAAAACATGATTGGAATTAGAAATTGAGAAGAAATTTCTCTAATTCTTGTCCCGTACATCGTATGCCCTGCCCATGCGAGTTCATCTCCGTAGTCGAGGGATGACAGATCTGATAACAAGTACCTGAGTTCGAATCATGCACTGTCTTAGTGTGAGAGTTGTTACCCTCAATGTTGGGGTAGCTCCTTAGGGCATCAGAAAGAAGACCTTTTATCCCTAGACTGTTGAGTTACCGTAATTTATCCCCTTACAACCTGTCGGGTCGAGGTGTAGAAACCCTCGGAGCAGAGAATTCTGCCTTTTGGTAACAAGTACCGTTATGGCCTATTGGCACGGCCAATAGAAGTGTTAGAGAGCTTCGAACTTAGGAAAGTTGGAATTTGAGCACCGCTGATCCTCCCTCCCTCTTAGGTGAAGTTAATTCTCTTTATCAGCGATGGCAATAGGATGATCGACCCAATCACTCCACTACTAGCACCTAATCCGTTCAAGCACTCTACGTTCACATTAACCTTCTTTTAGGCTACCTCGTAACCGTTCGACCACCGCCCATTAACCTCCTGTACGTAGCCCTCCGTTCACCCCTCCTTAACTCTCATTCACTCCCCTTTTCCCTCATCATTAATCTCATAGTAAACCATCCATAACTGCTACATTAAACCTAGCCATCTTAACCACCAACTTTCCACCTTCATCCATCCCTCCTAGCCATGCTTCCAATCAACCACATCCTCCATTCCTTCCACCCAAGCCGCATCACCCATCCACGTCCAACTGCCCAATTCTTAGCCGATTCTCGGCTAAGTAAATCTGACCATTAAACCGAATCTTTCCGCTTAATTCTATTTATCCGGTAACCCTCGACCTCTGCACGCCTCCCCTTTACCTACTTGGTTGTGCCTATTAATGTAAATGTGTGTCGTTTTAAACTGCAACTGTACAGTCAAGTAATATAACAAAATTATCAACTCCACGAGAATAAGAGGTTCTAAGTTTTCCAAAATAAACGGTAAAATAATTGAGTTTTAAAATAGTGAGAACAGTCCGATGGTTTTTATTAAAAGTAAAATAAAAAGAATAGATAAAACAAATAATTTGGAAGTAAAAAGCAGAGCTGCAAAAATTAACGAAATTCAACAATAAAATAAGGCTGATTTGTGTTTCTCTAATTTTGAAGTGACAGATCTCTGGGGTGGGCAACTCAAGCCCGACCCACGGTCTCAGCCCGACCCGCAGCTTATGGGTCGGGCTGGTGATGTAAAATTCAAGTTTTTTTAAAATTGGGTCGGATTTATATTATTTGTTTAGGTTTTTGGTCGAATTTTTATTTTCACAAAACCCTCCAGCCAGACCCAAAACTCGTTATATTTACTCATCTCTTTCTTTTTCAATTTTGTATTATAAAATTGATAGATAGCATTGTCCACCAATTAGTTTCTTTTCTCAACTACTTCTCATCTCATGGCAATTCGAAAGCCTTGAGAACATATCTTATTAGTTTCCTATTGAACTAACATTTTGGTCGCTTAGTAAACGTTCTATTAAATTTGAAATAAAATAAAAAAACTCAAGCAATTCAATTGTTTTTTAATTAATTTTTATTATAGCATGTTAAAATCATTAAGTTATAACTGTCATTCAAATTATACATGATGGAAATTAAAATTTAGTTGAATTAATTAATAAACTAATTAACTACTAACTGAGAATTCATAAATAAATAATTCCCAAACCTAACTTAAAGGAAATTAGTGTATAGCACCATGTCCATGTTAATCTAACTATTTTCTGTAACTCCGGCGGGAAAACTTGCCGCCATTGCAGCCAAAATGCAAATCCTTGCCGCGTTTTCTCCATTTAAGTCTCCCGTTTCTCCCTCACGGCCCTTCAAATTCGGCTCTTTTCCTTTTATCTGTTTGTGTGATCAGAGAGCAATTGGAATGGCGCTTCTTCACCTGCGATGCGATGTCCCTGAGGCGAAAGAACCGTCTCCTAAGGTTCCCAAGCTTATTCATCATCTGAATGCCGCCGATTCAGCCCCTGAAAAAATCCTTCCGCTTTTGAAAGTGAAGAAACTCTCGGAGAAAGCTACTCTTCCTTCCAGAGCCTCTGCTCTCTCCGCCGGTTACGACCTCGCCAGGTGTGGATTGGTTTTTGGTTTCTTCTCCTTATTAGTGAAATCTGCATTTTTGGACGTAAACCTAATATTGGAAGTTTTCTAGTGCTGCGGAGACAAAGGTTCCAGCCAGAGGAAAAGCTCTCGTACCCACCGATCTGAGTATAGCCATCCCTGAAGGAAGCTATGGTCGGATAGGTAAGGGTATTTCAAATATTTAGACAAGCGAGAAATCAATATACCTATTTCTGCTTTGAAACGAAACTGCGTTTGCCATGGCAGCTCCGCGATCGGGATTGGCTTGGAAGCACTCCATAGACGTCGGCGCAGGAGTGATCGACGGAGATTACCGAGGTCCGGTAGGCGTCATTCTGTTCAATCATTCCGATGCAGATTTCGAGGTCAAAGTTGGGGATCGGATTGCGCAGCTGATACTGGAGAAGATCTCGATGCCCCAAGTAGTAGAGTTCGAAGATCTTGATGCAACTGAGAGAGGCGGTGGGGGGTTTGGATCTACAGGAGTCTGAAATAGCACTAGCCCCAGCGGCCATGGCTCTAAGTAATCTTCTTCCTCTTTTGTTGAAATCACCATGGCCAGGATTAGTCTGCATTTTGTCGAACAGATGGTGTGCAAAAAACATGCTAGAAAATATTATATTCACAGAAAAACGTTCTTTACCGCAGATCTTTTCTGTAATCGAATGAATCATTTGCCAAGCAATCATTTGCAAGAATTTGAATGCTTCATTCATGCGAGTGATTGATTACCGTAATGATTCTAGGTTCGCAGAGAAGATCTTTTCAATTATACGTTGTGTGAAGCATATTTTTGTGGCTACCCCTTGAGCCCATCAGCCCATCTTAACTTAAATAAATGAGAATGGCATCTTAACTTAAATAAATGAGAATGGTATGCTAAGTTAAGGAAGAGTGAGAGGAAGAGAAAAATATAATAATCATGCATTGTACGAATCAAAATATAAACACCGGAAAATCTAGTTTGGTAAGTACCAAATAAAATAGTAAGGTCACTACGCAATGTGTTTGAACTGCATACTGCATACGAGAGCGAAACTTAGGTTCTCTGAAATTTTGTCAAGCATCAACTTCGGTCTTTGTTTTTATATTTTGGATGCATAATACTAGTAAATGAAAAAATAAAAGGTACTTGAAACTAATATTTCGCTTAAAACTTGGATTAATGTATTGTTGTATAAATGTTACGGTTCTGGTAACTCTCGTTGTGCCACATATTTTGCGCACCTTCTCGCATTCTATCATGCAAATAAACAAAATTTATTGTAACAAGAGTGTTTAATTGCAATTGCATACGATCTTTCGAGTGCAAGTGTTCGTGATATTTTTTGTAATGTCGATTCATTATGCTAATGGTGGATTCATTATGCTAATGGTGGATTCATAAGCATAATGTTTGGCACAATAATTGCATTGTGCTCTATTTTCTATTTTCGTTTCTACGTTCACTTCTACGATTTCAAAATATTTCCATACTTCCGACGTTTTCAATTTCTTGGATCGAGGGGCAGACATGGATGCTTGTGCAAATGTGTGCGTCAATCCGACGGAAAATGACGGATTCATAGGTGCAACTTCTTGCACCTCATCATCGGAAGACGGAAACGTTTCAATTTCTACGTATTTCGGCGGTGAATCTATAATAAACAATGAAGTATTTTAAAAAAAATTCTATTCTAATATCGTTCTTCGATTTGTTGATGATTGTTAATGAAAGTGTATAACGATCAACAGCTAGAAGGCTTTTGAGCGCGATGACTTGAGAGCGATTTACACAGAGAGTTTCGGGTAAGAAATTCTCGGCTAACCCCTACAATTTATAGAATTCCCTAATAACAGCTACCCTCGGTCGACATACAGTATTTCCAAGGTCGACTGGATGTTACCGTTGAATATGGAAATTTTAGCTGTTACAATATACTGATTGACCATTTATGCAACGTCGGTCGACACTTTGTCGTTTACCGGTCGACTCTTTGCTATCTGCAGTCGACCTAGAAAAATTATAATGTCGATTAAGTGTCGACCTCAGTCCAAGTATTCCGAGCCAGCTCGTGAGCTGGCTTGCGAGCCGAATCGGTTGGCTCGGTGTTGCAGAGCCCACGAGCGAGCTCGAGTGAGCCGACCTGCCGGGCTCAGAACAGGCTCGAGTTTTTTACCGAGCCAGGCTCGGCTCGGTACTGTAGCAAAACGAGCCGAGCTCGGACTGCTACAGTACCAAGTCGGCTCGCTCGTTTGCCACCTCTAGTGAGAGAGGGGTCGGGACAACCGATGGGACGATAGAGAATTGGCCACCGTACTCTCTCTTTTATTTTACTATTCTATGATTGTCGATTGTAATGGTTATAAGATTGTTTCGCTTACTTGCTGTGCAAATAAAATCTTTTGTTCCTATTGATATTTTGGATTGTATTATTGTTATTAAAGCAAAGTTCAAAATGTTTGAAAAGAAAATTCTTGAAGTTTCGAGTGGTGAAACTGTTCTTGTCCGACACTACCAACAAGAAGAAGAAAATTTCTTCTGGTCATGTCCATGCAACCCTGGAAGAACGAGAGAGAAAACATCATCTTCCTTCCTAGACGTGGCTAACTAGCGGCCTCTCAGCCTTCTACAGTAACCGAGCCTGGGCCTGGTAAGTGGGCACAGGCGAGCCCGCAATTCCAAGCTTGCTAGCCTATTGAGCTCGGGCTTGCGAGTCTGGCTTACGCGATAAACGAGTGGGTATTCGTTCAATTGATTTGAAATCCAACTATAGATACATAAATCTAAAAAGGGAAGACTGTCAAGTTAGGTAGTGCGGATTCTAATTTTGAAATGTTTTATTAAAAATATGTTTTATGACGTTGAATTGAAAATTTCAAAAATAGACGAAGAATTTGGATTTTGTTCCGATTTCAAAATAAAATTTTCAAGATTGAAAAAACTGGAGTTGATTTCAAACCTAAATACTCTAAAAATAAATGGATAAAGAAGATCTTATTTACATTCTTTGTTTTAATTTAGTAATTGCATTATCCTATTTCGATCAACACACTAGATACGTACTCTCGTGTTCTGTGCTAACACTAATCAAAAGAGCGATTAAAATAATAAATTTTGGTATTATTAATAAATTTTATAGTCATATATTTAATAAATAACGAGTGAATTTCTAAAGTATAAACCATATAAATATTTCTTTGAATAAAGTCAATATTTTTCAGTTGAAAGTCCTATTTGTATGAAGAGTCAATGAAGAAGCTTAATGCAAGGTCTTCCGAGAGTTGTTTCATTTAATTATACTATAGGTAAGAAGTCAACTTAGACATTGGAAATGTCTTGACGAACAAACTAGGCTAAATAATAATTTACTCTTGAAATACACGAGTTGCAGATATCTTGAATTTTATTGACTATTTTCAAAATTAGTAAATGGCCAAAATATTTAGAAACTATAAGAAACGGAAAAAACACAAACTTAAACTATATCATAATTGGTAGAATGATGAACAGAAATCATTTTCTTATGTTATTCAATACATGTATTTTTATAATTCAACAATAAATTGATATTTATAGACAATAAATTGATATTTATATACAATAAAATAATGTTGTATAAAGTTTATTTTTATTTTATTTGAAAGAAAAGAATTAATTAATTATACAATTCAAAGGGTGATTCTTGGTCAAAGAGGTGAATTGGTCTTTTTTCTAATGGAAGTTTTTAGATTCCAACAATTAATGTTGTTATTATGTCAACAACGTAAATTGTGGGAGTTATATGTGCCATTGTCGTCTCTACATTTCTTTAATTCTCACTTTATTTTTTCCTAAATTTAATTATTATATTCTCTATTTTAGAGGTGTCAAACGAGCGAGCCCGACTCGTTTTGCTACAGTACCGAGCCGAGCTTGGCAGATCGGCTCGTTCGAGCTAGCTCGTTCGATCGGCAAGACCTAGCCAACCGATCCAGCTCGCAAGCCAGCTCGCGAATTGGCTCGGTAGGTTCGAAATACCTGGAGTGAGGTCGACACTCAGTGTAACAACAGTCGACACTTAATCGACATTATAATTTTTGTGGGTCGACCGCAGATAGCAAATAGTCGACCGACATTGCATAAAAGATCGACCGACATAATGTAACGGCTAAAATTTTCATATTCAACGGTAACGGCCGGTCGACCTTGGAAATAATGTAGGTGGACTAGAGGTAGATGTTATGAGAGAATTCTATAAATTGTAGAGGTTAGCCGAGAATTTCTTACCTGAAACTCTCTGTGCAAATCGTTCTTAAGTCATCGCGCTCAAAAGCCTTCTAGTTGTTGATCGTTCTACTCTTCTATTAACAATCATCAACAAATCGGTGAACTGTATTAAAGTAGAATTTTTTTTAAAATACTTCATTATTTATTATGGATTCACCACCGAAATACGTAGAAATTGAAACGTTTCCGTCTTCCGACTATAGCATTTTCCGTCGGATTGACACACATATTTGCACAAGCATCCACGTTTGCCTCTCGATCCAAGAAATCAAAAACGTCGGAAGTATGGAAACATTTTTAAATCGTAGAAGTGAACGTATGAACGAAAATAGAAAATAGGACACAATGCAATTATTGTGTCAAACATTATGCTTATGAATCCACCACTAGTACAATGAATCGACATTACAAAAAATATCACGAGCACTTGCATACGAAAAATTGTATCCAATTGCAATTAAACACTCTTGGTACCGGAAATTTTGTTTATTCTCATGATAGAATGCAAGAAGGTGCTGCAAAATATGTTGCACACCGAGAGTTACTTCTCGCAATGTTTGATCACGAGGGAACCATAACATTTATACAACAATACAGTAATCCAAGTTTTAAGCGAATTCCTCGCAGTACATTGCGAGGCGACATAATAAAATTGTATGAGAAAATGAAAAATGACTTGCTTCTTTTATTTTCGCATGCGCTCACAATGTCAATATGTATTACTTCTGATTTGTGGAGTGCACTCAATGCACTCGACTATATTGTTGTGACTTCGCATTTCATTGATGCGAATTGACAACTTAATTAACGCATTTTAGGTTTTCAGAGTTATAAATACCATCATAGTGATATCACAATTTATCGATACATTGTTGGTATTCTACAAGAATACAATATAAGAGATATAATTTTTAGTATTACGTTAGATAATGCTTTCGCTAATGATATTTGTGTTAATCAATTTAAAAAATATTTTCATTTCGATAGTACTTAGTCTTCCCTTTTCATATGCGGTGTATTTGCCATATTTTAAATTTGATTGTTAAAGATGACATGCAATTTGTATCACCGCATGTTGATGCAATTAGATGTGCAATTTCTTTTATTTCTTCGTCAAACGCCCGACAACAAGAGCATCGAGAATTTTGTAAAGCGACTAACCTCAAACCTAGAAAACTAAAAACCGATATTTCAACTCGGTGGAACTCAACATATCTAATGTTAGAAAATGCTAGACCGTATTGGAACGTCATTTGTGATTTTATTAGTCAAAAGACACAATGTTTTACTTTGGATATTTGTAGTTGTGATATAGCTAATCTATTTCTCAAATTTTTACAACTATTTTTTGAAGCCACCAAAGAATGTTCAGAAATTTATTATCCAACTACGCATCTTGTGCTTCCGTGGTTCGTAAGATTGACTTTTTACTTTTGAAAGATATAAAAAAATTGATGCATTTAATGAAATCGTAACTTCAATGAAATTTAAATTTCATAAATATTGGCTTCAACTACCTTCTATATTTTTTCATTTGCTAGTATTATGCATCTGAAATATAAAATCAAGGACACGAAGTTGATGCTTGATAAAATTTCAGAGAACCTATGTTTCGCCCCCGTATGTAGTCCAAACACATTGCGTAGCGACCTTGCTACTTTGTTTGGTATTACCAAACTAGATTTTCAAGTGCACGAACTCAGAATTCGTCCGATGTGGCATCGACGTCGGGTGGTAGTTCTGGTTTCGGAAGACCACTAAATGCTATGGATGTCATGGACTCCTAACTAGAAAGCGATGTGCATTCATATGATTTCGATAAGAGTGAACTCGACGTGTATTTTGAATCTTGAGTTCAAATTTCTCGAGACGAGGCATTCAACATATTGGGTTGGTGGAAATCCAATGCAGCCATGTATCCCGTGCTCTCGAACGTGACACGAGATTTACTAACACCTCATGTTTCAATTGTAGCTTCGGAGTCGGCTTTTAGTGCAGGTAGACGAGTGTACGAGGATCGACGAGGAAGTCTGGCACCGAAGCTCGTGGAATCACTCATTTGTATGAATGACTAGAGTGATGCAGGCACGATGGACCAACAACGAGAGGACGCACTTGCAGAGGAGTTCAAGAACTTGGAATTTGAAAACTAGCTGCGACGTTGTACATAGGGGTGGGCGAATCCGACCCAACCCGACGATCCGATCCAATCCGATCGGATTGGATCAGATCAGATAAGGTAATCGGTAAGGTTATGAAAAAATCAATCCGAAAATCGGATTGTTGTCGGATTGGGATATTTTTAATAACCCCGATTCTGAACTCCGAGTCTCTGAATGTCTTCGATCGATCTTCATCCGATCGATTCGGAGTCTCCGACCCTGACTCCATCACCCAACGCCGACGAACGCTTAGCTCAGCGTAGGCCTCCGAGTCTCCGACCCTGAACGAACTCCGAACGCCGACGACCCTAACCCCATCGCTCTGCTGCTCCGTCGAGGTATAAATTTCTTCCTTTTTTTTAATCTCAATGCATGTTTTTTTTTTAATTTGTCAGATTTCTTGTTCAATCACTGCATACTTTTGTCGAATTTCAGTTTCCAGAACTCACAATCAACTTTTGCTAACAAAGGCTTGCTCTTGCACTGCATTGGATCGATTATCAGGGAAAGTTTTTTTTTGTCAATTTATCAGATCCGATCCGATCTGTCGGATTCAGATCAGATTCGGATTCAGGTGTTTTGAGTTTTCAACGCTAATCGAATCATATCCGATAATCCGATAAATTATCGGATTTACAGAAATCGGATCGGATCGATCCGATGCCCACCCCTAGTTGTACATTAAGAGTTTAAGAATTTTTTAATTTCTTATACGCTTGTACATTTGTGATTTATTGTAAAAGTTAACAATTGTAATTGTTTGATATTTTGCACATGATTGACACTTAGATGAGTCATTTTTCTGTGAACGTTGTACATAAGCTGTAGTAGAGCTGACAAACGAGCCTAAACAAGCGAGCCAAGCCGGAAAAGTCCGGGCTCGTCGAGCCTGGCGAGCCAAACGAGCCGAGCCTGTCGAGCCTAAACGAGCCGAGCCTGTCGAGCTTTTTAAAAAAAAAAATGGCTCGAGCCGGCTCGCGAGCCTCGAGCCAAACGAGCCGAGCCCGAGCGAGCCTGCCGAGCCGGCCGAGCTTAAACGAGCCGAGCCTAATGAGCCGAGTTTAATTTTTTACATAATTTTCAATAATATCTTATAATAAACGTTTATTATTAACATATAAAATGACATGTAATTGAAAATTTTATTTCATTGTAAGTTTGACATTTGCATCACTACATATTAGATACATCCCAACTAGGTTGACACCTATCTAATTGTCAATCATGTGCAAAATGTCAAAAAAAAAAACGTCGTAGTCAAAATATAAAATCAAATTATAATTTCATATATGAATGAAAATCTAGTCGTCGTCGACGTCCAAACTTTGGAATTCTTGAGCAATGGTATCTTCGCGTTGTTGATCTCTTGTGACGGCGTCGTTCCAATCCTTCATGCAGATGAGTGCCTCCACGAGATCCGGTGCCAGACTCCCTCGTCGATCATCGTACACACGTCCACCTGCACTAAAAGCAGACTCCGATGCTACAGTCGAGACCGGAGGTGTTAGTAGATCACGTGCCAATTTAGAAAGAGTAGGAAATATGATGGAGTTGTTTCTCCACCAACCCAAAATATCAAATTTCTCATCGCGAGAAATTGGATAACGGGTTTCTAAATAAATATCGAGTTCATTCTTTTGTGAGCTATAAGAATGAACATCGCTATCTATTTCATTATCTATGTCATGCATAAAATCTTTTTGATGCCCAACATTGTGACCACCACTATAACTATGATGAGCATGCGAAGGATAATTAAAACTAGAATATTTAAGTTCATAAGTATTATACAAACTATAAAGTTCACTTTTTAATTGACTACCATTAATTACATGAGTAATATCTAAATTTCTAGAAATTTTATCAAGCATTAAACTAACTCCTTTTATTTTATATCTCGGATGCATTACGCACGCAAATAAAAATATATAAGGTACGTCAAGCCAATATTTTTTAAATTTTTTTTCCATTTTATCAACAATTTCAGAAAATTCTCTAATTTCTTTATGCGCTACAAATGTACTCGTTAGTTTTACAAAAATCGGGAGAACAAGATGCGTAGTGGAATAATAAATTCCCGAACATTCATTTGTAGCTTCATAAAATGGTTGAAGAAAATCACAAAATAAATTAGCAATTTCACAACTACTATTATCTAGAATAGTAGATTCATTTTTTTCATTAATATAAGCACAAATAACAAACCAATATGGCTTAGCATGTTGCAACATTAAATAAGTTGAATTCCACCTAGTAGCTACATCGGTCTTTAATTTTTTTGGTTTAAGATTAGCAACTTTACAAAATTCTTTATATTCTTGTTGTCGTGTGTTAGACGACGATATATAAGAAATTGCAGCTCTAATTGATTCGATATGAGGCGAAATAAATGACATGCCATCTTTAACAATTAAATTTAAAATATGACAAACACACCGCATATGAAAAAGAGAAGTTTGAGCACTATCGAATTGAAAAAGTCTTTTAAATTGAGAAATGCAAGCATCGTTAGCAGAAGCGTTATCTAAAGTAACACTAAAAAGTCTATGTTTAATAGAATATTCATGCAAAATTGCTACAATATATCTATAAATAGTCATGCCAGTATGCGGATATTCACAACTACGAAATCCTAATATTCTTTTATTTAATTGCCATGATTCATCAATAAAATGCGAAGTTACTACAATATATCCGAGTGCATTGGGTGCACTCCATAAATCGGACGTAATGCAAACACACATGTTATGAGAGTGTGAAAAAAAAGCTATTAATTCATTTTTCATATTATTATAAATTTTCAAAATGTCGTTTCTTATTGTACTTCGTGGGACTCGTCTAAAACTTGGATTAATATATTCTTTCACAAAATTTTCAAACAACTCACTATCAAACATCGATAAAGGTATCTCGGATTGTGATACGTATTTTGCTACTCCTTCCCTCAACCTCTCATGTGAATATATGAATGTACCACTACCACTAGCACTTAATTGCATTTGTTTACTATCTCTCGTTTGCTCGTTTAAATGACATTTTCTATAGTGCCTACCAATTGTGCTAGTTGTAGATTCATAGGCATAATCCTTACTACAATATTTACATTGTGCTCTATATTCTATTTTTCCACCAACATTTACTTCTTTAACGTCGAAATGTTTCCATACATCCAATGTTTTACTTTTTTTAGCTCTAGGTGCGGACGTGGACGCTTGTGCAGATGAGTGACCGATTGAAAATGCGAGATTGGTTGCGGCAATTTCCGCAACATCATCATCGAATGAAAATGTGTCCAAGTTATACAAATGTGGATTCATTGTGAATTTGTGCTAAAAAATAACGGACTAGCACAATAAATAAAGTAAATTGATACCGCACACCAATTGATCAACGGAGACTTGTATGTGGTATGAATTTTCTCGATCACCTCCACAATACGAGTCCTACGAATATCACAAAAAAAAATGTTAGTTCATAATTACACATTAATTTATACATTAAAACACTAATAATAACGAAATTAAGAGTAAACATACCTTGTTGAATTTTTTTGAAAGAGTGAAGATCAAATCAAAAAATAATGAGAGATTGAAAATTGAGAATGAGAATGAGAAAATTGAGAGAAGATTGAGAAGTAGTGAAGATTGAAGAAAGGGTTTAGTTTTTATAGGGGAAAAAATCAGACCGTTGATCAACTTTGATCAACGGTCTGATGGCCATTTGCAGCCTTGCAAGACAACTTCTCTCTGCAATCTGCAGAGAGACGTTGTCTCTCTCGCGTCTCTCTCTCGCGCAGCACAACGGTCGTGTGACGGTTGCCGATCGTTCAGGCAACGGTAGGATCGACCGTTGTCGTTCATCACAAAGCTCGAATCGACGATGAAATGAACGAACGGTCGGCGACTCGCCAAGGCGATTCGTTGCTGCGAATCGATGACGACCTGCAGACCTGGAGGCACGACGATGATCTGTGCGACGCCGGCGACGAGCAGCGCGATGACAACGACGGTAAGTGTGTCGAGTTTTCGTTTGATTTCGTTGATTTTGGTTTGATTTCTCGTTCTCCTTCTGGCGGCCGACGGACGACGATGGCGGCCGGGGACGACGATGGCGGCCGGGGACGACGATGGCGGCCGAGGGACGACGATGGCTGCCGGCGGACGACGATGGCTATTGGCGACGACGACGATGGCGGCCGAGGCGGAGGAAGGCTCGCAACTCGAGAGCCTCACGAGCCCGCTCGCAATCTAGGCTCACGAGCTCAATTCGAGCCTCCGAGCTGGCTTGAGCTCGCGAGCCCAGACCTTGGGCTCGAGCCAGGCTCGCCTCCGAGCTCGAGCCTGGCTCGGATCGGAACAGTACCGATCCGAGCCTGGCTCGCTCGGATGTCAGGTCTAAGCTGTAGTGATGCAAATGTCAACAATGCTAATTTAAGCAACTTTTCATTCTTCTTTCGGTAGGTCATTTTCCTGAAATAAGAGTAAGTGTCGACTGCATATATACGAAGGTGCCGACCGCACCTTCACCAGAACGTTTGAGGTGTCAACCACATAACAAAGTGTCGACAGCAGATCAATCGAGAGTATTTTATAGTTGTTCAACCTTTTGTTGACGAAAATTTTTCACCAACACGGTGTCAACTTTCCTTCCTCCGAGACACCTCTCCCGGTTAGGAGAGTCGACACCTATACCAAATCTATCATTGCGATGATGAGTATTGTGGAAAACACCGACGGCGAGTGGATCTTCAAAGCCGATCATCCGGGTTTGACATCTTAAGCACTCCAGCACGAGGACGCTAAGAAAGACCAAGAACAACAAGCTGAAGCAGCTAGTCGTCCTCGTCCATCAACAACCCGCCGGATCGAGCCGTTTTTGCACGACCACTGGGAATTCATGGAGAATTCATTTGAGAGAGTCCATCGACGACTTGACACGATGGATGCCCGCATCTCAACATTGGATTGCGGTTCGACGAGGCACAAAACCGACACTGAGATGGAATTTTTACCAACTCGCCGGAGGCCACACCCACAGCTTCTCCACCTTCATCGGACGATCCCCCTGTGGAGTAGGTTCGTTCTTCTGTAATCTTTTCGAACAATTGAAAGACTTTTTTGTAACCTATTTACTTTTTATTTGGCACAATGAATGGTTTTGGTGTTTATATTTTGATTCGTACAATGCATGATTATTAATTGTTAACTCTTTTACGAATTGATTTCAAATGAGATGATATATATGTTGAATGCTATTGATTCAATGTTTCGATGCTATTGTTTTCGAGTTTCTTTGAGATCTTGATTCGATGCTATTATTCTTGTGTTTCTTTGGCATAATGGAGGCGATACATACAAACGTTATCATGCAATTTTTTTTAGATTGAAGAAAACAATAGGCATAAATTATTTATCAAAATTTAGAATTACATAATAGGAAAAAAGTTATAAAACTTCAATATACGAAAATAAAATTTCTATGTTTGGCTCGGGTCGTTTAGGCTCGACTGACTCGGATCAGCTCGCGAGCCGGCTCGAGCCAATTTTTTTAAAAAAAAGCTTGACAGAGCCGGCTCGAATAGGCTCGACAGGCTCGGCTCGGCAGGCTCGATGAGCCGGCCATCCCGGGCTCGAGCCGGCTCGATTTGCTACCATGACTCTATTTCAATTAAAAATGTCTTTTCTATCCATATTTTATTACAACTTTAAATTCTTATAGACACATATGTATAGTTTAAAGTATTTAAATACATCAATGCACAAAAAAATATATCACATCCTAATCATAAAAGCCTAACAATACTCGAACGTAAGATTAGAGTCGGCAATCGAGCTGGCTCGAGTGAGCTTAGCTAAAAAATTTCTGGTTCGTCGAGTTTTTTAAACTTTTCAAGTCGAGCATGTCAAACGTTTTTTAAAAAAATTTAGCTTGAGCCGGCTCGCGAGCTTCGAACTTATTCGAGCAGAGCCTGAGCTGATCAAGCCTAAACAAACTTGAGCTGATCAAGTCTACACCCGAGCCAAACAAACTTAACAAATCGCTGAGGCTAGCTCGAATGTCGTTTCTGCGTGAGATACTGCACTTTTAATCAGAATGACTATGTTTCTTAAAATACATTAAACATTCTGACATAATTAATTTCACTCTAACCTAATCTTTTTGTGAAGAGGAACTAATTATTTTTCATTAGTGGATCCGATGAGTGGAGTCGTGGGAGAAGGGGGATAGGAGTTGGTGAGGGGAGAGGGGAGAGGGGAGAGGGGAGAGGGGTCACTGTCTCACCAACCTCATTTCTTTTCTGATTTCTGACTCATCTTCACCCTCGTCGTCACGGCGCCGATCGCCGAAACTGGCGGCGGTCGCTTCCGTCCACGGCGGTCAAGATCAATTGGGTTGGCCGGGGTTGGTGAATGACATCAACGTTTTGCCCTTTTTTATACCCTTTATTTATTGTCCCTCATTCTTCATTCCTCTCAAACAAACTGCGCTTCTTACCGAACTTTAAACCACTAGACTCCAACCCTCTCGCTCTAAAGGATTTACGCGCTCCTGACTCTGCGTACTCACCTGGGTATGGCGTTTTTTTTGGGTTATGTTCATCTGTTTCATTTATTTTTTTACTGTTCCTCTGTTTCTAGTATTTTGGTTGAGGGAATGCATCTTCGCTGAAATGGGTATGTTGTTTCTGTTTAAATGATTCGTTGGTCTTTCCTTATTTTCGCAAGTTTCTGGATTTTCTCTCTGGGTTTTTAAATCAATGACCGATTCTGTGGTTCTTCTTGAGAGAAACCAGAGATTGTTACTTCGACAAGCCTTCGACCCATTTTTTTTCTGATTTGATTGGTTAGATTACATGGTTTGTCGTTTGGATTAGAATCATAGCAATATCTTTCTGAGTTCTTCGGGGAGTTATTTTGCAATCTGAACGGCTATCTGATTCAAAATTCAGGCGGGAAGACATCAGAAGAGCAACCAAGACTGTTTGCCGGGAGAAAAATGATCATCAACGTGAAGAAATCAACGATGGTGAGCCCGGCCGAAGAAACGCCGCGGAAAAGCCTGTGGAACTCGAACGTTGACCTGGTGGTGCCAAGCATGCACACCCCAAGCGTCTATTTCTACAGGCCTACGGGCGCGTCCAATTTCTTCGATGCTCAGGTCCTGAAGGAGGCTCTTAGCAAGGCCTTGGTCCCCTTCTACCCCATGGCTGGTCGGCTGAAGAGGGACGAAGATGGTCGAATCGAGATCGACTGCGGAGGACAAGGCGTGCTCTTCGTGGAAGCTGAAACCACTTCGGTTGTGGATGATTTTGGCGACTTTGCTCCCACTTTGAAGCTCCGGCAGCTCATTCCGACGGTTGATTATTCCGGTGGAATCGAGTCTTACCCGCTGCTAGTCTTACAGGTACGATATTCATTGAATAACAAATAACTCTCTCGATTATGCCTGGATTTCTGCTGGGAGTTAATGCGAAAGTTGAGTCGCTTTCATGGACCTAGTTAAAAGGGTTTTACAACATTGATGGATCGAATGTGGGATCCTATAATTTGCTACTAAAAAAAGTTTCTCCTCATAAACAAGAGATTGTTTTGGACCACAATTCACAAGAAGACAATAAAAACTGACGCTGTATTTGAGTTTTGATCTTGAATTCTAAGTCTTCTGATGTGAATTCAAAGATAAGGAATGTTGCTTCTTTGAAAAGATACAAATGGACCCATTCTTTCAATAGCAGAACTTTTCTTAACGATTTTTTCTTTTCTTTTCGCGAATTTTGAGGTCAGATCTGATGGGTTAGATGGAAAATTGTTCAAGTCTCTGTAGAACTACTTGCAGGGCTTGCCCCCGTCTTGAATTTTGATTAAAATCTATGCAGGTGACATATTTCAAATGTGGGGGAGTTTCACTTGGTGTCGGTATGCAACATCATGTAGCCGATGGTTTTTCCGGCCTCCATTTTGTGAACACATGGTCCGATATGGCTCGTGGATTGGACCTTTCGGTTCCACCGTTTATTGACCGGAGCTTACTCGAGGCAAGGGAGCCTCCAAAATCGGCATTCCACCACATCGAATACCAGCCGCCTCCTTCGATGAAAACTCCTCTGCCTCCTAGTGAGCTTGGCTCCGATGCCACTTCCGTTTCAATTTTGAAAATTACCCGTGAACAACTAGACAAACTGAAGGGAAAATCGAGAGAAAATGGCAACACAATCAACTATAGCTCGTACGAGATGTTATCGGGCCATGTGTGGAGATGCGTTTGCATTGCCCGTGGACTTCCCGATGATCAGGAGTCGAAGCTGTACATCGCAACCGATGGACGGTCCCGATTGCGTCCTCATCTTCCTCCCGGTTACTTTGGCAATGTGATCTTCACTGCCACACCTCTAGAAATGGCCGGGGATCTTCAATCAAAACCCACATGGTATGCTGCAAGTAAGATCCATGATGCCTTGGTGAAGATGGACAACGATTATTTAAGATCGGCCCTTGATTATATAGAGCTGCAGCCTGATCTGTCGGCTCTGGTTCGCGGGGCCCATTCGTTTAGGTGTCCGAATCTCGGGATCACCAGTTGGGCGAGGCTGCCAATCCACGATGCGGATTTCGGGTGGGGCCGGCCGATTTTCATGGGGCCCGGCGGAATCGCGTTCGAAGGTTTGGCGTTTGTAATACCGAGTGCCTGCAACGACGGAAGCTTGTCGGTGGCGATCGCGCTGCAATCGCGACACATGAAAGTGTTCGAGAAGTTGTTGTATGAAATTTGAAGAGGAGTTTTTCTTTTCGAAGAACACTGCCCTTTTCCGCTTTCGGAAACCTAACCTCTGTGCTTGCTGTTGAATTTCTACATTTTCCATGGCCGAGGAGAATAAATGCTGTAAATTTTTTATATTTTGAATCGAGTTTCATGCTAATTCTGGGTCGCTATCTCTGATCGAGTTTCATGTTAAATTTAATTTTGACCCGTCTGATGCATCTATACCTTGACCTAACAACGGTGGGGCCACCTTCAATTTTAGTGGGTCCCACTGAAATGGTCAGAAGTGAGTGAGAGCAAATCGGAACACACCAAGAAGATACTCTCTTCTTTGAAAAATGGCACTAATTGAACAAAATTAAAGATAATTATAACACTTTTTATTAGAAAATTGCTGCTTTTTCTTGTGAAAAGTCATAAATTGGCTTGGCTTCACCATATTTTCCAAAATAAGTATCGAATTATACAAGATTATCTCCTTTTCATGTGCTAATTTTCAGTTGATTTCTCCAACTTGACAGCATCTAAACGCTAATTATGAGACGCATTCTTTTAGGCATAGTGCTAACAAAGGCTGCCAACTTTGCAGAAGCAGAAAGTAGTCGGCAAGACCGCAAGAGCGCCTCACTTCGAACACAGCGCATGATATCTAATTCCTATCCATGAAATATTGGACAAACCAACCAAACTCAGCCAGTCTATTATCCGCCAATTTAATCGATTTGATTCGATGAGTTCAGTCTAGTTTACTATAGAAACACAAACTAGAATCATGCCAATTCGCTCGGTTTCTATAAGGTAGGGGCCATAGCTCGACCGCTGAGGGCCGAACGTCAACTTTCTCGTTTTATGGTACGAAAAATGAAAGAGAGCAATGATCGATGTATTTTGGTAGCACAATTGAGACACTCGAGCTTAGTAATTTATTCGGGTTTTGGTCATGATTGATTCACAAGAAGAAACAAAGTTGACGCAGAATCATACTTGCAGTCAATACAACACACAGTTTTATTGAAAAACGAAGATGAAAAAGGAAACAAATTTAGGGCTTTATCCACTCCACACAACACAAGAAACTAGAAAAGGCTGTTAGAGGATTAAAACAAAAGCCATTGCCACAGAAAAGGTGTAGAGAAACTGCTTCTCCTCCGGAGTTGAGGCTGAAGATTTAGAAGAACGAGGTTGATGAACCATGGTTGAGCCACCGCCTCTGCCTCCCTGTGCTTTTCTTGAATCGACCAGAAGTTTTTCCTGTAATCTCCTATCCATCATCTTTTTTCCTACACCTGTTCTAAATCCTAGGAAGAATCTGAGCTTCAGAAAGATCAGAGAGTTGAGATGGGATGAAACGGGAATCTCACCCGGAGCTGCTGCTGCTTCTTCTTCTTGCAGGGGAATTATTGGTAGTGAGAGATTGAAAGATTCGTTCTCGGGCTGGGATGGGTGGATAAGAGCTGATATCAACTGGGTCTGAGCAAGGAAGAAGATCAAGCAACATGGAAGAAACAGTGACTTCATCTCTGTCGGTAAAGATTTGGCTTCGGGAAGCTAATAAGTTGTAGGATCAGTCCCTCGACACAATCTCGACGATATAGTACAGATAAAGTCCAATAATACGATGAGTTTTGGTAAGCATGTGGAGGATTGTTACTTTTTCGTCTCGAACATGCCAATAGATAAAGTGATAGAGGGCGATCACTTTTAGAGAGTGAAGGAAATTACAGGAGAATCACCCCTACAAAGTCACGCGTAGTGGTGATTGCAAGGTCAAGTGATGTGCACAGGTTGGGAAAGGATTTAGTGGAGTTGATGGAAGAGAGAGTTCGATATTAATCCAAAGAGCTGGTTTAGTGAAAGCAAAGAATGGTGGTGGGAACGAGAATAAAGGATTGATGCAAGTGGAAAGGGTATTGGATGCACGTTTTTTCATAGGATAAATATTCAAAAAAACTTCTCCACCGGGACGACACAGGTAAAGGAAACATAATCCTGGTTTTAGTTAAAAAACTAAACCAATAATAGTCCAATCATTCAAATGATGCTCTTGGTTAGAATTTTCACCCGTTTTTGGTGTCTCAAATCCCAGAAGGGAGAGCTCCTTCACACTTCAGATGCTGAAGTGTGTCAAAATCAGCAGAAATACAAGGCCTTTTTAAGCTTTTGAGAGGCTGGATGTGCAAATTGAAGCAATAATAGTGCCAAAAAACCAATCTAATCCTCAAAGAATGCAATCACAGTGAAGAAGGTCGAGGGTCGGTTTGAAACTAGACCCGAATGGAATATTCCGTCTGAGAATTGAGGGTTTGTTTCAAGAGCAAGAGAGATGATGGGTCCTATGTCCATTAATCCATGTCTGTCCAGCAAAGAATTTGCAGAATTTCTGTCAAATGTCACAAATTTTGTGAATCATCACCTACATTGGAGGAAGAAATTCCCAAAGACGACGCAAAAGTTGTAGTTGTGTCGCCGGAAATGTACCGCTTAAGCCGATCCAAGTCGTCGGCAGCGTCCAGCATCGACGGCCGCATCGCCGGAGTCTCCTGCGTGCAAAGAATCCCAATCTCGATCAATTCTCCGATTGCGATTTCCCACATTTTCTTCACCTCCGCCGATTGATCTCGCAATGCTCTCAACAGCGAAGAGTCCACAATCCTCTCCACCCGCCCATGGTAATGGCTTTTCGCCCACCTATGCAGGCTCATTGCTCCGGCGAAAAGGTCGTCGGTCGGCCTTTTTCTCGTCACCATCTCGAGCACCAGAATGCCGAAACTGTAAACATCGCCTTTCAGCGATGGATTTGAGCCAAATCCATATTCTGCGCAGGAATACACGTCACTTACAGATCTCCAAAAACAATGGCGATAAGAAAACTTAGGTCGCAGGTCAAGGATTCTCGAGGATTATGTTTACCTGGAGCAATATATCCAATAGATCCGCATAGCACATTGGCCGTAGAGTTTCCCATGTTCTCGAAGCCTCCGCCGTTTCCCATTCCGACGGTCATGACCAGCCTCGAAATGCCGAAATCGGCGACTAAAGCCGTCATTTCGTCGTTTAGAAGAACATTGCTCGGCTTCAGATCACAGTGTATAACCCTAACCGGAGAATGATGATGCAAATACGCCATTCCTTCGGCGATGTCGCTGCAAATGTTCACCCTCTGAACCAGGTTCAAATCCGACGAGCTCGAAGCCAGTCCGGTCCGGGAATGCTGGTAAAGTCGGCCGTCCAAACTCCCATTCGCCATGTACGGAAGAACCAGAGCCTTGAATTCAGGTAAACTACACGCAGTTATAATCCTTATTAGGTTTCTATGGCGAATCCGCTTCAACACCTGACATTCTCTGCTGAAACTCTTGGTTGAATTTCCAGATTGCACGTTTAGCACCTTCACAGCAATGGCAGATCCGTCGGAGAGGACGCCTTTATAGACTCGTCCATAGCTTCCGCATCCAATCATCCTCTGCTCATCGAATCCTGCGGTAGCCTCTGACAGTTCTCTATACGTTATCCTTGGAAAGTTATGAACAAATTCAGGCATTTTTGTTTTCCGGGCAGCTGCGTCGTTGGTTCTTCGAGCGGTAACCATAGCTTTTAGACGATGAAAAGCAAGCACGCAGCAGATCGTCGATAAGAACACAGATATGAAGATTATGAAGATGAATATAATCAACGATGTATTGGACTGGAACCAATGGTTCTTCGAAGAGCATAGGCGAATTCCGGGAACTGCCCCACACAGATGAGGATTGCCCAAGAATGATAAATTTGTCGACGAATTGAAGAAACCTCCCACCGGAATCATTCCGTTCAAGCCATTGAACGAAAGATTTAAGTATGTGAGAGTGGTGATCTGATTGAGGGGGGAGGGTATCACCCCCGAAAACTGGTTGTGAGATAAGTCCAAGGATTCTAGATTCTTGAGATCGCCTAAGGACTCCGGAAGATGGCCTTGGAGATGATTGTTCGAGAAGTTGATCATCCTCACTGCAATGCAGCTCGAAATTTGCGGAAAGACGGAGCCGGTGAGATTGTTCGACGAAAAGTCGATGTCGAGAACTTTTTCCAGCTTGCTTAATTCAATCGGCAGATTACCTTCGAGAAAATTGTTCGAGAGATTTATGAAGCGTCTAATCTCTCTCAACCCGATGATCTGTGGAGGGATGCTTCCATTCAGCCTGTTGAATGATAAATCCAGCATGTGAAGATCAGTGCACTTCCATAATGCTGGAGGTATTCTTCCTGTCAGCAGATTGCTGTTCAGATACAAGAAGTTCAGCATGGTCAAATTTCCGACACTTTCCGGTATTTCGCCGTGGAACTGGTTGTGGGATAGATCTAAAAGACCGAGTTGAGAAATTCCGAAGACTTGCTCGGGAATTCTCGACGCGAAAAGGTTATGAGACAAGAAGAGCTGATCCAATTTACTCAGTCGACTGATCTCGAGAGGAATCGCTCCACTGAAAAGATTCAAAGTCAAATTCAACTCCACAAGGTTGGAAAGATTGCCTAATGCTCGAGGAATCGATCCATAAAAATGATTTTCTTCTAAGTGCAGAGAGTGGAGATTCTTGCTAAGTTTACCAACGGATTGAGGCAGCCTCCCGCCGAGGCTCATACCGGCAAGTTCGAGCTCGACCAGGCCACTGCAGTTGCTCAGGGAAGTGATAAAAGGATCTAGATTGGTATTTCTGTCGGTGCCGACCATATTGTTGTAAGATAAATGAAGAAAGTAAAGAAATGGCAGATTCTCGACTAGTTTCAAAGGCAATTCGCCAGAGAGAAGATTATACTCGACGTCGAGGCTGTTGAGCGAAGTGTTCATCAAAGGAAGCGGAAGTTCTCCAGTGAATTGATTGTTGTACAAATTGAGGTTCCACAAGCGAGGACAATTTCCAACTTCTAATGGAATTCTGCCTGTCAGCATGTTTTTGGAAAGGTCTACATTTTCAAGACTGCAATTGGAGAAGAATGAAGGCTGCAGCGTACCATTCAGCTTGTTATCCATTAAATACACTACTGTAAGGTTAGGTAGGCTGGAGAAGAAATTCGGTATAGAGCCGTGGAAATCATTGTCGTCCAGCCGGAGCCATTGGAGATGCCGGAGGGAGGAGATTTCTGGTGGAATCGTTCCAAAAAGTCGGTTGCCGAAAAGTGTTATGTTTCTGAGACCGGTGAGATTTGAAATCAAAGGCGTGAGGCGGCCGACAAGCCCTAGATTGGGAAGGGAGAGCTTTACTACACGATGATGGTTCCGGTTGCATCGAACACCGTTGAAATTGCAGACATCGACGGTTTCGTTCCAGTTAGACATAGACGAATTTGGATCGATCGGAATGGCATTCTTGAAGGCCAGAAGAGCAGATTTGTCGAATTGCAGAGACTTCCGAGGGGGCTGGTGGTGGCCTGAGGCTGCATTGCATGGTGCCAGAGCCAAATGGTGGAAGAGAAGGAAAATGGAGGTCCAAAAAACCATTTTTTTGAACTGAAAGTCTCTTTTCAGAGGAAGCTTCTTGCTGAGTTCATTCTGTCTGGCTATTTGCCCAGAAGATTGCAGAGATTTTGAACTAGTGCAGCAGAGGCAAAGGAAAGGGTTGGAGTGATGGTGGGAATGAAATGGTGGAAAGGAATATTCAGCTGAGGCAATGATTTAGCGATAGACTTGGATTTATTATTCCTTAACTTTCCTCCTCCATAGCTCGATATTGATTGGAGATGGAAAGATTTGGCGAAGATTATTAGACCATCTCTCTCTCACTCCTCTCTATCTCTCTCTTATCTCCCGAGAAGTAGTGCGACCCGGAAAACACGATGTGCACAACGCCGATGAACATCTCTCATACGTTTTAGTGGAGTTTATGAATCCTTGTGGTTTTGGTATTTCAATCATAAATATTGTATTTGCAAGGAACTAAAAAGGGAAGAGGGTCTAAAGATCACTTGTGTTTTCCACTTTTCCAAGGACCAGACCAGACGCTTCCTGAGTGCACAAATTGAATCGCATGAAAGGTACCCTTCAATTCAATGCCCACTTCAAATGCTCATCTTCTTTATCTATCAATATATAGAATAATTTTGACAGAATTTGAACTTTAGACCTTAAGCTCTGGTTGTAATGCAGGAAATTGCTCTGGAATATTGAAATTAAGCGATAAAATCTAAATAGATGATTTGTTGAGGGACGTAGAGTGATCTTTTTAGGCTCTTTTTGCAGGCTTTCCTTTGCATTTAAATAAAGAGAGAGAACTTTTACGAGGTGGCAAACAATGAAAATGAGTTTTCTTCAACATGGACAACATGTAGTCCTTGAACATTATTTGATTTGTCACTCAATTTTAGACTATACTTTATTTAGCAAAATACAATGAAAGACAAATGTGTTTGTATGTCTCTCATTTGATTGGATACTTAAAGCTTAAACTAAGGTGATTATCAAATTACCCTTGAATTATTAACTAGTTCCAACTTATATTCTGAACGTTAAAAGTCATTGATTGATATTTTGAATTTTATTATAATTTTAAAAGTTGTTTGTGAATTTTAAGGCAATGTCCATCGATTTAGCTAACAACTTGCTCATTAATGGTTCTAAAAATGTTACAAAAATTTAATGTTTTATGAAAGCGGTAAGCTTATTACTTCAACTTCATTTTTATGTAAATCGTTGAAGCAAACAAATTGAAAAGCTTGTAAGTCAAAGTGACAACATCGTAGCAGTAGAGATTGAATTATGATAAATTTCAAGATGTTTAATAATCTCTTTTAAAGTTAGTTTTTGCAGTAAGCATGATTAGTATTTATCGAAAATCATCGAATTAGAAACGTTAGACGCAAATTGGTAAACTTGTATACGTTGATACGAGGTTGTAAAAATGGGCGAAATGATAGCTTTGCATCGAGTGGAGTACATCAAAGCTCCACAACCCTCCCACTAAATGAAGCCAAGCTCAAGCGATGAAGCTTTTAGATGGACAAACTGGATGACACTTGGGCATCAATCCACTAGTTTAATAAGGAGCCAAAGTGATCATTTTTGGGTGGTGGGTAAGGGCTTAAGTTATAACCATGTTGGAAAAGGTCGAGTTTAATCTATTGTTTCCTCATCTTTTCATCCGCCTAAGAACGTGCCCAATGACCTAGATGCCTTGGAAGAATTAGATATCTTCAACCTATCCGATAGGGGTGGGACCCACGGGTTCAGTTAGGTTATTTTCTAAAAAATAACCGATCCGGCGGGTTCGAGTTTGGAAATTTTTAACCCGAAGCATATCCGATCAATTTTGATATCCGACTCATATCCGACCCATATCTAACGGGTTGAGTTCGGTTAAGATTCGGTTTTTTATTCGGGTTGGGCCTCAGGTTGGGCTTCTGGTTTAGAGCGGGTTTGAAGTGGGTTTGGAGCGGGTTGTGTCGGGTTTAGCAAGCCACTCACCATATACATATCAATGATATGTAATTTGAATAAATTAGAGAGTTGTATTTTATAACAACAAAATTATTCATATACATTTTAAGAGCTCAAAAGAAAATTCCTACATCGACTAGACCTCAGGTTTAAACAGAACTATACAGATTGAGCCTCTTTAGATCTGTTTCTGGTTTGGTCACAGTTTTGAAAATCAAAAACTGTGAAAACCTAAGCAAACTACGTAATAAATATAAAAAGTTTCACAACTAAACCAAAATAAATTTATATAATTTTATAATTTTATTATTTCAGTTTTTATAAAATCAAAATCGAATAATGAAAACCAGTTGAGTCTCGATTAAATTAGTAGACCCGATACTCGAGTAAACTAGAAGTGTACGGCCCGATTCAAAACTATGGTGAAACTAAACCGAAACAACTAGTGCTTGTTTGTCTTCTCTTGTGATTTATTCTAGGATTTCAAAAGTTTATTTTATAAAACTTTCAGTAACCAAATAACATTTTGACGAAAAACGGGTTGGGTCGGGTTTTAGTAAAATTAACCGAAAACCAACCCACATAAATTCGGTTAATCGCGGGTCAGTTTTCTTCGGGTTTCAACGAAAAAATAACCATATAATAATCGATCCAATCTTCAGATTCGGGTCGGTTCGCGGGTTGACCCAACCCAATTGCCAGCCCTAGTATCCAAAGCCTACTAATCCGTCGCAGTTAGGAATGAACAAAGATCAGTTTGGGATCGTGGGTATCATCTAAACTTGAGTTGTCCTTTGTGATTTTTTACTAAAATGAGAAAAAGATATATTATTATTTGAGTAGTTGTAGCTAGAATTTAAGCAAATATATATTATTCTTCACTTCACAAAAAACCTAAAAATGAAGATCAAGAGAAGCGTATAATAAAAATAAATCCACAAGAAGAGCCATGTGTCAGCAAAAACAACTGCCAATGTTTCAACGTAAACATTCTTGCATGTAAAAAATTAGATATAAAAAAATTACAATTGTAAAAAATTACGTATAAAAAAATACAAGTGTAAAAATTACATAAAGTTACACTTTAGAAGTTAATAAATTTTTAAATCTAAAATTTTGAATTCCTCCATTAATTCATCCATTCGTTATTGGTTTCTTGAAACTGCATCGTTCTAATCCTTCAAGCATATCGACGCCTCAATGAGATCCGGTGCAAGATTTCTTCGTCGATCGTCGAACACTCATACACCTGCATTAAAAGCACCCGAAAGCTACAATAGAAACATGAGGAGTTGGTAAATCACGTGTCATTTTAGAAAGAATCGGATAGACGACCGCATTATTTTTTTACCAACTCAAAATATCGAATGCATCATCACGAGAAAGTTGATAACGAGTGTCTAAATAAATATCGAGTTTATTCTTATCGGAACCATAAGAATGCACATCGCTATCAATTTCTTCTTCAATGACTTCCATACTATTAAATTGATTGTCTAAAATGGGAACTACCACTAGAAGAAGACACAATATTAGACGAATGAAATGAACGAGAAATACTATATTTATGTTGGTAAGAAGCAAATAAATTAAAAAGATCATTTCTTAATGAAGCTACCGAAACTACCGACATTAGCCCTAAGTTAACAAAATTCGTATCAAGCATCAATTTATAATATTTAAATTTATATCTATGAGGCATAATGCAAGAAAATAAAAAAATATTGGGTATGTCAAGCCAATATTTTCTAAATTTTGTTTCCATTTTGTCTACGATTTCAGAAAATTCATCTAGTTTTTTATATCTCTCGAAAGTACCCGTTAAATTTACGAATATAAGAAGAACAAGATGCATAGTTGGGTAATAAATTCTCGAACATTCTTTAGTAGCTTCGAAAAATAGTTTAAAAAAATCAAGAAATAAATTAGCCATATCACAACTACTATTATCTAAAGTAATACCTCGTATTTTTTTGACTAATAAAATCACAAATTACATTCTAATACGGTTTAACATGTTCTAATATTAAATAAGTTGAATTCCACCTTGTTGATACCGTTCACCAATTACTCGATGAAAACTTGTACGTGGTAATTGATATTTATAATTCCACAATTACGAGTCCTGCAAAATAAAAAAATAGTTAACAATACAAATTAACATTATCGATAACTTCACAAATTATTTTTATGCATACATCGATGAGTAAATGATAGTTGTTTGAATAACAATCAAATACACGAGAAAAATTTCTTGGTCAAGTTAGATTGAGAGTGTGAGAGCTTGAGAGAATTCGAGAGAAATCAGTGAAAATTTTTTGACATCCGTCCACCCCTTTTTATACTTTCTAAAAATCTGTCTACAACCAGATTTTTGAGCGTTGGATGATCCAACTGATATATTTTGCACCGTTGGTTTCATCCAACAGTCAACAAAATCCAACCGTTGCAGCCTGTAGCGGTTGGATTTTGAGAGAGAGAGAGAGAGAGAGTGAAAGAGAAGAGAAGAGCCGAGAGGAACAGCTGGGAGACACGATCAGGAGTGGGAGGGAGATCCGGAGAGCGGGAGAGGAGCGGCCACGCAGGCGACACAGCGACGCCCTCTCGACGGCGAGGCCGAGCGATGACCGACGACTCCGAGCGTCATCGACGAGGAGGGACGACGACGACGACGTCGACGAGCGCGACGGCGACGATGACGATGACGACGACAGATTCGACGCTACGAAGACTGGAGTAGGACGACTGCCGACGATACGCAGACGACGACGCCGAATCGAGCAGCGGGATGAGAGCGCCAGAGCTTGAGGGGGCCGGGGGGAGGGAAATCGGGGCTCGCTAGACTCGGAGATTTTGAGCGTGGCTCGCTAGCTAGAGCTCCCGAGCCGGAAATTTGGGCTCAAGCCAAACTCGCATCCTGAGTTCGAGCCTCACTCGGCTCGGTACTGTAGCGATCTGAGCCTGGCTTGGACCGCTACAGTATCGAGCGATCCAAGCGAACCCACGAGCCAGCTCACTCGGATGGCATCTCTAAACCCAAATGCTAAAGAATCGATTGGATTCAAATCTCAAAATGCGAATGAAATAGTGAATCTCTTGCCGCTTTTCTCACTTTACAAAACTTCAACGATGAATCCCATATATGGTAATTTATTTATGTAGGATCAATTTTAAATGTAAAGCGGGAGTCATTTAGGTTTATTAGATTTTTGTGATTTTTAAAATTCTAATTAACTAATTTATTTATGCGATAAATTAAAGAGTAAGAGAAAGAGATATCACCGATTTGTTAACGCAGTTCGGCTAAACATTAGCCTACGTCCGCGCTCCAAAGTTGCACTTTGAAAATTTCTTTATTTCTCAACTGAGAAAATCGTGATTGACTTTCGGTGTCAATTAAACTTTACAATGACTTTTTTTCGAAGGACGCCACTCTTATTTCGCTTTACTAATCTTTTCGAAAGGCGTCACCCTTATTTCACAATTTTTGATAAAATAAATCTAACCGAGTGTGAGTGAAAAATTTAACATCGTTTCTGTGTCATTTTTCTTGTGCTGAATTCTTCTTTTCTTTGAGTACCCCTTCTTCTATTTATAATTTGGCATTTTGTTGAGTTTCGGTTGACCTAGACATTGTAGCTATTGAAGATAGGCATTGGGAATTAGTCGTTGGGAGGTTTCAGTCAACCAATAACCTTTTTGGTCGATAGGATCTTTCGGTCCCAATCTTTCAGTCGACCCTTTCTCTAATTCGGTTGGCCCTTCCAGTGCGCTTCAGATTTTTGGTCATCCTTTTTTAGAAACGAGGCAAATTATGATTTTCTATAAATACTTTTGGTTGACTCCTCTTACAAACCAATCGACCGCTAAGACACTGACGTGACAATTTTATGTCAAAAACTCTCAATTTTGCTAATGTAAATGTCCAACACTTAACAAACATGTTAGAAATATTAAATATATTTTTAAAAGGTTTTTTTTAAAGAAAAATAAATGATTAAATGCATCATCATAAATAATAAAAAAATTATTCAACACTCATAAGTCAGCAATTCATATTTACGAATTTCCATGCTTATCCTTTTTATTTTTCTTCTTAAATTAAAAAAATTAATAATTTGTTTGTAAGATACATTAGTATACCCTAAATAGAGCTCAGGAAGAGAAGAGTTTAGCAAATCGACATGAATCAATTGAAACGAATTTTAGAGGGAGTGAGTTATACTTAAATGAGATTAACTTCCGACTCCACCTTGTATTCTTTTTCTTATTTGTTTAATTTCCAAATATTTTTTTTATTTTCCAACAAGACATATATTTTCCCGTCCAACCAAACATGGAGCCAATAATACAAGGAAGATTGTAAATTATGATATCTAACTTTTGTTTGTTATTGTAACATAATAAAAAAAAATTGAAGCCATGGATAGATTTGTAAAGATAAAAGAAATAAAAAAATTAGTAAAGGTGCAATATAAATTGCATGGTCATGACCTCAAAATTTGCCTCGCTGCGATGATAGTTGTCACAAGTTGCCGCTAAAATTCAACCCGTCACCTACACACGGCCTCTCGCGCCTCTTGTGTGTGCATGTGTTCGGCCCTGATTAGGATTTAATTTGTATATTTCAAAGTTTAGAATTTTTTAATCTAATGTCTAATGTTTTAGGGTTTTTTAATATTTTACCGAATAGTTTAACGAGGAAAAATAAGAAACCCTGCCATTTGTGGGTTAAATCAAATCTAGCTTTGAAAAAATAACATGTTTTAGCTAAAATTAAAGAGAATGAAATAGTTGCCAAAGGGAGGCTTGGAAAGTACACTTGTTGTTTGCAGATATGGATGATCTTCTTCGTTTCCATTAAGGATTCCAAGCTCCATGCAAGACTCCAATGGCTACCCAACAAACATGAGACGAAGAAGAGGAAGAATTTTTCTTTTAAACACACCGACTTTTCTTCCACAGCGCCTTAGTTTGTGTATTTATTATTCCTCCTGCTTCTCGATTTCATCAAGTCCAGTCAGATTCTTCGATTTCCAGAGATGGATTTCAGAGACGCCATTGTCGTTGCCTCTTTTTTTCTTGATCATAAAGAAGAAGTACCTAGCCCCCAGAGCCTCACACCCTGGCTCGACAGCATGTGAGGGGATTAATTACAGTGATTCAGCAGGCCAGAGATGTGAGACTTTTACTTGACACCACAAGGATCAACTTCAACATTGGAGGATTAAAATCTCACACTGTGATGATGCAAGTTTCGAACCGTGGCTCTTGATTCAAATCTTTCATCCCTGAACCAACCAGCTATTCTCGTGCGTGCGTTGCCTCTCTTTCTCCGCTTTGCTGCTTCGTCTCCTCCCTTGCATCGCCGCAAGTTGGTTTCAATGTCTCGCCAAAACCTAAGGTTTTCTCGTGGTTGCAAGCTCAACCTCAGGAGACATCGCTTTCGCCGGACTTCACAATCTCTTTCCTCGGAGACGCTTACCTCTCCCCAGCTGTTGCTTGCTATCTCCGCCGCATCCTCTCGGAGCACCACCGTCCCCTCGTCCCCCTCGTTTCAACTTCTCCGCTTCCGCTCCTCAGCTGAAATTACTCGTCCTCGATGTCGCTGATCTCTATTCTCCCCTCCACAACGGCGTCAACGAATCCTACTCGCTCACCTTTCCCATTGCCGGCCCGGCCCTTTTGAGTGCAGAAATAGTGTGGGGGGCGATGAGGGGACTGGAAACATTCTCCCAACTAGTTTGGGGAAATCCATCAAGTCCGGTGGGTTTATTAGTGTCTGATTCGCCATTGTTCTCACACAGAGGGATGATGCTCGATACTTCGAGGAATTATTACCCGGTTGAAGATATCTTGAGGACGATCTAGGCAATGAGTATGAACAAACTGAATGTCTTCCATTGGCACATCACCGACTCTCATTCTTTCCAGCTCGTAGTCCCTTCGGAGCCTGAGTTATCCACCAAGGGCTCGTACGGGTCGGATATGCAGTACTCTCTGGCATATGTCACCAGAATTGTTAACTTTGGTCTCGAACAAGGAGTCAGGGTTGTTGCGTTTTGGTTATAATTGCATTGTCGTTTTATGCAAATAATAAGAAAAGAAATTTGGGCGGTGGATTAACGTGGTTCAGATAGTTGGTGAGAACTATCCTACGTCCACGACTGGAATCGATCGACTTCTATTAATCAACGAGCAATAACACGGTACATCAGAATAACTAGATCTAGAAACCAGATCTGTAGAAAAGGAATTCAAAGCACTTTACTCTCTGGAATATCTCTCCTGCAGCAGCAAGAACTCCTTGGCGATTCTCTACGCTCGTCTTGTGCTTCAGCCTCTTCCAGATAAGTGTTCTCTCATTCTATATTTTTTTTCTATTTACTTCAGCTTTTATAAATGAGTAGACGATAGTCTATTTCTGTTGAAAAACCTCTTTCTGTTACTTCACGCCAGGAAGCTTAAAAAAATCTATCACCAGAATTAGATTTCATTATTTTCATTTACCAATCTTGTTGTAACCGATTTTATTCTCTTCCAGGTGGCAGATGATGAGTCAGCTTGCTCTCAATCTCCACCTTGATGAATCATCTGCCCGCTGTAAGTCTCGATCTATCTCTCTCGGTAGTTTTAGTAGTTGATAACATGTACTATGTTTAAACAGTGTTTAAACTTAGTAATCCTGAGAACTTTGGTTAAAATATCAGCTGGATTTTCCTCTGTATGAACTTTTGCTACTTGTATTTCACCACTAGCTAGTATATCTCGTATGAAATGGAACTTCACATTTATATGCTTTGTCCTGTCATGAAAAATAGGATTTTTCATAAAAAATATAGCGCTTTGGTTATCATAGAAGATAGTTAGATTACTGCTTTGAATTCCCAAATTCGTAGCTAGTCCCTTAAGCCATAGAGCTTCTTTAAAACCTTCACAGGCTAAAATGTATTCAGCTTCTGTCGTTGACAAAGCCACGGTCTTTTGAAGGCTTGCTTTCCAGCTTATTAACCCTCCATAGGTTGTGAACATGTATCCAGATATGGACTTAGTTGAGTCTTTACACCCTGCAAAATTTGAGTCTGCATATCCCTTTATGATCTCTTTTTCTGATTTTGATTTTCCTAAAATTATAGAAACATTTAATGTATGGGTAATATACCTCATAACCCACTTAAGGGCATGTCAATGCTCTTTTCTTGAGTTTGACATGAATCTGCTTACTACGCTTACAGAGTATGCCAAATCTAGTCTAGTACAAATGATGACATACATGATACTTCCCACTAGATTAGAATAAGGTATTTTCTGCATAAACAATATGTCTTCTTCTGTCTTCAGACACTGATCTTTCTTGAGCTTAAGCTCCCAAGGGTGTTTTCGCAGGTTTTAGATTATCTAAACTAAACCTTTGAAGAACCCCTTTTAAATAGTTTTCCGAGAAAGAGTAATTATACCCTGGTTTCTATCTCTTGTAATATCAATGCTAAGCATCCTTTTAGCTTCACCCATATCTTTCATGTCAAATTTCAGACTTAAACTTCTTTTTAGTTCATTTAAAATTGTTTGATTTGACCCAGCTATGAGCATATCATCCACATATAGAAGAATATAAATAAGATCTTCTGTATCTTCTTGTTGTTTTGTATAACACAGTGATCAAAACAGCTTTTGGTAAAATCGATCGCTGTTATATGTGCATCAAATTTCTTATTCCACAGTCTAGGTGACTGTTTTAAACCATAGAGAGATTTATGCAACATACATACCTTGTTTCCATCCTGTTTGTCCTCATAACCTTCAGGTTGACTAACATAAATTTCTTTATCAATTTCCCCGTGTAGAAACGCTGTTTTTACATCCATTTGCTGCAACTCTAAGTCTTTAACTGCAACCTGTGACAAAAACAATCGGATCTATGTTTGTTTAACTACCGGAGAAAATATCTCCGTGTAATCCACTCCCTATTTTTGTGTAAAGCCCTTTGCAACTAATCTTGTTTTGTACTTGTGCTGAGCTTTTCCCTCGCTGTCTTCTTTCAACTTAAAGATCCATTTAGTTCCAATGATCTTCTTCCCTTTCATTTTAGGAACAAGGGACCAAGTTTCATTCTTCATAAGTGAATTAATTTCATCATTCATTGCATTAATCCACTGTCTTGCATTGGGTCTAGAAACTGCTTTTGTGAAACTTATAGGTTCTGATTTTATCAAGTCTGCGGAAACTTGTAGGGCGTATGCTATAATATCAGCATACCCTAACCGTTGTGATGGTTTTATAACCCTCCTTGTTCTGTCCATTGTCAATTGGTAATCAATTTCAGGTTGTATATTTTCATTTTCTGTTTCCGGTTCAGCTTCAATATTAGTTGTTGTTTCTCTGTTTTCCGAGTCTGTTTTGTCCCTACTGTTTGTAAACTCCACCTCAATTTGCTTTGTCAGTAAAATGCTCTTGTTTGAAATAGTTTGTAATGGTGTCTTGAAGGGAAATAAGTCTTCATTAAACACCACGTCTCAGCTTATAATTAAGCTGTGCTTTCCCGGTTCAATACACCATAATCTATATTCTTTTACTCCTTCTTGATATCCAAGAAAAATGCATTTAATCGCTCTTGCTTCTAATTTATTCTGTCTTGTGTGGCTATATGTTGCACATCCAAACACCCTTAGCATATCAAACTTGGGTGGATATCCGTACCATTTCTCAAATGGGGTCTTGAAGTTTAAAGCTGTGGAAGGACTTAAGTTTATAAGATAAGCTGTTGTTTTTGCAGCTTCAACCCAGAATTTCTGAGGAATATTGGCTGTTAAAAGCATGCACCGAACCCGTTCTATAATGGTTCGGTTCATGCATTCAGCTAAACCATTCTGTTGTGGAGTTTCCCGAACTGTTTTGTGCCTTTTAATGCCTTCTTCTTTACAATATCTGTCAAATTCATTAGAGCAGAATTCCATCCCCTTATCGGTTCGTAGAATCTTGACCTTCTTTCCTTTTTCATTTTCAACTTGATTTTTCCAAGTCTTAAAGGTGTTAAAGACTTGATCCTTTGACTTTAAACAGTAAAACAAAAGTTTCCGAGAATAATCATCAATAATTGATAGAAAATAATGAGCCCCACCACATGATGATATTTTCTCGGGACCCCATAAATCTGAGTGAATATAGTCCAATACCGATTTTGTAATGTGCATGGATTTGCTGAATTTTACCCTTGTACTTTTTTCAAGTACAATCTTCACATAACTTCAGATTAATACATTTGCAGCCTTGTAATAGGTTCTGTTTTTGCAATTCCAGCAACCCTCTTTCGCTTATATGTCTGAGTCTTTTATGCCAAAGTTTGATTTCTTTTCCATGCTTTTCAATTACATTAGAACTTTCTCTAGATATAGTTTTTCTTTGCAAAATGTATAGTCCATTTTGTAAATCACCTTTCATCACAATTAGAGCACCTTTTGTAACTTTCATTGATGCATTGTCCACTTTAATAGAGCACCCAGACTTGTCTAGCATCCCAATAGAAATTAGATTTCGTTTTAATTTAAGTATATAGCGCACATTCTGTAGGGTTCTGATTTGTCCATCAAACATCACTATTTGAATAGCACCCTCCCCTTCAATATCACATGTCTTGTTATTTCCTAATAAGACTTGGCCGCCTCTTGCTTCTTTAAGATCAACTAACCAATCTTTCTTAGGTGTAACGTAAAATGAGCAACCCAAATCAAGAACCCATAGTTAACTTGAGTCTTTTTCGGATGCCACCAAAACTTCCAAAGAATCATATCCCTCGGATACAACCGAGGCATCTCCTTGTTCTGGCTTATTTTCCCCCAACTTCTTCTTTCGCTCGAAACAATTTCGTTTTAGGTGCCATTCTTCATTGCAAAAATAACATCTCTTCACTAGACTTTGATCGGTTTTTATTTCTTTTGAATTTCTGATCCCGTGCTTGTGATCGTCCCCTTGCTATTAAACCCTCCCCATGTGAGCTCTCGGAGCTACTTGTTTTTTGATGCATCAGTTTAGAATTCAAGGTTGCCTTGACTTCGTCCATTGTTAGAGTTTGCTTCCCATAAAACATAGTGTCAACGAAATTATCGTAGTATTTCAGTAGTGAACTCAGGAGTATAATTGCTTGATCCTCTCCTCCACCGAGACTCCGATATTATTCAAGTCAAGAATCACTTTATTAAATTCATCAATATGCTTTCTGATTTCGGTAGAATCATCCATTTCCATATTGTATAATTTTTTCTTCAAGTATAAACGATTATCAAGAGATCGTTTCATATATAGAGATTCAAGTTTGAGCCATACCTGTAGAGATGTTTCCTCTTTTGTGACTTGTCGAAGAACTTCATCTCCTAGGCATAAAAGAATAGCACTATGAGCTTTTGCTTCGATCTCCTCAGCCTTGTCTTTATCTGTTTCTTTCAATTTAGCGAATGCCCCTTCGTTGATGGCCTGTGCAACCCCTTGCTGGACTAGCAAGGCTTGCATCTTAATCCTCCAAAGGCTAAAATCGTTGTTGCCTGTGACCATTAAAGCTTCGAATTTAGCCATAGCGCTTCCTGCTTTTAGTA
>QAOC01007410.1:386079-467370 GCA_003255005.1 Begonia fuchsioides | reverse complement strand
AAATTTGTCTTTAGATGCCTACATTCAAGCACGCATACAACTAGCAACATAAAGAGTAGAATGAATCACTTACTCGATAAAGAAGATTATTATTTTGATCATAGTGAATCGAATCATTAAAATTTTTCCGTTGTGCTTTGTGGATGATCGGGATAGAATTGGGGGGGCATACATTGTGTATCGAATCCAAATGATGAGGTCCTAGAAACGAAACTTCTTCCTCGAAGTTATTTGGAAAGGTGGTTGGCGCCCACTATAAGCGAACAAATTTAGAATTTAATCCAAAGAGATTAAATTGTAGAACAAGCAAATAGTATCTTCCGAAGAAAAGAGCGAAAACAATGATTAAGTGAAGTAAATAATTACCTGAAGTTTATGATTTTTCAACAATGGATTCTTAAAAGCTGGTTGCTTGTACACATCTACACAAACTATATCTTGTCCATTTTCGGTCTAGAGATATAAATGAACATTATAAATATAATAGTAAGTCTCCTCAAAATACAAAAAAAAAAAATCATTGTTATAAAAAAAATAATTCTTTAAAAATGTTCTAAATATCCATTGTTATGGGAAAAATGAGCTAAAAATAAAGAAAATATTAACCTTTGCGATCTTGACGATCCCGTCGAGGTTCTTTTCTTTTTCCAACTGCAATTCTCTCTTTCTATCTCCCAAAAACTTACCACCAAAATCTCCATGAACTAGAAAGACAAAATCAATGCTTATCACAAGAAACAACAACACTTCTTTCTTCCACATCTTTGAATTTTGCTTTTCCACTCGGAGGTGTTTTTTTCTTTGCAAATCAACTCGAGTTTCGAACATTTATACTTCTAGTTTAGGATTAATATGGTCTTTTTATTTAAGGGTGAATTTTAAATGTTGCTCACCTTGAAAGTAATCATTTCATCAAATCTTGTATGGATATTTAAGAGTTTCAACATGAGCAATAATCAAATAATCATGAGTACATTTGTCCAATTATAGTTTATTTTCTTGATATAGCAATTATTTTCTAGATTATTCTTTATAAGGTTATCACCTCGTTAGAATTTGGATTACACTATTTTGAGCAGTTATTTACATAAAATGATATCAATACCATGTTAAGCTACAAAAGAAATATAAATGATTAATCGTTCTATTCTAGCAAAAGATTTAGAGCCATAAGAATTAAATTGCATTCACCGTGAAATAACTACATATATTAACATTTAAATTTTTACAACACAAGAAACATGATCAAAATAGAAAAGATAAAAAAATATATATTATATTTTTATAAATAAAATTTAAAGATGTTAATATAACTTATTAATCCTTGTATTTTATTATTGGCTTAATTTTATTGGACATCATGAATGTTTAAGGTAACCAGAAATTTTGAACGATTTTTTAGTAACTAAAAGCCCAAACATTTAAATTTGTTATACAATATCCTCGATGTTAATTTTTTTAAACGCAAATTTATCGCTAGATAGATCTCCTTATTCCTAGTCTCCATTCATCGCTCGCAAACTACGTCTCTCATTAAATGAAATTTTTACTTTCAGGTTTTTAGTTTTAACTTGATTTGAAGTATACATATCAAACTTGAGCCAATTAACGATAGAAAAAAAATAGTGCAAGGGTGTTGAAACAAAAACTGAAAGGTTTGAAGTGGTAGTCACCAAAAAAACTCTTGAAATGTGTCCGGTGAAATCAGTCTAAACATTCAGGGTATCTAGTGAATTTAACAATTTATTATTTAATGGGCATAAGTTTTTTCAAATGAAAATACGTTTAAAGAGAAAATGTTGTCATCAAATGTCCTTTTTTAAGATTTAGTGTTGGTTTTTTCCACTGATATGCTCGCAACTTCTGTTTTCGATGATTAGCTCGTGCTCTTCAACGAATGAGAGTGGAGCCAACACAAAATTATTGGTCTTTCTTTCTTGACATCATCATAGTTGGTTAAATGGAGTTTGTAGCTTCTTGTTTAATTTGCTTGAAAAGTTTTGATGTTCGGCTACTATGTGTGATGCATTAACTTTCGCTTGATTCAAAGCCAATTTCAATATTGTGCACTAGTTCTTGTTAAATGTTTTGGACAACCTTACTTCCTATTTAATATTAACAATTAAATTATGAGTAAAAGCGCTTGAAACCTTGAGTTTTCTGAAAATGATCACTTGAACCCTAACGCAGGTCTTCCACCACCTGGATACCGCCATATCCTTGCGGCAAGAAGGGCACTAGGAGGGGCCATCCGAGCCACGAATCCATGCAGCCCACGTCGAAGACATGGTGCACTGTGGAGCCAGGAGTCCGGAGAGGTGGGAAATCGACGACGTCGTTCACGTCCCCGGTGATGAAGTCGTTAAGAAAGATCGTTCTTTTTGACGTCGGCGCCGGAGGATAAGTGTCGGTGTAGCTAGGAGCTGAGCCCCCGTTTCCGGAGAGGTGAGAATGCAGCCTGGAAGGAGCTACAGCAACGATTGCCAGAGCGGCGAGTACGAAAATGACTTCGGAGTCATCGGGATCAGGCACGGGCCGACGGGGTCGCCGGCCGGCGAGTCCGGGAAACCGGTGAGAAGGCCGATAGGACGAGAGTCGTCTGCGTAGAGAGAGAGAGAGAGAGTGAGAGAGAGGTAGGTCGTCCGTAGAAGGAGAGGAAGAATTACTAATTATCGCATTTTCTATTCTCTTTCCAATCCTCAAATTTCATGGCATCCGACATGTCTCAACCTATTGATGAAATGAAAGAAGTCTTTCATTGAACAATTAGAAACGCAACGACATGTAGTTTCCATTTCAAACTATTTTTATTGGGTTCACGAACCAAACCGAGCCAAACCGGATGTTTACGCAGCCACTCTCGCGGCATTTCATTAGACGAAAGAGCCATTTTGCCGCCAAAAGCTTCAAATTTCAATGGCGGCAATAAATCCTTGTTCCACTCTCAATCGGAGACAGTAGCGAGCTTCCCTGGCCTGACGGGATCTGAAAATGGTTTCTGAAACACCCCGATCAAGCCTTAACCCTAAAAATGTTTATCCCATCGGCGGGATTCAGGTAGAGTTTCCCTACCGTCCGTACGGATCGCAGCTCGCATTCATGGGCAGAGTTATTTCCACTCTCGATCGAGCCCAGCGAGAGGGTCATTGTCACGCCCTGCTCGAGTCTCCCACTGGAACCGGAAAATCGCTTTCACTTCTGTGCTCCACTCTCGCCTGGCAGCAAAATCATAAGATGAAGAATCAACATGGGAATCTGTCCCAGTTGAAGCCCGCTCCTGAGGCTTTGACCGATCCTTTGGCTTATGGCGGTGGATTTATTCCCGATGTGCAGTCCTCAGGTTAGTTCGTTTATATTGAGTTCTTCGTTTTCTGTGATTTGACGGCAAAATTTATCAATATCTATATACACTCTTGATATTCTAATAGTATCTGTAATTTAGCCATATTGTTTTTAGCTAAAAGCATTTCTGGATTGCAGTATCTGAAAGCACAGAGCCATCTCATCCTGCCACAAACAACAAAACTCAAAAGAAAAAGATAACGCACACAATATACTATGTCTCGTAAGTATAGTTCATTGTCCACGTAAATGAGCTGTTAGCTTTCTACATTGTTTAAATAATCGTTTGGCGTTTTCTATCAAAGGAGGACACATTCACAGATTTCTCAAGTGGTTCGAGAATATAGAAAAACTTCTTATCGGGTACCAATGGCAGTTTTGGTAGGTGACTTTTTTTCTCCATTGACTTCTCACATCTGCTGATCTTTCTTCAATGAATTAGAAAAGTTATTTATTCAACCACCAACTCAATATGAAAATTATGGTACCTGGATATGGGAACGTAATTTGCACTTCTGGATTTACGTTTCAATTTATTGTCTGAAAGATGTGATTGATATCTGACCAAAATTATATGACATTATTTTGTTTTAAGGTTCCAATGTATAGATGCTTACGCCCTTACTTGTTTTGACTTTCAGGCGTCAAGGAAACATTACTGCACAAACAAACATATTAAAGGGAAAGTGAATGTGGACGAAGAATGGTGAACTTTAAAACCCATTCAATTATTTTGATAAACCTCATATGTATCTTTATTTTTTAGTAATTTTTTTCTATAATATCCAGTAAGTTACTTTTGAAGAACCGGGAAGGAGGATGTTTTGAGTTCAAGTGAGTTGTCAATTTCTGGCACACTTTGTTTAATATTTTTCGGTTTTAGTCGTAGTATGACCACAAAGTTTAAATGAGATAAATCATTGGAAAAACGGGGATGTGTGTTTCTTTAATGCGCAGAAATGCGCACAAGGTCAAAAGCCATCCGTCTCTTCAAAAAGGAGGCTGCTATGAGGCTCATGACATAGAAGATCTTGTTAAAGTTGGACAAATTGTAAAAGGTTTGTATTTGACCTGTTAAAGTAGTTTAAATTATGATATCTTGCCATAATTTGTTTGACATTTATTGGTTCTTCCGTTCAGGTTGTTCATACTATGCAGCACGTTCAATGGCAGAGGATGCACAGTTAGTTTTCTGCCCATATAACTACATCATTAGTCCAGTTATTCGAAGGGCAATGGAAGTTGATATCAAAGGCGCAATTGTGATTCTTGATGAAGCTCAGTATGCGTCATTCCATCCAAATATTTTTTTAAGATGTGGAAGTTGAAATTTAGTTGAATACTTTTTAAATCACACACGGTATCATCTAGGCATAATCCTTTTTATGACATTTCACTGTTTTTTGGAGTTTTTTTCCCCAAGTAGTTCTCGGTAATTCATGTTCGTACTCAATTAAATAATTTTGCATCTTAATTCTATATAGATGCTTTCTTCTTTGCATTATGATTTTCTAAATTTTACATCTTGATATAAAACACAAACTCCTTTGTGATTCAAGCCATTCCATTTCTGTATAACAGTTCGTACGATTACTGTGAGAGCTCCTCCTGTATTTGCTCTGAAGAGTTACTTCAAATGGATTTTCCCTATTGTATCAATGATTTTTTTTGCACTTTTTTTACAGCAACATGGAAGATATTTGTCGTGCAGCTGGTAGCGTGGATGTTGAGGAAGATTCCTTGTATCGTAGGTTTTACATTTTCATTTTTTCAGTGTTAATATATGTTCATGGATAATTTCCCTTCACACTATATCTGTGGTATCTTTAAAAGAATTGCAGATGGAACTGGAACAATTATGTGCTGTTGATGCTTTAATTTATCAACCATTGTATGAAGTGACGCAGGTTGTTTTTTGTCTATATTTGAGACTTTTGGTTGTATTATCTTTGACAGATCATTTGAAATATTGAATTCTGCATATTTTAACAGGACCTTTTAAGTTGGATTGAGAGACGTAAAAGTTCACTAGAGAAGCACGAATATCAGCACTATGTCTCCTGGTGGGTTAATTGAATTCAATCTTACTATGGGTGAAGTCCTTTGAGAAACTAAATTAATTTTTTATTCCCAGATGTTAAAATTAAGTTGTCATAAAAACAACCAGTTCAAACTTATTGAGATTATTTTTGTATGTTTTGGTCCCACGTAGAACAACTGCAGACCACCTTTGTAGTCTATTTATTGGAGTTGGAAATAGCTTTTCCATCTTTGATTTCGGTTACTTCCAAATTTCAAGTATAATGCCATGTTTTCACATATATTTAGAACTAAGTACTACGTAAAGGAAGGATCTGTTCAGTTAGTTAAGCTTTTGCAGTTGGACTGGAGACAAAGCACTAAGAGAGCTTCAAGAGGCTAATATTTCTCAACACTGCTTTTCAATCTTGTTGGAATGTGCGACAAAGGTAAGTTAGTCAATAGTGTGATAAACATTCCCGGAATTAGTATATTTGATGAGAATGAGAGTGGAAAAGGAGCAGTCAAGATTTGATTTACTGTTATTTCACTTACGGTTTAAGCTGTTGATTGGTATATATATATGTGAAAGTCTAATAGTATTTTGGGGAGTGGTACCATCTTTTGTAAATTTTCTTTTATCAAAGTAATTTCAGTTTTTTGGTCGTCCCTCCATGAAGAATCGATCAGTGCCTTTTGGACTTTGTTTTTTTTCTTATGGGCCCAATTTAATATTCTTATTTCTTATATTATTCTTCAAGGCAATTAAAGCAGCTACAGATACAGAGTCTGAGATGGCACATTTAAGTGCCGCGTCTGTGATAACCATGGAAGGCATGACACTTATCTTCTTGCGGAAGTACACAATGTTTAAGAAAAATCAACTTTTGAGTTATTTTCATAGTTTGGTTGACTTTAAGTTATGGTACAGGGCTGTTCTCTTCATTGACATATTTCTTCTCGAGAAACGGATCTCACATATATGATTATCAGCTCTCCTTGCAACGTTATGTGAAGAAAGATTCTGGTGAGTGCTTTTATATTGTCTACGCCTCTCTCTCTCTCACACACACACACATATATGTATGATCGTAAGTGCTAATTAGACTTCAATGGCTTAAATATAAGTAATTAGTAAAAAAAATTCCTTGACATTTATTCAAATTTTATATTTTTCAGGAAAGAGAGCGGGTGATTGGACACAAACTTTCAGTTTGTGGTGCTTGAATCCGGCAGTAGTGTTCAGAGACATAACTGAACTATCATTATCTGTTATTTTAACATCTGGGTAAGCACTTGAGACTGTAACGGCATTGGCATAAAATGTTAGGCAAATTTTTAAATCAATATCATCAATAATCAATTTTTTTTTGCGAATTCCCTTTATCAGGAGTGTTTTCAACAGAAAAGGGGTGTTTTTTCCATCAAGCAATTCTAGATTTTTTTCTCTTAATCACTTAAATTTTATGTTTACTAGGACTCTCTCTCCAATGAATTCATTCTCATCTGAGCTAGGAGCTCAATTCGGGACATCCCTGGAAGCTCCACACGTGATTGATGTTGAATCTCAGGTACAAAATTTCACTAGGTTAATCATTTTGTCTTTCAACCTTTTCATTTCGACTTATTGTCTCTACATTCAGGTCTGGCCAGCTATTATAACCACTGGTGCAGGAAACTATCCACTGAATGCAAGTTATAAAACAGCTAATGGGTATGCCTTTCAGGTAATTATTTTGAAAGTGACATTTTGCTGATTGTGGAGTTTATTCCTCATAACTTCATTGACTGTGTTTTTTAAAGGATGCTGTGGGTAAATCCCTAGAAGAGATTTTCCTTGTTGTTCCAGGTGGCTGTCTTGTGTTCTTTCCAAGTTATAAACTGATGGAGAAATTATGCAGTCGTTGGTCTGACACAGGTCAATGGTCAAAGTTGAGCTCCAATAAGTTCCTTTTTGTTGGTACTTTCTGAGCCTGCCATACTAGTTTGATTGGATTACTTTTGTTTCTTAGAAGAATAAATTTTCTTGTGTTAGCTGATATGACACGTGCTATATTGAACTGAGCATGCTTAAATTATGTTGTTCAAATCAGAGCCAAGAGGAGGAAGTCAGGATGATTTTGACTTCACTTTGAAAGGTTACTATGACTGTATTCGGCAAGGTATTGCACCTGTTACTTGGAAGAAGAAACGGGTGAAGAAAGTGAAAATTAATCATTCCGATGAGAATGGTCTCGACAATTCATCGAAAGGAGCTGCCTTTTTTGCAGTTTGTCGAGGAAAGGTGTGTTCCAGGGACTTGAATTGGTGATGAAAGTTCTATATTACCTAGTTCTTTGTCCTATATATCTTCCAAGTTCAAATGATCCCTGATACTGTGAAGTTTCAAACGTGCTTAATTATATTAGAGAGAACATGGTTTGTTAGGGAGCTGAGTATTGGATTACTCATGTTCTGTTATTAGCTATATAAATTGGTGGTCGAATTCATAAATGTAGTGATGGTTATAATTTAGCACCAGCTGCCTTATATTTGCATCATCTGTTCCAAATGAAAAACCATGTTCAAGAAAAATATGTTGCTTCTTGCTTGCATAGTGAAAATATCTATTACAAACGCGATTCTACATGGTGGCCATTCTTGGATGACTTTAATGTTTAGTCAGTTTCATATGCTTAGTGTGACTGTGTCTTACATTTTTCCAGGTTTCAGAAGGAGTTGACTTTTCTGATGATAATGCAAGAGTAGTGGTATCCTCGCTTTTTTTCATTTTAGGCATTTCACTTTATGGAACTTAAATTGATCAATAGTCAGTCACACAAGCATGACAGTAGTACATTAATTTTTTGATCCTTGACAAGATTATCAGATAATTGTCGGCGTTCCTTTTCCTAACATGTGAGTTCTTTGATCTTTTAAAGCATGAATTTAAACAGAAAGATTCTTACGATTAGAGTCTAACTATTCCTGGCCAGAAATGATATTCAAGTAAATTTGAAGAAGAAATACAATGACACATACAAATTGTCAAAAAACCTATTGAGTGGTAGCGACTGGTACTGTCAACAGACTTTCCGAGCTTTAAATCAAGCTGCAGGTATTTACGTTATGGTTAATGTTTTAGCTGGGCATGAAATATTTGAATTATTATCATGGGCAGCAAATCATCGAACTTGTTGTGCTACAAAATTGAAATTATTCTTTTGTAGGACGCTGCATAAGGCACAGGTTTGACTTTGGAGCCATCATTTTATTTGGTAAATTGTGCTTTAGATTCGTTCTTTTAACATTCACTTTGATGAGTAATTTTTTATGAAAGACTAACTTTTACTAAATAATCTTCACAAATTATTTAATGAACAATCAGCAGTTGCTTATTTGCCATAAAGAGCAGGTTGTTTATCCTTTACAAAATTTACTCTGTGTGACATTGTTTTTATCAATCCAATTAGATTTAGTTAAAGCTTCGTATAAAATTAATTTCTGAGCTTTATGTATGCATAAATCAAAATAATGGGGACAAGGTTTGGATCATTGAACACGATATACCATTTACATTGTGTACCAAATCATTGAAGTGAATTGGAGTAAAATACCAAAAAGTTGAATACAGCTTTAGATGGTGCCATATTATTCCAACAGATGGAAGGAGATTGTGTCCTTTTCTATGGGAATGATGAGAGTGAAATAATAAACGAAGATGGGTAGATTAGGAAATCTGATTGGTGATTGATTATTTTAGTGAGAGCTTACATGGCTATATACTAGGCATGTAGTGGAAAACGACTGTAGAGACAGATAATGGAGTGGATTATTGTTGCATGTGTTCTTAAGGGAGATTAATTTAGGGTTCCAAATTTGGCAGATTCTAGATTCTGGTTAGGTTTAGGGTTAATTTTGAGTCTTAATGTCGTTGCTAGATTCCTGGGTTGTTTTCATGTTCTTTGGGTTCAATACTCAACTGGGTCAGGGTACCCCTGGCTTGTTGCTTATTTAGAGCTAACAGATGTCTTCTTTTATTTTTGTCAACAGAAGTCATCGTTTGCATTTTCCAATTTTTGTTCCTGTTACTCACATATTGAATGTTGAACAGATGAACGATTTCAGGAAGAAAGAAACAAAACGTATATATCTAAGTGGCTGAGGAAATCTATCAAACAGTTTGACAACTTTGATCTATCAATGGCAGAATTAAAATCCTTTTTCACCAATGTTAAGGTCGATTGCACATTCTATCATTTCTTTATCTTCACTATTATTATCTATATGTGAAAGCAGTTGGAATACATGATGATGACAAGAGTTCAATTGATTCCAGGAGCGGATTGATAAAAGTAAGGAAGATATTACTCAGACTTATGATGTAACTATCAAAACTATCCCCTGTACCAATGAAAGTACAAGGTTTAGAAAGATAAATGAAAAGTGTGATAAGTCGGATGATTGTGGTAAAAAAGTGATGTCTGAGCTGGAGCATGGTTCTCAGTTTACTCTGTCAAAGCCTCAAAATAGATATGAATGTCAGTTCCCCATGCAGGCGACTGAGGACACTAATCCTTGCACTAATATAATCGACTTAGAATGCAGTTATGAAGAAGATTCGAGGTAAATGATGATTAGTTATGTTGTGGTGTAGAATTTTTTTAGTCTTGGTAATCTGTGTTATCTAGTACTACTTACTATCTAGAACTTGTTATGCATTGTAGATTGATTCATGTACGTTCTTTGGCGTTAACTTTCTTCACATCATGGGCAGACTTTACGTGATTATTAACTACTTATGTTGCAAGTATTTCCTGGTTTTTAGTTAATTTTATCCTAGCGCTAAACTGCCATGATGCCACATTTTCTTCCAGATATCAAGAGTCTCTACCTCATTCCCTTCAACATGACGACCCAGATATCTCCATTGTTAAAGAAACCCCTTCCATGGATGTCAATATCAGAAAAACCACTGCAGGATACATATCAAGGGATGAAGACTCCTCACTAACGTTAGTTGAGGTCTATCCTGAGTCTCCGGATGTGTTATCCCACCTTTCCATTGGGGTCAGTAATCCAATAACCCAGCAGTCAGTAGTAGATACCCCTGAAAGACATTTGGAAACCAATGGACTAAGCCTGATGCCTGAAATTGAATCATCTATGAATTTGAGTGTAAATTCTTATGGGCAGAAAAGGAGAAGGTTTCCACGTTCATTTTTGGAAAATCTTGTTCAAACAAAGTGTGATATCATCGAAGCGAAAGCTCCTGAATATACTGATATCTCGAGAAGCTTCTTAAAAGGGCAGAGTACAAATGGTGGAGTTGAATATGGTAATGTGACTAGTTCCACAGAACAGTGCCACATGAAGTCTCCTGTCTTTGATTCTCTTTCAACGAACAATAGAATTCCTAACGCATCTTCTAGTCCTAGTCTCGACAAGAGACTAGAAATCTCTTGCTCAATTTGCAGAAGTCCAATGGGTCTTCAACAAAACCATTGGACTGTAATGTGTTCGGTGATGAATTCATCAAAAGCTCATTTGGCAACACTCTATAAAGAAAGCCATCCTTCTGAAAATTTGTCCATGAACATCCCAATGGTCATAATTGACATTTCATCAGTGGATCAGAGACTCTTTAAACGAAGGCCTGAAAATGCAGGACAGGGCATTTGGTGTGAAGAAGATGGCTGCGTATTCAACACTATTTTCTGTCCCTTCTGCAGCAAACCTGATAATTGTTTGGGTGTACAGATCATGGCCACAGACAGTTTAAACGTTCAGTTATTAAATAAGGTACATTTCCTTAAACGATTATATAAAAGATGATTTTTATTTTTGTTCATCTTTTGACCATTTGATTTCAATGACCTGAGTAGGTGATGTTCTTCTATGAGAATTTGGAAATCAAGGACTACACAACATCCAACAACAATGCTTCTTTGAACAGGGTAAGTTAGAAAATGGTCTAGAGAGTCGACAGTTTAAGTTGTCTGTTTTCCTTCTACAAGTCAAAGTCTTTTTAGGGATTTATGCTGCGTGTCCCTCTTTGCCATGCGGGTTTCTATGATCTAGTGAATTGAAAATTTATCATCATGGATTTATGCTTCTATTTATTTACACAGGGTTCGAATCGAGCCAGATGCAAGGATGAAATTGCTGTCATAAATACAATTGAAAATTTTTCGTATTCACCCCAACAGAGCACTGCAGGTTGGAGAGACACAAGATCAAAGCTTAAAAAGTAAGCATCCTATTGCATAATCTTGGTGAATCATGTAGTCTGGCCTAGATGCATCAAAAATACCAAAGAGCAAAGTTTGTACATATCTTCACTGGTGGATTGACGGTGGATTGATACTCACCTATAAAATCAAAGAAAGCATTTGTTAATTTAGTATTGATTCTAGTTTTAAAAAACAATAACACAGTTAATTACCTACGTTGCTGGTGCAGAGATGGGTGCAATATAGCCATCAATTCTAACAACAATTGCCAAACTGGACCGACAATTAATTTGGATACTTGTGAGTAAAATGCTTAAATACGAGAGTTGATGTGCCGTGAAGATCATCTTTCTTCAACAAACACGCAATTTCCCAGCAGGGAGATGCAAAATTCTGAATCAACCAAACTAATCGCTCACAAATGAGGATCCATCAAGGAGATAGAAGCGTCTGATCCAGGTTTTAGTAATGAGTAATGTGAACGTAAAAACCACTTACTCTTTTGGCCGCCATGCTTTTGGCGGATGAAGAGACAACTTGGAGTGTAGTGAAATTAGAGGAAGCCTGAAATCTTGGTTCTAAAAATTAAATCTTAGTACAACAAAAGGATAACCATAGACTAACTCCAGATTCTAAACAACAGAAGAATTTTGCGTTAAGAGAAAAGGTTAGTTTTAATTTTTAGCATTAATTAATTGCAGTCATGCAAATAGTACACTTTAACTAAATTAATTACAACTTAACTAGTTACTCTCCTCTAATGCCTACCAACAACAATCCAGTGAAATAAAAGACTGCAATGGAAATTTCAACAGCGAGGATTGGAGGCCGAAACAAGATAAATCAATGAAAAAGGAAATTCTGCGAGTAAACAGCTATCTAGCTTGAAAATCAGGATAAGACATTAATATTCAACATACAGGAATGTCAGTCTACCTTCTACAACCACCCATTTTCTGATTTGGCAGAACAAAATGACAGACGAAGTAAATTCATTATCCTGACATACTTAAACATGCAACGATCGCACCACTCACATTGAGTGGTCAGACCCTGAGGCCACTACTCGACTGTTCCTACAACCTAATCATCATCTTCTTCGCCATCCTGCAAAGATTCAAAAACAAAACAGTGAGAAAAAAACGTAAAATGTGATTACAATGACTATTACACTAGAAAAAACTAAATTAACCTCTCCACTGCCATCTTCTCCATCATCGTCATCATGCACCTCAGACGCTGATTTCTCAGATTCATCCTCCCCCACAGACTTGGGACCTGCAGCCTGATTTTCCAAGAAAAAGAGCAAGTAAAAATTATAAATCCATACTGAAACAATGTAAGAATGAACCATATTTACGATCAGTTTACATACCTGCTTCTTGTTATAGGCCTTCATTTCCTTATCATAATCTACCTTTCTTTTTTCTGCCGTTGCAACATAAGGTGCTTTGTCCTGATAATTAGAAAATTTTAACAAAATTACAATTCAAAAAGCAATAAATCAACGCAAGGATACATCCTAATCAAGTACGAAGAAGCACTTACAGCTTCAGACATAGATTTCCATTTCTGTCCGGCAGCTTTTCCTACCTGATTGTTAAAATGAGGAGCTATGTCAAAAGCAAAGCTTATGCCTAGCAAATATTCAGCAAAAAGTTACAAGAAATTTACAGCAGATACTGATTTGTTATTTGGATTCTCTTCGTTAAACTTCTTCCTAAACTCTCCCCTGCAATTGCATAAATTCAGGAGATGTTGGAATTTTAATTCTATTTCCCAACAGTGGGGAAACACAAGCAAAAACAGTTCAAACAATAGCGTGAGAATCGTTCTATATCATCATTATGAATTGAATAGAAATATAAATACATGAAAACGAAGAAGGCACTGGAGGGTCTCTTAGGCTTATCTGGATCTTTCGCTGCCTTTTTGCTTGATTTCCTCGCGGGCTTTGCTGCAGCTTTCTTATTTACCCCAAGCCTAAAGCAACAAACAAAAACAACAAACTGTAAGATCAGTAATGATTGATATCCGCAGTGCCAGTTTTTTATATAGGATCCATCAATATTAAACAACAAAATCAACACGATTGATGTTTTTTTCTCCACACAAGTAAGAAAATCATGAAGTCGCGTGACTGATTTTTTTTCTACATACAAGCAAGAGAATTATGAAATCACAGAAAATTGCAGCGACGCATCAACTTACTTCGTTTCAGCCTTCTTCGACTCGGACTTAGACTCACCTCCTTTCATATCAAACTCTGCTGAACAGATCAGGTTAAAGAAAAACAAAAAAAAATATCGATAAATCGTATAAAAATGTATAAACAAATAGATGACCTGCGAAATTGAGGAGCTAGGGTTAGGTTCCCGGCTTCTGGGAAAGCAAACGACGAGCAAGCGCACAAGTGCAAGAAAGAAGCGGTTAGAGTAGAAGCGCCCTATTGTAGAATCGTTAAGCAATAAAAGACTTGGAAAAGTGTAAAGGAAAAATTAAATTGAAAAATAGGGAATTTTTAGGCGGGATTTTAATATTTAGTCCACGTCATCAATCTACGCATTTCCATTCTATTGGCTCGATATTCCTAAGCCTGAGTAGTCCCTTCCCTTAGTGTTGGTGGGCCTTAGGCCCAATTAAAGTTTCACTGGACTTGTCCCTACTAACTAGCGAGGATTGAATTAATGGTTTTATCAAATCAACTTGGATTTATTCAGCTGCCTTCCTAATGTAGTTTTAATTCTCCTAATCCGTCATGTCGTTTTTCTCGCACGTGTGTGTGGCGGTCACCGTGCCAATTTATAAGAAATAAAATAAATGGTAAAAAATTTATTGGAGACCTGTTTGGGTGGACGGCAGAACAGAGGAGGGGAAGTCATGGGAGAGGTGTCAGAGACGACGAGGAAGAGGAAGAAGAAGGGCCGTCCCTCCCTTCTAGATCTCCAAAAGCGTTTCATCAAACAGCAAAATTTGGATCAACAGCTCTCCGGTTCTTTCAATTTAAGCTCCATTTCTAACACGCGATCGAGTCGCCGGAACCCTAACGCGCAGCCGGAGGAGCACCGCATCGCTGTCGATGATGACGACGACGAGCGAACAGAGAAGAAGCATAAGCTCCTACTCGGTTTGAATTCTTGTTCACATTATCCGACATTGTCGTCTTATTCTTTGTCGCGTAATTTGGTTGCAAACGGTTCTAATTTGAGTGCGGGTGGCGAAGATCCCGAGGCTGCATTCAAGAGGCGTAAGATCGCTGCCATTCACCTCGCTTCGGATGAGGTGGTAATGATTTCTTTCATCGCACTGTGGAATTTATTTTTTAAGATTTTGGAAAAAGAAACCTTTGACGTTGTAGAGGCTGTTTTTCGTTTTCCTTTCTTTTTGACAAATCAGTACCGATTATTTGGTCTTTTGTTATTTTTTTCATGATAATGATTTGGATTCTGGTGGAAATTGGCGCTTTATTTCTAGCTTCTGGTGAACCCGTTGGTGGATCCTCTGTATGTTTGACTCGGTCAAGTTGGGCTATTATTATTTTTTCGGAGATCTGGATGAATATTGTTTTTTGTTTCGTTTATCGTCTTGGTTGAAATACGTCTTCGCTATTTTATATTTTAGATTCCTGCTATTCCCCTTTATTAAATCCAACACCTGTACCATAAAAAAATTGACACATTAATGTCTGAACACGAAAAGCAGAAGTTTGTCTTTTTTATTTATAGTTCCTAAAGTTTTCTTCTTACTTTACCTGGTTCTTTCGCCCTTTTTATATATTGCTTTCAATAATTGGATTTAATTCACTTTCACAGTATTGTACTTTCGAATTTCTAGAAGTCTTTGACAATTCATGCTCCAACAATTTTGCAGGGTGAAATTGTTTTGAAAGCGACCGACAGGGTACATGGTATAAAACATTTAATGACTCCAATCTTCTTCAGTGGGAATATATATGGAAATTTATCGCTTTTTTTATTTGTGGATAGGATCAGAGGTTGGTCCCACGACACCTTTACCGGACAAAAAGTTGCTGTTATTCATCTTGGACAGGCTTCAAAAGTGTGACTTTTTGTTTTTTTTTTCTGTTGGATACTTTGTTTATTGTTTATAATTTTAGTTCTGATGTTGGTGCTTTGTTCTATATACTCACAGAAAGGACACGCATGGGGTATTCTCCGAACCAGTGGATGCAGAAGAGGTACAATTTGAAACAGTTCTTTCATCTAAAATTGATCTGACGTATTTTGATGGTATACAGCTTCCTGATTATTTAGACACCATTGATAATCCAATGGATTTTGGCACGGTGAGGAAGAAATTAGACAATGGATCTTACGCCAATTTGGAAGAATTTGAGGTTTGTTACATATTTTAGTAACTGGCAGTTGAAATTATTTACTTCCTTTGTCTTGTGTTTTGTTCTCTTGGCTGCTGATGCGTTGATTCTGCCATTTATTACTTTTTAATGCAATGTTCATCATTATTTTGCTGATGGACTTTGGAATCTATTTGCTTGCTTCATTATTCTGGCACTTTGTCACCTTTTCCTTGTCATGTCATCGAGTTATCTGCTTATGTTTTGTTTTGAATCTCAGCCGTAAGAAATTTTGTTGGTTTCTTAATTCTAGATTTTGTTTATGTATTGGCTGTTTCTTCTAATAAGCGAGAGGCAGTGGTGAGAAACACCAATGCAAATCCAAAAATTATTCATCAGACGATATTAATCAATCCTGCTCTGCTCGTATCATGGTTCTCAATTCAGTGCAATTCAGTGCTCCATGTTACTCTTCAGCCAAACTATGAAACCTATTTGCTTTTGTGATTCTGATAGCACTCTCTGAACTTCCCTTAAGCTAAATTTGAAAGATAAACTTCAGTTCTGGTTTGGTTTTTTTGGACAGCTAGTAGGCTATAAAATAATAGCGTGACGGCATTAAAGTTTTAAAATGGAGAGGTCTACTGTCTTTCAAATGACCTCAATATTTTTGTTTTGTATTGGGGTTGCCTCTGTGATCTTTGTATTTCTCATACAGATTTTGATCTTCAGAGTTCTTTTCCATTTTTTCTCTTTAACAAATTATTTGCTTAAATTCTCGAAAGTGCATAACTGTTTTCATGCTAGACGAGTAATAACAGTTTACATGACAAGTTATTTGCTTAAATTCTCAAAAGTGTACAACTGTTTTTATGCTAGACCACTAATAACAGTTTTCACATCCTCGCAGAGAGACATTTTCTTGATATGTTCAAATGCAATGGAATATAATTCCCCGGATACCATATTCTTCCGTCAGGTTTGCTTGAACTTTTACTTTTGTTGTCACTGCTTATTTGCTCATGAAAGTATTTCACTATTTAGGCACGTTCTATACAAGAACTTGCAAAAAAGGACTTCGAGAATCTTCGGCAAGACAGTGATGATGATGGTGAACCTGAACCAGAACCTGCAAAGAGAGGCAGACCACCTACAAAAAATCCAAAGAAGCCTCATGGTAGGCCTTCTTTAGAGTGTTTTGGGAGTCAGATTGAGCCATCCTCTGGTGCCACTGTTGTCTCAGGTGGAAATAACGCCATTGGGTTTAATAACATTTACAACTTAAGAAAAGGAAATCACACTTCCAAGTTCCACCATGTTGATACTGTAGCAAGGGGATCCCATGGGTCTCAAAACAATGAAACTTTGACAAATTGGTTGTCTGAATGGCAGAATGAATTCCCAGGTGGGGGAGTTTTCAGCTTCCTAACTCATTTTAGCTCAGTTCCTGATTGATTTATCTTTTATTGAGCTTTTTGAATATAAAATCTATTTTTTTATTTTCAGCTTCGGTTTTGAGGAGTGTGCTTAAGTGTGGGAAAAATCAACAAATTTCTGTTGATGAGAACAGGCGTGATACATATAAACACTTGTTGACTTCTGTTGATCGATTACCATTAATGGTTGGCAGCGAATCGAGGCAACTTCTAGCTGTATGTGTAATATAGTCTTGTTTTTGGCCAGTTGGGTTTTGATTTGATCGTTTTGTCATGAGCATGGCCTGATTTGTGATTAATTTTGGCTCTTATTTGTTGTGAAGCAGGTAGGTCTGGACACAGAGCACAGTTATGCCCGAAGCATTGCTCGATTCTCAGCTGATCTTGGGCCTGTGGTATGGAAGATTGCTTCAAAGAAAATAAAGGATATTCTGCCTGTTGGAATTGACTTTGGTCCAGGGTGGATAGGCCATTATGAGAGGCCAAAGCACTTGATGCCCTCATCAACTAAGGGGGACATTTTTTCAAACGAATCTGAAGCCAATCTCAAGGCCATTTCAAATAGATTTTCTTCGCCTAAGGACGTGAATATTATTATTCAGGAACCGTATTCGCAGAATGAGACGATGTTAACCCACAAAGGTGATGATAGGATGGCACTCGCCTCTTGTTTTCAGATCGAGAGACCCCAATATCACGGCAACTCGAATGGCTTAATTGGTTGTTTTGGATCGGATTATCCAATCGAAATGCAGGGGACGAAATTTTCGGACACATCCCAGTCAGGTAATGTAGCTTCTGCTCCTGCATACGTGTCCAACGAAGAAGCATCTCATGCTGCAATAATTCCAGCATCTGGATTTCTGTCTATTGTCCTCTAACTTATAAATGTAAAGCCAAAGGTTCCTTCTCAATCTAGTTCCTCACTCACCCTGCCAGATTTAGCAGCGGGATATGGAGTTTGCTCCTCGAATCGATTCCCTGGTACGTGGTTATCTGATTAGTGATGACAGAATTAAGAGTATATCTCTGTACAGATAGATCTAAAAGCTCAATTTTCTTGGTTAGGAAGATGATTTTTGTAACTTCAATTGCTCTGCCAAAAATTGGAGAGACATTAATACAGAGGGATAGAAAGTTCAAGTCCTTTTGATTCTTCATTGCTTTTTTTGTAGCATCAGATCCAATCCGACAACTTTTCTACATACAATTTAAATGCCTTTTATTTTTCTCTGGGGAGTAATCGTGAGTGGACGGGTGTACGGGACTGGACTGTAGCATCCAATCCCAATGCAGTGAAGTTGATAAGTTCGTCTGATGTAGTCTAATCTCCACTAATTAATATAATCCCCCAGTTCTTCCAAACAAAAGCTGTTTGATGGTGGATCCAACCAACGTACGTCTTCGTATTTTAATAATTTAGTTCATAACTGGAATCTCTCTGGACTCACAACGCCACCGCCCTATTTCCCTTGTTTTATTTACATTTATTAATTATTATTTTCCATTATTGGCTTCTGATTCCGCCGCCCTTCAACACTGTGGAAAATGGGTTCTTCTAGAGAGAGAGTCATTAGGGAGTTAATTATGGGATTATTTAATAATGAGGGTTCATTCTTAATTGAGGGGGATTACGTGGACGTGTGTTTCCCTCGAGGTAGACGGGGGGATCCCCAAAACGGCATCGTATTGGGACGGTTGACATGGATGGGATCAGGGATCCAGTGTCGGTCAGAAAAACAAATATTAAGTGGAATCTGGAAAGTGAGTCAATTGAGTCAGTGTCAAGCATCGTAAAAAGAGTTCATCGCAAAGGACAAAACCGTAATATGACGCCGGCGGACGTAACGTTTAAATCCCAATACTGGCCAAGGAACAGAAAAAGGAAATGAGAGAGAGAAGGGTCGGAGAGCGACTTGTCACGATTGAGCGCAAACATTGATGCAGAAATTCATGGCCGATTCAGGCCCACCTCTCCAACGCCATTTCTGATTCTTTTTTTTTTCTCTGAAACCTTTCGTTTCCCTCTTCTCTCCGCCAATTGTGGCGCTAAATCTGTAGTTTTTCTTCCATTTTTCGTCAGCTAAATCTGACTCTTGCTTTTATTATTTCTCTCCATTTTGTTCTCTTCTTCGTTTTACGCGTCCTTGCTAAAATCGCTTGCCCCTCCCCAGGGTAATTCTCTTCTCGGGCGCGTTGTACGGTTGCGTCCGCGCTGGTTTTCGTTTTTGAAAGTTTTGTTTCTAGTTTGAGGATTTTTTCAAGATTTGTTTTGGTCCTGTGTCTGGTTTGGTTGAGATCTTATCGTGGGGTTGCATGACTCAGTCCTGTTTCGAGGGGCACTGAACGGAGTCCCTTCTGGTTTTGAATTCTGCTATGAATCTACGAAAATGGGCGAGTTGATTGATTGCGTTTGGGAGTGGTCGTCCCGGTGATTGTTTTTTTGGAGTTCGGAACGGAGATATGAGTTGCTTTTCTTGCCTTATTCCTCGACGAAAAGATGCCAGTAAAGTGGAAATCGACAATGGAACTAGATCTAATTCCCGCCATTTCGCCGACTGTTCAGGTTCCTCGTCTCTCTCTCTCTCTCTCTCTTATCTATCTGAGCTTTTTAAACTATACTGTTTCACTCCTCAATCCTCGATAATACTTGACCGAAATAGTAGTTGGATTCGCAGCTAATGGGAAGGGAAAGTCGAACTCATATGGTAAATCCTAGTTGGTCATTCGCCTTCGGAGCACAGAAACGGAAAAATAATGAATTAAAACGAAGAGATTTTCCCCACCGGCATTTAGTTATTGATTTTTCTACGTTTTAACTGCAGAAACAGGGAGAGAAAAGGAATCTCGAGGCAAGGGAATAAATAGCCCGAAATCCAGCGCAGCCCGTAGTTTCACATTTCGCGAACTAGCCACCGCCACGAGAGGTTTTAAAGAGGTAAATTTGATCGGAGAAGGAGGTTTTGGAAGGGTTTTCAAAGGCCGCCTAGAATCAGGCCAGGTTCGTTTATTTTCAAAGACTCCATTGTTTCCGTATAGAGCTTCGTGAAATTTGGGAATTTTTTAATCTCCGTCAACTAGGGTTTTTTTTATGACTTTGTATGGATTCTCAGGTTGTTGCAATTAAGCAGCTTAACCATGACGGTCTTCAAGGGTTTCAAGAGTTCATCGTGGAGGTTTTAATGCTAAGTCTGCTTCATCACTCCAATCTCGTCACTTTGATTGGTTACTGTACCGATGGAGATCAAAGACTTCTGGTCTACGAATACATGCCTATGGGTAGCTTAGAAGATCATCTTTTTGGTGAATTCTTTCATTCATTCCTCTGCAACTTTTTTCCATTTCTAACCATTTTTCGCCGTAGTTTGTTCAAGAGAATGTGTATATTTACTTGCTTCATCTTTGGCATGTGTTCGCCATAGTCTTTTTTTCTTTAAATATTGGTTTTTTTCCTTAAATTATGCTTTTTTCTGAGTACGATGATAGGTTTACTTTCGTAACATATCTTCCTATAATAACTTCTGAGAATACCTTCTGACTGGTTGAATTATAATTAATATTATAAATAATTATTTTAATTGTAATGAATTAAATATCTTTTGACCAGTCACTAATTTAAACTAAGAAAGTAAACTTAATATAATTTTTTAATCTAATGAATTCATCTCAGCTCTTTTTTCTCATTTGTAGCCATGCCTCTTCAATTTAAAATCAATTATCTATAAAAATCATGTGCATAGGAGATCTTTATCGGGCATATAGCACTTGCTGCTTCGTAGCGAGATTAATTTGTGCTGTGGCCTGCTTTATATCTCTTGTGATTTATCCCCGAACTGAATGTCATGTATACCTGTTTGTTTTTTTCTAGATACGGATCCAGAGAAAGAACCACTAAGTTGGAATACTCGAATCAAAATTGCTGTTGGCGCAGCACAGGGCCTTGAGTATCTTCACTGCAAAGCAAATCCCCCGGTCATCTATCGGGACTTGAAGTCAGCTAATATCTTACTGGACAATGACTTCAACCCGAAACTATCGGACTTTGGTCTTGCTAAACTCGGACCTGTAGGCGATAATACTCACGTTTCAACTAGAGTCATGGGAACATATGGCTATTGTGCTCCTGAGTATGCAATGAGTGGCAAATTGACTCTCAAATCAGATATATACAGCTTTGGTGTGGTTCTGTTGGAGTTGATCACCGGGCAAAAAACAATAGACTGCACTAAGAAACAAGGAGAGCAAAATCTGGTTGCTTGGGTGAGATATATCATATACTGATTATGGGTGGCAATTTGATTGGCTCGACCCGACCAAACCAACTCAAATGGACTGACTATTTGGGTCGGATCATATTGGGTTTAAATTTAAAAAATATTGATCGAAACTAACTCAAAGTTTTAGGTCAGATTTGTTTTGGAATAAATATTCGATTGGATTGAGTTTGATTTCAATTTTACAGCAATTGACTCGTCATGCGAGTCAGTTAACCAGTCACATGCAAAATTTATGAAGAAACAATTAATTGTTGGTTAGTTATGATCGATAACCTGCAAGTTTGAATTTTAAAAAATCAAATGTGAATTTGAACCGAAATCATCTCAAAAAATTTAGGTCACATTTAGATTAGATCGATTATTCGATTGATTTTAGTTTAAATTTAATTTTATAAAACCTGATCCACCGGATCAGATCTATTTTCTGTTAAAACTCAAACTGAACCCACTTGTCTCAACCCTACTATTGATTGTCTATTCCGACTTTCCTACAGTTCCAAGGTGTTTTGCAGCTTAGGAATCTGTGGTAGATGTCTTATAAGTATTTTAATTTTGCTCCTCCATTACATTGAATCATTGATGAACTAATTTTTTGAAGATCAAACCTTGTTTTGTTGCTTGATCAACTTGATAATCTTCTGTCTCTCTATTGCAGTCTCGTCCATTTTTGAAAGATCGAAGAAAGTTTGTTCATTTAGTGGATCCTCAGTTACAAGGACGCTATCCTCTACGTTGCTTGCATCATGCAATTGCAATCACTGCAATGTGTCTCCAAGAGCAGCCAACATTTCGACCTCTCATCGGTGATATTGTCGTAGCGCTGGAGTATTTGGCTTCTCAAAATTACACTCCGGAACTACACAAGAGAGGCCCCAATAGCCCCTCACAGCTGTCTCCGTCTCAACAGGGCCGGTATACTTGGTCTGAGGAATCAAATTCTGGACTAGGTTCAGCTCCGTTTTGATGGTTGTCTGGAAGATGTCTGAAACACCAAGGTAAGGCGTTACTTTGTGTTAACTATAAGTAAATTTTATATTCAGACTGTCCAAAATGTGTATTTATGGATTGCTATAGGCTAACTTAGGTGTGGACACAATCCGATTCGTACTAGTTTTATCTTAAAATGGAATTGGAATTGGAACTCACATTCTAGTTTTATCTATTTTTATTATATTTAGATCGACATTTTAGTAATTTGGCGGCTTTGAAAAGTTGTGGATTTATATTGAGTTTTATTAGAGTTTGGATTAGGTTTTACTTAATTTTAGTATTTTTTACCTACAGTTTTACTCCCAAAGACAGAAACCAAACCATTAATCACGATTTTTTATAAATTAGAACCGTAACGAGACTAAGACCAGTGCAATCCGATTTGCGATCCGGATCTGTTTTGCCTGCCCTTTAGCTAATTTTCTTATGTTGCAGTTCTTTGAGAATGATTCTTTGTCTCTCATCTCACAAAGATTGTTTTTCTATCAAAATACATTGTTTCATATCAAATCATTCATCAAACTTAGATAAATCATTGTGGATCTGTCTTGGTGAATGCTTGGTTTGATCTGATCAAATGTTTCTTATGCTGTTCTTGCTATATTTTTCATACTAGCTAGCTCATCACACTACTTCCGTCCAAGGTAGATCATAGTCCTCCGTCCCGAGACTTAAAGAAGCCGATGAGAATAACAGTTTTTAATTGTTCTTAAACTGCTTGCAGGTGTAGCAGATGACCATCCGGGGAGGAGACGAAAAGGGTATTTTGGTGCACAAATATGTAAATCAAATGCATTTGGATTTGGACTACGGTGATTACAATTAGGTGTTACAGATAGGTACATATCCATCCAGTCCTCTTAACTGTTGGCTTCTACTGCAACGAGATAGCCATTTGAGTTGACTTAGAGACTGCTTTTTTGTGTTATCTGGTTTCAAAACCATGTCTTTTACTGGTCAAAAGTTGTTCATTTTGTTGCAAAAAAGTTACACCATTCTTCAATGTTTTTGTAATCATGGATAGTTGGAGGATCATGAGTGAAGAAGAGTTTTGTTTTACAAACCCATTGGTATTCTCGCGATCATCGTCATGTTTGAATGCTGAATTTGGACTGAATTTCTTCCCCCATCAGATCGGAGCCGAATGAGCTATACCTTATTACAGTTTCATCTGTTACTGCTGTGAAAGATCATACCTACCGAGAGAGTTTCTCGAGCGAGAAAGCTGAAGAGAAAGCTTGATTGTTTGATTCGGCGATTCAGATTGTTTATAAACGTCGATGCATTCCTCCAAATCTGCGTCGCATGTTAGCAGGACCCACTCTGAATCATCGTCCAAGTACTTCAGGTCGAACTTACTAGTGTCACTGAGATGAAATCTCCGGCCAATTTCGTCTAGTAATTCTCGGAATCCCTGATTTTTACGCAGTTTTAACCGGATTTTCTCGTCGCCATAGGTGATTTTTGCCCTAAAAGAGTTATCTTCTTCAGATGCCTTATCCTGCACACCACGCAAAGAATTCTCAGGGCCATGGAGTTCGCTGTGAGTTTTTTGGCTCTGGGATCTCGTAAAAATCGTTTCTTCTTGACTAGAGACATTAAGCTCCGCTTCACTTTTGTCTCTTTTCGGCTCACCGTCGCCGGAGTTTTCTCCGCCGTTTGGATTTTCGTTACCGGCGTTCTGCCAAGAAGATGGAAACTGGAGGCTTCGGCTTGAACAACTGAGGCTCGAACTGGATCCATGGCTGCAGGAAGAGGAGCCCGATTTCGACGAACCACCTTGGACGGTGGCCGCTTTCGGACAATCAATGATTTTAGAAGCTAAAGTCGGCGAAGCTATCTCCGGGAAGTTCGAATACAGCGACCCAATTTGAAAAGTACCAGATGCGCCTTCTACTGAATCGATTACACGCTGGAGCTTCTGCAACGAGTGACCAACTTTCTTGATTTTTCTCGACGGCCATCGCTTGATCCCATGTTGTCGGCATATTCTTTTCAGCGTCGTCGGACAAACTGAAGATCATCAGAAGAAAATAATGTTTAGATTCTTATTAGAAGATTTTGTTTGGATTTTACTGCAATTCTACTGACCTCCGATGCTCTTTGCTGCATCCTTTAAACTCCCAGCAAAATGCTGTCTAAGTACTTGTAAAGTTATAGCTTTCTCCGCCTTGGTTCGTTTTTTCTCGCCGGTTTTTCCACCGCCGCCGACGGGGGCCAAAGAGCTCCCCTCGCCGAAGTTGAAACAGTCGTTGCCGTCGACAGCTTCTTTTAGAATAGAATCTTGTTTATTATGTTTACTGGACAGTGAGTTCGCAGCCATGGATTTTCGTCGACTGTCATCTCCGTCGACGGCGAATCTATCATCAGCCGGTTGGACCTGCGGGATTTCATTCTCGAATTCCTTGTCTGTTACGAGTCGTAAGCTCCTTATAGAATGTTGTATAACGATCAACAATGAAGACATCATGCTTCTCTGTTCTTCATGATCTACGCAAGTAACGGGCAAGAAAAACTCGAGAACAAAGTCAGATTTACCAGCATGGAAGCTTCGAAGACGGACAGCAATGGCAGCCGAGAGATTAAACATCCTCGCATGGTGCGAAAGAGGGTATTCTGTGTTCCCGTATAATTTAACGTCGCCGGAGAAACAAGGTTTATTCGTCGTAAATGCTTCCCCGACAACCCCTTGCCCTTTGAGTAAATGATATTCCGAGCAAGCCTCGTGAAACGGCCCTACGTTTGGATCGGCGACGAAACAAGCCCGGTCGACGGTGGAGACGCAGAAAACGTAGTTCTCGTCGGAATGCCGACAACCTTGTCGGCGTTGTTGGACGCACGGCGCCCATGTCTGGGCTAAGGGTAATCGATGAGTCTCGCACGCGAATCTCAGAACTGAGTGAATCTCTGCCAAGACGAAAAACTCAACTTCGCCATACGAGAAAGAATCAGACAGCTTCGAAATCGGAGCCCCCAAGGCATCGGAGCTCCGGAGATTAACAGCCTGTATGAAAGTTTACGACAATCGGATTAAACACGAATCATTTGACCTTAAATTTGTTAATATTTATTAGGAAAAAGAGGCAAACCTCGAGGGCTTTGCAGATACTGTCGAGTTCTTGGCCATACTTGATCTGTCGGCAAGTTCTGACGACTTCAATGACGGCCAAGCAAGCTTTATTGCCTCGTTCAAACACCGGAAGAGCTATAGTTCCCCGGACATCGCACTGTTGAGCGAAGCTGACTCTCGGATACTCGTCTTGCCGGAAAAACGTGACGTCCGGCGTCCACTCCGGCACCTGCCGGAGAAAAACCCGGCTCGGTAATCCGACCACGTCCTTAGAATCCTTCTCGGCCGAGAACTGATATCTCATCGAGATATCCCGGTACTTCGCGAGCCTCGAGCAGCCATCGTTTACTGAAAATGGAAGGTTGTTCGTCGTGAGAACCAATCGTCCGTCGGTGTATATCGGAACCCAAACTTGGATTAAAACATCCTTATCTTTCACGAATTCCTTGATATACTTTACTGCTTTGTTTAATTTCTCCATAACTGAAGATTGGCCTGGAAATGATCTGGGAGAAAGCGACCATCGTTTTTGCTGTTCGCTGTTTTCGATCGAACACTTGTCGTTCAATGATTCTCCGTCGTCGACTGTCTTCTGATTCATGGTCGAACTTCTGTAGCTTTGATCGTTGTTTGAGAGTGGAATCGAGCTTGAGTTTTCGTTTATTTCTGGAATCGACCACTCAATAGAATAGGGCTCGAAAAGGGAAGAAGAAATCGAAGGATTTACAGGGAGAAATTCAGATCCATCTGCTGTTTCGAACCAGCAACATTCTAATAGAAGTTCATCCATGTAATCGAATTCCATGGCTGAATCTGAGAAAGAATCAAGCACGGTAACTGCCGAAAAGATTCCATCGGCCATATAATCGTAAACCCTAATCTTCAGATCTTTTCAGACTCCAATCTACGACCGAAGTTTGAAACAGAAAAAAAACGACTTCCAGACAGCTTCAGTGCTCTTCGCTCCAACCTGTTCGATTTGTTCAATCAGAAACTCGATTAGATCGAAGAACAGCTACAAATTTAGAGAGAAAAAAAAGTGAAATATACTGTGATTTGTCAAAGATTAGGTCATCCCAATTTGGAAAACTCAAAAGGGAATGTTTTCCATTGGAATCAAATCCCATTCGAGCACCTCCATCGCCATTAAAGTTCGACCAAGAAAGAATGGGAAGCTCGAGAGTAAATCCAAAACAAATGGGAGATTCTTTCAATTTGGTCGATCAATAGCCGATCAACTTTTTCCAGGATTCTAGCACAACCATAAATGATTTCAACTTCTTTGTTGCAGAATTTCACCAAGTTGATGACCCAAATTACAGAAAAAAAAAACAGATAAAACCCAGAAACGACGAAGAACAACAGCAAGATGAAGATCAAAAAACAGCGATGAAATACAACGAATCCATGAAAACCCAGAACTTTTTATTAGTTTTCGTAAAACAAAATCGCTTTCCCAATTTTGTTCCCTGAAAAAAAACGTCAAGCTTCTCCACTCTATCAACAACCTCGCCTTTTCACTCCAGAATCTTCATCCGGATTTCATTAGATTCTGTTTACTCTCAAGATTCTGTTTTCCAAGTTCCGATCCCACGAAACGAACACTCTCAGAAACACGATGAACCCTTTTTCTCCGGCGAGGAAAGAATCGCCGGAAAGTCAACCAGAAAGAACGAGAAAGACATACAAAAAATAACAGCTCCGGCTTCTGTTGCAGCTTTTACTGCCATGGAAACGGTGGATTTACTCCTGATTCACTCCCGAGCTATCCATGTTTTCATATATTTCCTCTTTAATTCTTCCATCTTCTCTTCTTCTGCTGATTCTCTCCTGTCTCTTTGGCTCTTCTGTTCATCCAAATTATTAAAGCAGGAGGAATCAATAGGAATCAGAATCTTTCAAAATCAAAGCGTGTGAGCTTGTTGGAATTCTAGATTCAACGCTTCCACAGTTCCACTACTCCAGATAAGGCCCCCTTCCCAAGTACTCTTCCAATTTAATGTCTTTTTAATTGTCGTAAAAAGCTCCAATCTTTAAAATAATCACTGGTTTTCGTCATCATGTCTGTGAGTTTTGCTAAATCACATTCACAGACGGAATCTTTCTCCCACCACCCGGAATCTCCGTCTTCCACCTGAGCCGCCGTGCGAATCCACCGTCACCGGCGTTTAAAACTGTCATCTTTCCTCCATGAAAGTAGGAAACTCCGCGCTGAACACATGCCAGCAATGGAAGTAGAAGAACAAAAGTCAGCACGCACGTTAGTAACTTAATTAGCTTAGATACGTTATATTGAGTACGAGAGCTTAGACTTGACGTCTGTACTGTCTTAATGTGAGAGTTGTTACCACCAATATTAAAGTAGTTCTTTAGGATATCATATCTTCTATCTCTGGGTTGCTGAAACACCGTGATTTAAGTCTCTCACAAACTATCAGGTCGGAGTGTGAGAGCTCCAAGAACGAGTAATTTCATTTTTTATTTTTTAAGTACAAGAAGAACAAAAGTCAGAATTAGCAGAAAACCACGACTTGGTACCGTCTTACAGATCATAATGTCACTTTCAATCAAATTCAACGTCGTTAAACCACAAAATTACTTAAAGATCTCGTCTGCGTCGTGAAAAATGAAAAAAAAACAATTAAAAGAAAAAAAAATCTCAAGATTCCACGACCTGAATCTGAATTATAATACGCAAGTGGGCAGCCCACTTGCATACTTTTCTGTACGTAGTCTTCTTACTTTTTCTATGATTACTCGAACGAAATAATTAAACGAAGAATGAGCAATAATAGAGCTTACGATTCTAGGGTTTTGTGTTCTTTATATTTGTTACATGTACTAATCATTCCCTCTTAATTTATTGAACGTGTAAATGAGTAATCACATGTATAACGTCATCACATCTATATTTAAAAATCCATGCGCTGCATTTTCTTCCAAACCTCGTTTGCTTCGGGCGTGCGATAAAATGGGTGTAACCGGGAAGGTTGTATTTTTAGTAACTTTGGTGATATTGCCATTGCCTAAAATTATATTTTTTCAATTTTTTAATATTAAAAGATTGAATAATTTCAATTTATATAAATAATATTAATTTTAAAACTCAATATTATGTAAACATAATTGAGTTTGAAATTGTCACCCTACCCAAAAAAAACAATAAAAATATTTGCTTGTGTGTGCTTGACACAGGCCAGAGCAAGAAAGTCGAGGATTGGCACTTCCATAGTTGACCTTGACCTACCACTCTCTTCCAAATTCAGCAGATTCCCACACACTTATTTAAACTCGACATTTAATCAAATTGTTATCATGACATCACGGATATTATTTTTATCCGACAAGATCATGCGGCCTAAATTATCGAACACTTGTAGGTTGAAACCGAAGGAAATCAATACCCATACACTGAATTGAAGAATAGAAAGAGGTAACATACTAAAATGATTTATTTGATTAATAATATGTTATGAGAGTCGTACCATATGCAGCATTTAGTCATGGTATGTGTGACAGTGCGGTAACATGAACTAGGCTATGCAAAAACATTCATTTCACCTTGCTTTCGAGATCATAAATACTTGGACCGCGAATTCCTCACTGGAGCATAGCTTTTTTTAGATCCCCGGCCTCACGTTGAGACGGGTAGTGAGCTTCTGACCAAGAGACTTGTCCGCCTAATCGAAAAAGAAACCCAAAAAATTTGAATTATGCGTGTTCAAATTGGAAAATTATAAAAGGGGTATGTGAAGAGATGAATAACCTGAAACCAGTAGGAGATCCAGATACTGCGGATTTCATGGGTCAGTCGAGGGTCGGATAAAGCTTCAACCCACCGACGGATGAATCGTTCTTGCCTGGGAAAGTAGAAGTGAATGTGATTCTATGGCAAAAATACGAGGATAGATGACAAAATATTAATGAGTAACATTAAAGTGAATATGCATACCTTTCTGGATCAAATGATCGGTATCTCTCCCCAGGTTGCTTAAAGTTGTTCTCCTTGTTAATTATGACCTGTGTTAAAGCATAGAAATTGTCAGAAACTTTATAGCATTCACAAGATTTAGAAATAATAAATCCAATCATTTGGCCAGTACTGTAAATGGAAGAGAGAAGAACAATTTGAATTTTCCAGGCATGTTCTTACCTAAAAACATGATTTGGGCATAATATATACAAAAAAGATCCAGAAAAGAAAAACCATGATAAGGAGAGAGTAATGACGAGCAGATATTGATAATACAAACACTACTTTCAGAATAGTAATGGGAGTAATCAAACAAAGAATTTCAGTCTACTCAGTTTGGATAGCAAGAGGCCTTATGTGAATAACTTACCTTATCACGTCTTCCATTACAGACAGCTGTGGGAATGGGATACTTCTCAGCATGGCGAACAGCATCATATCTTGAAGGAAAGTAATTGACCTGACATTTTACATCACAGAGAGAACACGTTTTCAACAATACACATTCTCATCCACTACCAAATTTCTTAAAATTCCATTAATTTGAAGCGCCAATAATTTAGCAATCAATTAATAGTACCTCCTCCTTTCTTTCCATAAAGTTCATAAGACCATCATGGTGATTGTTATGGTGAGCACACTTGGGAGCATTTGGAGGAAGCTGCAGATAATTTGGTCCAAGTCGGTACCTCTGTGTATCAGCATATGAAAAGATGCGGGTCTGGAGGAGTTTATCATCTGAATAGTAAATTCCAGGTACTATCAGTGCAGGGCTAAAAGCAAGTTGCTCATTCTCAGCAAAGAAGTTGTCAATGTTCTTGTTCAACACCAAACGGCCAACAGGCTGTAAGGGAATAATATCCTCAGGCCAGGTCTTGGTTACATCTAGTGGGTCAAAGTCATACATATCTTCATGATCAGGATCAATTGTCTGGATAAAAAGTTTCCACTCAGGGTAGACACCAGCAGCAATTGAGTCATACAAATCCTGAGTGGCATGGCTATGATTTGATCCTCCTACCTGAATAGCTTCAGCCTCTAACAAGTTTTTAACTCCACATGTCGGTTTCCAGTGGAACTTCACATACACGGATTTCCCAGTTTTGTTTATCAAAGTGTAAGTGTTCACACCAGAGCCCTCCATGTGCCTGTAATCTTGTGGAATACCAATGTCATCAAACAGGAAGGTAAACATATGCAAACTTTCGGGATGGTGAGAAAAGAAGTCGAGGATTCTCCAATTCTCCTGAATATGAGACTTAGGATTGGGTTTCAGGGCATGAACCATGTCAGGAAATTTCATCCCATCACGGATGAAAAAGACAGGAAAGTTGTTACCCACAAGATCAAAATTTCCCTGAGTTCAGAGAAAAATAAATTACCAAATCTTGAAGAGTATCCTGCTTAGCTGGAACTCAACACAACAAGAGTATCTATGAGCAATTGTCACAGCATGAGAAAAAAAGTTCTACCTCTCTCGTGTAAAACTTCACCGCAAAACCTCGAGGATCTCTCAAGGTCTCAGGGCTAGCTCGCTCATGGATGACAGTAGAGAAGCGAACAATGACAGGAGTCTGAACACCTGGGGCTCGAAGGAAATCAGCACAAGTAAGGTTAGAAATATCATGGGTGACCTCAAAGAACCCCTTTGCACTGGCACCTCTAGCATGGACAACACGTTCTGGAATCCGCTCCCTATCGAAATTAGCAAGTTTTTCCAGCAAATGATAATCCTCCAGAAGAATTGGACCTGCCAAAACAGTCAATATTATGTTCAAAACTTTTAATTAAAAAAGCAGTTCTTGAGGCTTCCAGTTTCCAGTTCTAGAACATATTTTTGAGTGTTTATCCTTGTTATGTGTTTCGCTAGTAAAATTTCATTACAACACTACTAGCAACAAGCACTCACTACAAGCAAGAATTAAGAAAAAAGTTAATTTTTCACAAGAGAAGAAGAAAAATTCAAATTCTTCCAAATTATCAGCCTCCAAACATTCTGTATTTCACTTAAGATTGCATTCAAAATTATGTTATGACTAGAACACATTCCAGGACGCTTTAAATCCTTCAGAAAAAGTTCACCCCTTAACACAAATATCCCAAGGATAAAAATATGTATTCTCTTAACATATAACTCAAACATCAAAGAAAAAGATAAGAAACCACAGACCCTTTATAATTCAGTTTAATTATCAGTATATTTCAAAAACAAAAGGTAGGTGAAAGCTTCCAGAAGTTTAAGCTGTTGGCATTGTTCCACTCCGAATTAACAATACTTTCTTAAATTAATTTATCTACAGGAGGTAGTAAAACCATAATTTTTTTAACCATTTAGCTAATCACTGTGAAGCCTACGGTATCACTGTTCATATTTTGCATTGAAAAAAACTGAAGCAAAAATGATAAAAAAAACTACATGCACATTAAGAAATACAGATTTCGCCTTTTCTGATACCTCTGGTTCCAATAGTCAAGGATGAGTTGTTGTTCCACACAGGGGCACCAGAATTGGTAGTAAAGAAAGGGGAGTCAAAAGCACTGGAAGGTCGGTACTGCATCAACCAAGCAAAGAAGGAAAAATATTTCAACGAAGAGCATTTCCCATCAGATAAATTGATCATTCACTTTTATGACACCATAACTCTTACTCGGTCGGTGAAAATAAAGCAGAAAACATAAACAAAAACCAGACACTCCCCCGATATTCAAGAAATTAAAAAAGGAAAAATATTCAAACAAATAGCATTTTTGCATCATGTAAATTCGTCATACACTTTGAAACACCATAACTCTACGCCAGGTTGCTGTAAAATGCAGAGGATAGAAATAAAAAATAAAAATAAAAAAACACCAGTAAACAAGATTGAATAAACATGAAAACAGACAGAATTTCTCCATAAAATCAATACAACTTTAGGAATAACCGATTAAGCGACAGAAACCACCGCCTGATTGGAAAACTGAAATCAACAAAGCCTCCAGATAGTATTGATGAAGAGATTAAATCCGCTTGTAGAGAAATCAAAGAGAAAAGAAGAAACGAAATCCAGAAACAAGAAGCGAGATAGGCACCTTATTGGGATCCATATCGCTCAGGAGGTGGTAGTTTACAGGAGCAACGAACGAAGAGCGAGTGGGTAAATATATAGATGGTAACGCGCCTCATTTCCGTCGCTCCATTTTATAAGCAATAACTCCAGCGTTATCTCCATTTACGTAAATAAATAATTATTAAATTCATATTTTAATTTTATAGATAATTTTGGTTAGTTGTTACTGGTTCCTAAAATTAGCTGTCTTTCTTAAATCTACAATTCTTCTAAAATGAGTATTTATGAAAATAAATTAAAATATGAGGACTCCCTGCACTCTATCTAGTATCCTCCCATTTCCAGCTAGACTTGCATCGGTAACCGCAATGCCACGTGTGCAGCTGTTAGAATATCCACTCACAAGCTGCCACGTTTCCGAAAGTCCTCGTTTCGTGTGCCCCGAAAGCTGCCAGATCGACTGGATAGGGTAGTGAGTGTTGAAGAGGCAGTTCTTGTTTTGTAGCTTCTATTAAGATGGGCCGGCAGATTGGGTTGTCCGTGGGCCCAAATCGGCCCGCTTAAGTTCTTGAGGCCAATAGGACTTGAGATTGAACATTTGTAGAAGATACGAGGGGTGTCAATCGGATCGGATCGACCTACTAAACCGACCCAAATTAACTATTTTGGTCAGATTGGATCATATTTTAATTTTTAAAAAATTATGTAAACTCAAAATGAATTAAACCCAAAAATTTTAGTCAAATTTGAATCAAATTGAATATATGATCGAATTAATTTTAAATATAATGTTACATGAACTAACACGTCAAATCAAGTCAGTTAATTAATAAAATCCAATTTTTTTTAAAAAAATAATTAAATTATGAGTTTAAATTTTACAAAACTGAATATAAACTTGAATCAAAACAAACTTAAAATTTTATGTTGAATTTGGATCAGATCAAATATTCGCTCTCATCGAGTTCATATCTAATTTAATGAAACCAACCTATCGAATCAGATCAATTATAATAATAAGGGTAAAACTAAGTTTAACTCCTTAACATATTATTTTAACTTACTTTATGTCATTTCTAGTTTTGATTTGTTCAATTAAATTATTTTTAATGTATTATAATTAATATAATTATTTATAATATTTATTGTATCATTGAAAATGTGACTCTAACATTTATTCAATAATAATGGATTAATCACCAATCATTAATTACGCCAAACTGGGCAGATAACATAGTAAATGCAATTTACTTTTTCAATTACAAATATAACAGATAACTCAAACTTTAAATTTTACATTTTTGAACTTTATAAATTTTAAAAAATATCGTATCATCATGTTTTTTATTTTAATAATTTTATTAATTTAATTAACATGATTTATTAATTAATAACACAAAAATTTAAAAATATAATTTGATGATTTTTTTTCAAATTAAATAAAATAAAAACATATTTTACAATATTTTTTCTACGTAAGTCATAAAAATTTATCAATAAAATTACTAATCAAAGTGACAGATATATTAAAATTAAAAAAAAATACAACGACATAATATTTATTTAAATTATTATAAAATTTCAGTCATCAATTAATAATTTTTAATATTTGAAATATGCATAAGAAAATATCTTCATAATTTATTACGTAAATTAATATTTATTTATTTTGATAATATGGACAAGTGAGTCGAGGATACAGACTATTATCGTATTCGTGAATGCATCAGATTATTCTTTCCAAATGCAGGGAGGGTTAGTAACGAAACCTTGCTTTGCCGCCACTGTGTCTGTTCCAACTTCAGGGTTTCTCAAACTTGACTGCGCTTCTCTGATCGTCATGGTTCTTTAGGGTTTCCCTCTGCGAAACTTTGATTATTTTTCTCCCAATCGCCATGGGAGGAGCTCGGGCTCAAGTGAATAAATCTCATAAATCTCGCTTCTCTTCTAAGGCTACTCGGCAACAGCATAAAACCTCTTTGCAAGGTGGTTTTTCCATCCGTTGCTTTCTTTTATACAATCTTGTTTTTTGAAATTTTGGATTTTCGTTTCGTTATCTTTTCATTTTTCTTGCATTGCTTTGAGATTCAGGCAGGGTTTTAGTGTGTTGGATGTGTTTCTAGATTCGATTTTCCTCTCAGAATTTTGAATTGTCTTTATTTCTTTAATCCTAACATTGGCGAATTCAGAAAAAAACAAGGCTTTCAATTCTGACCGAAATGTCGTCAAGGGAGCTCGCGCAGCCCGCATTCAGCGCAGTAAGATGGTACTTTACGGGGAAACAATTCTCTTCATTTATTTATTTAACTGCATGTTTCTTTTAACGATTCACTGAATTTCATTCCATGTAGCTGCGGGAGCAAAAAAGAGCTTCACTTTTGAAAGAAAAAAGGGCTTCTTGTGGATCATCAAGTTCCCCGCGTGTTATTGTTAGTATCAGTCATAACTCTCTTTTTTCTTCTTATTAATAGTATTTTTTATCTCTTATTATCTATGCTTTTCTAAATTATAGGTTCTTTTTGGGCTTGCTTCGTTCGTGGACATCCATTCACTTGCAGTGGATCTTTTGTCATTATTATCTCCTGGAGGGGCCTCATCGTCAACTGTTGCTTCCTCTGAGTACAAACTCAGGACAACTGTAAGCTCTATTTTTAAGCTTGTTTTACTCTTAAATTAAGTTCACAAAGGCTCCCTTGGTGTTGATCTGTATTTGAGGTTGTGTAATATATAGGTTCTTTTATTGTCCAGGTTGAATTCATCTAAATGTTGTCACTGAAATTTTTAAATATTGATTTCCGGATATTCATTTCTTTATAAATGAAAAGTTTGTAGAACTTATGTCAATACTTATGAATTCATTTGCTATAGATTCTTAAAGCACCTCATGGAGATTTAGTAACATGCATGGAGATGGCAAAGGTATGGCCATTACACTTACTTATTCCTAGTTTGTAGCACTTCATGTCCACGAATAAATTTTTATGTTGCATTTGTACTCTTCCCTGTAGGTTGCTGATTTAATTGCTTTTGTGGCTTCCGCTAGTACTTTCTGTGAAGAAAGCACTTCTTACTACATGGATTCATTTGCCAGTCTATGTCTTTCAGTATTGCGATCACTTGGATTACCAAACACTGCCGTACTTATTCGTGTGAGTTGATGTCTTTCTACAAATTTTTTAGGCATTTTAACTCATTTTGTCACCTAACGTAAATAATTATCTCCCTGTTGGCAGGACTTACCTACTGACATGAAAAGGAAGCAAGAACTAAAGAAATTGTGTATTTCTAACTTAACTTCGGAATTTCCTGAAGATTGTAAGTTTTATCCTGCAGATTCTAAAGATGAGTTGCACAAGGTGAATGCTAAAATTTTTCTAAATTAACATTTTTAACGTGTGATGCATTACCTAATCGTTGCATATCTTTATTGTTGTAAATTCAGTTCATGTGGCTTTTCAAGGAACAAAGGTTGATGCCCCCTCATTGGAGAAATCAAAGGCCATACCTAATGTCTCATAAGGTGCTTAGTTTGTTGAATTATTTCTCAATAATGTGACTGTTTATTCTGTCTGAGGGATTCAAGATGTTTGCAATATCTCGTTTCATCTAATTAAACTGAATCTGTATCTGCTTCCTATGTTTGTATTCTTTGACAATAAATCATTTATTTGGGCTTTTTCTTATTGAATCTTAGATTGGATTGGTTCTTTTGTTTCTTTTTCTCAGGTTGATATAGTAGCTGATGAATGTTCTTATGGAAAATGCACACTTCTCCTTACTGGTTATATGCGTGCTCACAGTCTCTCAGTAAACCAGCTGGTAGATAATTTGTCTGTTGATAGTACTAATTGATTTCCTCGACTCTGGCTCACTTGTTATTTACTTTTCATTACCTCAGGTTCATATTTCTGGAGGAGGAGATTTTCTGATGTGCAAAATTGAAATTCTCAAGGATCCTCATCCTTTGAAGTCAAGGAAAGAACAAGACTTTATGGAATCTGATGATGGAGAGGTAGGGATTTTGTTCTTGAATATGATAGGACATTTCTGCCGAGTAATGCCCACTTTTTCCTTACTACAAGATTGTTAACATTTAGAATTGTATATATCCAAAGTTGCAGTCTCCAACACTAAAAATTTACTTAATGATTTTTTGTACTTTTTCCCATCTTTAGGTCATAAGGTCTGTTGTTCCAGATCCTGTGAAGCAAGAGAGTTTACTTGTTGAGAATACTCCCGATCCTCTTGCTGGAGAGCAGGTTAGTTGGACAGAATGAGTAGCTTTATTTTATTTTGTATTTCATTACAAAATGGAAATTAGATGAAGTGTGTATTGATAGGGATTTTTTTCAGAATTAAGTATTGATTAATATGGCTGAAAATTAGTCTTTTCAAACGATTATTGTTTTATGTTCACTTTTAGTACTGTGGTTGACACATTTTTGAAACAGACATGGCCATCTGAGGCAGAAATGGCCGAGGCTGATAGAGAAGTGAAAGTAAAGCCTCAGAGGAGGAAACTTCCTCGGGGAACTTCTGATTACCAGGTTTTGTTTTTAGTCCAATCACCATGTCATATAATCACAAGTTAGTCTTTATTTTTATGCTGCTCTTGAATATTTCTATCTGATATCTACTGTGTAAACATATGCAGGCTGCTTGGATTTTAGATGAGACAGATGACGAGTCAGATACCCTCGATGAGGGTGACAATGGAATGGTATTGGATGAAAGAGGTGGAGATTTTACTGATCAAGATGATGCGTATCAATCTGACCTCAGTGAAGACCAAAGTTCTCTAAACTTGAAGGATTCAGATGTGGAAACAGATATTGATTCTGTGATGATTGTGAGTCTGAATAAACGGTCTTCTTTTCTTGAGATTTAGTTCTATTACTGTCATCTTGTGAACAGTTCCTGTTCTACAGAAAGATAAAAGATGCATAATAATTGCTGTAGGTAAAAAGGTTTATAATGAGGACAGGGAGTCGTTTGTGTAGCAAGGGTAGCAGCTCATTAGAGTCTCTATCAAAAATGAGATGGCCATTTATGTCTTTTTGAGTGAAAAAGAAACATTCTGTTTTGACTGCAGGAAGGAGAAAACTTAACCCAAGAGCAGATTAAGGACGAGATTCAAAAAATAAAAGATGACCATGCTGAAGACGAGGGTAAGCCTTTTAGTTTTAAAGTAGTTTGTTCTTTAATGTAAAGTACCACATAAATGTTCTTGATGAAAAAAAAAACTTACAAAGATTGTTTTCAATTCGACTTTCTTACACTTATATTAGGACTCTTTCGTTTTCTTTCCTTACTAATTGTTTGTGATCATTTTTCAGAGTTCCCTGATGAAGTTGACACACCATTAGATGTTCCTACCAGGAAACGTTATGTCAAGTATAGAGGTCTCAAATCATTTAGGACGTCAACATGGGATCCCAAGGTACAAATGTTTGATTTTTTTGAACACTTATATTTTATTTCATTATTCTGTAACCTGAATCTCTACTATTTTTCCATTGGTATTTTCTTTTCATGAATGTTAGGAATCTTTACCTCCAGAGTACGGCAGAATTTTTGCCTTTGATAACTTTGTGAGAACACAAAAGCATGTTCTAGCTAAGGCTCAGGGTATGGAGCAAGACATTAGGGATGAATGTATATCACCAGGCTCATATGCAAGACTGCATGTGAAGGAAGTGCCAATAGATATTGCTTCCAAATTATGTGCACTGGCAAAGGTTATGCCAGTTACAGTATGTGGCCTTTTACAACACGAGTGCAAGATGTCTGTTCTCCATTTCAGGTACTTTTGATGTGGCTATCCTTCTCTTGTTTTTTATTTATCTTTTACTTATTGGAGAGTATGTCCCCTTGCAGTATAAAGAAGCATGACACTTACTCTGCCCCTATCAAAGCGAAGGAAAAATTGATTTTTCATGTTGGCTTTCGTCAATTTATTGCAAGGTTAATCTTCAACTCATTGTTCGTGCATGTATTTATCATTGACTTTTGTAGGTCACAGTTGTTAAATTTGCAGGCCGATTTTTTCTACGGACAACATTAATTCCAATAAGCACAAAATGGAGAGGTTTCTCCATGCAGGACGGTTTTCTATAGCTTCTATATATGCTCCTATTTCTTTTCCTCCTCTTCCTTTGGTAGTTCTTAAGAGTGATGCAGATCATCCAGTACCTACAGTGGCTGCTGTTGGTTCTTTGAGGAGCATTGATCCAGACAGGATAATTCTGAAGAAAATTATTTTATCTGGGTATGATCGATGTTATTTGATCATCTCTTTTTCAATCTCATTTCTTCGAATAGTATATATGATGAATACTTGTCCCCGAGACTTAGTATTTTTGCATTTTAGACAACTAAAACATCATTCTATTCAACTTAGGTTGATTAGCATATGCTAGAAATTTCTTGGATTAAAGAAAAAGCTTTTTTGTCCTCATTTCTTCTTTTTTTCCGTGAAGTTACCCTCAAAAAGTGTCGAAGTTGAAAGCCACAGTAAGATACATGTTTCATAATCCAGATGACGTGAGATGGTTCAAGGTTAGAGAATTCATATCTTATCATGGGTCACATTTATTGAGTTTTTTCATTTCAGCAGGCAAGATAGCGGTGTTCCTTTGGGAACGGGTTTCTATTTAAGACACAATTGCTTATCTATTAACTGTATAATTGCAGCCTGTTGAAGTGTGGACAAAATGTGGTCGACGTGGTCGCATTAAGGAGCCTGTAGGGACACATGGTATTATTAATATTAACCTTTATCTGGCAACCTCTATATTGTTTGTTATCAGTCATATTGTCGTCGGCAAAGCGTAATTATATAGCAACTGCAAATTGTGATTGATTCTAGAGAAATTTATGGCTTTTGCTTGAGGAACAATGTGATTCTTGACTACAAGTCTTGCAATATTGAGGAGTTGTTATCATAATTTGGACCTTGCTTCTTTTTTTCGGTATTTAACGGTGTACTTTTTTTTGCATCGATTCCAGGGGCAATGAAGTGCGTTTTCAATGGGATCCTTCAGCAGCACGACACAGTGTGCATGAGCTTGTACAAACGTGCGTATCCCAAGTGGCCGGATCATCGTTTTCCTCTTTTGGAAGCTTGATATTGGGTTTCTTTCGAGCCCATGCTTGTTGACGGGAATGAAGCTGGTTCAGATCCTCGATTTTCCTTGCGAATGGGTGTTTGTATCTTCGTTCGCACTTGACACTTCGATTCATATTTATATTTTTTTTACCTAAATTTAGGAGACGAAAGCTTTTGGGATTCCTTACTAAGGCCTGGTTCATACAAGTTTTGCATTTCTCTTTCCCGCCTATGGACTTGGCTCTATGGCCCTCTCTGCTTACGTTCTTACTGGCTCCGACTGAGGGGAAGGGTTTATTGCCGCTAAGTGCTATCCATGCGTCAAGGATGACATATCTCATATCTGGAGTTGTAGCCATTTTTGTGTGTTATAAACATCGTTATAAATGCCAGGTCGCTTTTTGGTTACTGTTTTTTACATTTTTTTTATTTATATTTGATTTTTTGTTTTATGGTCGTAAATGCGATTTTAAAGTTGGTGAGTGGTGTTCAATCGCTAGCACAGAGCTTTTAATCGAAACCAGAGCATCGGTTGAAACTAGGACCACTCGAAATCGACCACCCTACTCTTCTTCTATATAGTACTTCTTCGTTTCTTTCTCTACCCACGACCTCTCTCTCTCTCTCTCTTGATGCCGGAGAAGCGTACACGCCGGCGAGTGATCCCATTGGCCTGTGCCTAGTATCAACGACTCCGACGTCGTTTTCGTACTCGCAGCTCTGGGTCTCATTGATGTCCCTCCTTGCAGCTGCATTTGGCCCTTCTCCGGCAGCTGTGGCTCAGCTCCTGGCTCCTCCGGCGCCGATGCCAATAAAACGATCTGGCTTGACGACTTGGCCACCGCGGACGAATTCAGAGTCCTTCCTCAATGCACTCATCTCTTCCACGTGCGGCCATTTGGTTAGATCTCTCTTCTTCTTCCTAGCTCACATCATATATTATAATAATACTCAAGAGTTATCACTAAGGATTTACCAAATGAATTGATCTTCTCCAACACTTGATACTAAAGTAGCCTAGCCCGATCGGCGAGGTTGAAAACAGAACCAACTCAATAGTGCACTTTTTTAAAATGCCAACAAATTGAAAATATGAAGTGTACATGCAGTTACTGTGGCACTGTGCGGCAAAGTGAGCCACTCACGAACCATGAGTGCTAGCAAGGTGCGTGAAAGACGCGGCCGCATTGTGGCAGGAATTTGACTTCTTGGCCAGCGTCCATGCTCTCCAAGCAGATCTAGCTGCAGGCGTCATATATCGTATGGCCATTGAGTTGATCGGTTGGGAATATAGGAGTAAGCATCTTGTGGAGGCATTTTGTATGCAAAATAAAAAAAACACAGTTGGAATTAAGATATGAAGTGTAATTGTTAGGTTTGGAATTCGTTTTATTTATTTATTTTCAATTTATTGTGTAGTTGGAATTTATGTAGTTTTAATAGACGTTATATATTTAATATATTTTAATTGAAATAAAGTAATAAAAAATTAAGTACTTGGAATAAGAGAAAAGGATCACGTGTGTCGCACGTGGGATGAAGGGCTGAAATGAAATCAGCGGAGCGGCAGGAAAAAGAAAAGAATAGAGCCATCTCTTCCAGAAAAGTTCAGCTATAAATGCCGATGCTCTTTCTCGTTACATCTCCGTTTTCCTTTACGTCTCAGCTTCTTCTATTGGCTACCTCTCCGTCGCGACGAGATCGACTCACATTTTTTTCATGCTTTATCACTTTTCTCGCTCATTCTCCTTCTCTCTGTCGCTCTCAATCGGAGTAGAGTTAGAACCACGAAGCATTGGTTCCGAGTAGCGACCGCCGCGAGGCGATGCCTTTCCATCGCCGCCGCGCTACACATTACAATCGATTCCGCACTCTTATCCTGGTCTTATCGGCCATTTTCGCGGCTCTTATTCTGTCATTAGCGCTTCTCTCTTTTTTCACGCCACATCCGATTGATGCCGATCAAATCCACCTCCATCGGAATCATTTCAGGGTACTTCACTCATGCTTCTCTCTGTTTTTGTTTTCACTAGCTAATGATCTTTAATTACCGTTTAGATTGACGCAGGTGTTGATAATGCTGTTGGAGTTTCTGTTTTTCGCGTTCCGGTTAGGATTCTGCATTTGAGGCGATACTTATTTTAGCTGTAATTTCATGTTTATTTTCCTAACGTGTCTCCCTTGACAACGGAACCAGACTAATGGAGAGAGATCCGGTCATGATCTTTGGCGTTCCAGAAATTTCAAGTTCTTTTATGGATGCAGCAATGCTAGCAAAACATTTCCAAGTGCGTGCTGGAAGTTTTTGGATATACTTTTTGAAATATCATATTAATTTTATTAAAGTCATAAACAAGATTACTTGCTATTTCTGGAAGGACAGAGTTGGTTGACTGATTCATTTTTTAGATGTAAATTATTCCCAAAGATGTGCAACTGTTGTAATCACTCAAAACCTATTTGTTCACGATGTAGAAGCAGAAGCCATCACACATCCAAACCGATATTTGTTGATCGCAACTAGTGGAGGTTTGAATCAACAAAGGACTGGGGTATGAATTCGATCTCGATATCTCTAAAGTTTGTGAAGGAACATGGGGATCAGAGAATGTCTTTGGATGATTACACGGCTGAGAATTGATGTTTTATTATTTCAGCACTGTGTTGCTAATGGCTCGTGTGCATAAAATAAATAAGACCGATTATATGTAAAAATTTTAACCAGAAGATCAGTGAAGCTTGCTCTGTATGAATTCCATTGCTTGCCATTAAGCCATTTTGAACATTTGTTGAATACATGATTTAAAGAAATATAAATTATTTTCTAGATGCTTAATATCATACTTTTGGCGATCGAGATTCAGTGTGCCCATATCTATTAGTACTTTATTGCTCTAGTAGATTTTGTTTAAAAATAATCCACATTCTTTTTTATTATTGTGAAAATCACATATGTTTATGATGTTTCTAAATCGCTCTCTAGATTACAGATGCTGTTGCTGCTGCCCGTATATTAAATGCTACTCTAGTTGTTCCTCACCTGGATCAGAAGTCCTTTTGGAAGGATTCCAGGTTAGCTGCCGATGGAAAGTTTAACCACTTCAATTCTATCGTCATTATGGCAATTAAAACCAAGAAAAACTTTTCTGCTTTACTTATAGATGTCAGCCGTCAGGTGACAAATATTATCTGCTTGATTGCCTGCAGTAACTTTTCAGAGATCTTTGATGTTGATTGGTTTATATCATTCCTTTCAAAAGATGTAAAAGTCATTAAGCAGCTCCCGAAAAGGGGAGGAAAAACATGGATTACACATACAATGCGTGTTCCAAGAAAATGCACTGAAAGATGCTATCAGAATCGCTTATTGCCTGTTCTTTTGAAAAGGCATGTAAGTTCTCAGTTCTCTACATGCTTCTAGATATCCAATATGAAATTTTACGTTCACCTTTTTTTTCACATACATGGACGTTATTTTTTATGTTAGACTGCAAAAGTTTTCTGTTGTTTATCACTGGTTAATTAGGACATTTTTTCCTATGTTTTCTGAGTTTTCTTCTCTGGCCACATTTTCCTCTGTTGATGACTACTCATTTGTCTTCATCTGTGACAGGCTATTCAGCTCACCAAGTTTGATTATAGACTTGCAAACAAGCTAGAGCCAGATTTACAGAAATTGAGATGCAGAGTGAACTACCATGCTTTACAGTTTGCTAAACCAATAGTTAGAATGGGTAAAAAGTTGGTTAATCGGATGAGGATGAGAAGCAAGCATTATATTGCATTGCACCTGAGGTTAGTCTATGATTATTATTTTCTTTAATGATTATCAAATTATCCATTGTGGAGTCAGAAGTGAATAAGCGGTGAATAGAGCAATCTCCCCTTGCATTTTTACCTTTAGCTCTTATTTTTATCATATTGTCCCTGTTACTGTGGGAATTGATTCTCTATTGCATGTTTCGGAGGCACTGGTATCCATAGTTTGACAAGTGGTCTCACCTAATTTGAAGAAAAATTTTCTCTATTTGTACATCTCTCTACAACATGTGTGAATATGATTTGTATTTATTCAACATTAATATGATAAGACCATTTATAATAGCATATTCTAGATTTGTACGAGCCCAATTTAGTGCATTCAAAACTTTTATAAGTTTCATAGCCTTTTGTCTTCTAAACTCTTCCTTGGCCAATATATGTAGTCATGAGATGACATCCTGATGCGACCAATTGTTTTATACAGGTTTGAACCAGACATGCTTGGCTTTTCTGGTTGTTATTATGGTGGAGGAGAAAAGGAAATAAAAGAGCTTGGTGCAATACGCAAACGATGGAAGACATTACATGTGAGTCTCAAGTGATTCACTGACAATTTTTCATATTCCCTAAAATTTCTCGGCTGTTTGTTAAGCGGAGTATTGATGACTGTTTAAAGTTTTGAGAGCTTAGGACATGTGGGATTGAGGCTGAACAGATACATGATTTGACTGGATCATGATTAGAATAATAAAATGAAAATTCTGAAGTTGGTGGTTAACCTCAAATGGAAAAGAAAACAAAAAGAGCATTTTATAGGCGTTCCTTCTTTTTAGCGGAAATTGCAACAAGAGTAATTTCATAACTTTGATGTTAGAATATTCAGGGAATAGAACTACGTCAAAAAACTATTCAATTTTTTTAATTGGAGGCTTGTCACTAATATGAGTGCAGCTATTGATATAGAATTTTAAGATACGAGACATATTCATGAAAGATAAAAAGTTGCATTAACATGACTTTTTGCAGATACGTGATCCGGACAAGGAAAGGAGACAAGGAAAATGTCCCCTCACTCCAGAGGAAGTTGGTCTAATGCTGAGAGCCCTGGGATATGGTAGTGATGTCCATATCTACGTGGCGTCTGGAGAAGTGTATGGAGGAGAAGAGACATTGGCCCCTTTAAGAGCACTATTCCCTAATTTCTATACGAAAGAAACCCTAGCCTCAAAGGAGGAGTTGAAACCATTTTTATCATTTTCTTCTCGCATGGCTGCACTTGATTTTATAGTTTGTGATGAAAGTGATGTTTTTGTCACCAACAACAATGGTAATATGGCCAGAATTCTAGCAGGAAGAAGGTATGCAGAACTCTTTTTTCTATTTTTAGCTTACCACATTTCTCTACCTCTCTGATATCTTTCAAAGTCTTGTCATTTTACGTTTTTCTTTCTGTTTTTTCTTATTTTATTGCAGGAAATACTTTGGGCATAAACCTACCATTCGTCCAAATTCGAAAAAACTTTACAGGTTATTCTTGGGAAAAGAAAATTCTACATGGGAAGCATTTTCCTCGAAAGTTCGAAGGTACCAAAGAGGTTTCATGGGAGAGCCAAATGAGATGCGCCCGGGCAGAGGTGGGTTTCACGAGAATCCATCATCCTGTATTTGCAAAGATTCTTCTGTACCGGAGGAAAAGAGTGATATGGGGAGTAAAAAATTTGGGAGGGACGGAGGAACAGATGATATGATAAATAGCGAGCAGAGCATGGACGATGAGCTGGAGCTTAGCGATCCAGATGAGGAGGAGGATCAAGTAGATCCGTCAGAGAGAGATTTATCTAATGCAACAAGTGTGGATTATGACACAATCATCTCGGAGGAACCGGAGTTGGAAGAGTTGCTTTCAGACTAACTACTGAAAATGCTCTACTTATTTCTGGTGAAGTAATTTTTACTGTATGCAGTTATTCATTCAACGTGTCTCCAGAAAGCACATTGAATCGTGACAGAATTCTGCCAGACAAGAGTTGGAAATACATGCAGAACCTTCTGGATCGGAAGAATGGCGTCTTAACGGGTATTCTTAGTCACCTAGCTTTTAAATGTGTTGCTGGGGAGGGGAATTCACCAAGCGGCAAACCGCAGTCAGAGAATACGTTCTTCGAAATTTTATGAGGTAACTCCTAGGCCTGATAACTGACTATAACTTACATTCGATCTTTATGTTCAGTGTATATCGTTTTGTATTTTAAATACATCTATTATAACATTCAACACGTCAGTGTATACAATAAAAAATAAAACATTATAACTCGTGTACTAATTCACCCTTTCTGCAGTTTTGACATCGTAGCCTCTAAGTTGCAGTGGAGCTTTGCTCCGATGATTCGGACATGGAGTCGGGTAAGCAAAACCGGTCCAGATTTATGATTAGGTCCAAAACTATGTTTGTTTATGATTTGTTCATGATTTTGGAGATCAAAGACCACGAAAACCAACTAAACCGAGCCAAAAAGTTGGTTCGAACCGAGTCAAAACTCAGTCTAAAATTTTGGACAAAACCAAAACTAATTATATTTCCCATTCAAAATCCAACCTAAATAGGGAAAAATTATAATTTTTTACTCTTTCTAAATTTTGGAGCCTGATAGAAAATGAACAGCGAAACCTATTTTTAATTTCGTGGTTCCCATTCCAAATTTCCAGAAGTCGAATCCATGTTGAATCACCATGCTAGGTCTACTAGGACTTGGGTCTCTTTGTTGGGCGGGGCATCAAGTACATGTATCTTTACCGATTAACCAGGCCAGTTTCGATCCTTGGTAAAACGAGACATGTAAAACAACATTGCTGATTTGAGTTTCTAGGGAGCAGTGTTGCATTCCAAACAGCGCCGCGATGATTATTCAGACAAAATTAAGATTAACTGCTGAATTATTTTGACTTTTTCAAGGATGACGAAAGAACAATGCTCAATCGACGGCAGGAACTGTCACTGTATGTAGTGTAGTAGGTCTGGCCGGTGATATTTATATCTCTGTCGCCGGAAGATGGTGGCGGGGTGTATTTGGGCTGGCCGGTTGGCTTGACCGAACCGTCGGCACTTTGAGTATCGCTTGCCGGTTTCTTTCTCAGCTGCTGCTCCTCACCGGCGTATATTCTGCCGCCATAAGCGCCGTGCGTGGTGGGTTGCATCGGCGAAATATTAAGCACTGGTTCTTCTCCATGCCTTCTCAAAATTCTCAGACCCAGATCTCGCCTTGTTTATCTTAAGCCGGACGTTGCAAAGAGTGCTCCGTGGTTGCTTCACACAGCTTCACGTGTCCTATTTTTGCATGTCGGACCATGTCTTCCTCGTCGCTAACTTCTCAATTATACGAGGTTTGTTTATCATTTTAAAATATAATCTTAATGTCTTGTCACGCATCTATGATTGCGGCAGCAAAATAAACTAGAATTGCTTGATCAAGATTTAAAGTCCAACTCAAAGAGTTCAGTTTAGAGAATATTCCACAACAAAACTGCCACCAATGAGAAGAATAAAAGGGGCTTGGTCTCCTCCTTGAGTCAGCCAAAACGAGACCGTTTGAAACAGCTAAGAGCTTCCAACTTCCAAATGCAATGGATGCATCCATCCATGGCTGTGCTAAAAAAAAGGAAGAGATTAGATACAATGAAAAGACTATGGACGACGTCAGCAAAGTTCTTCGTGGTGGTGGTTTGACGTGGCTGGTTGCCGACAATGTGCATTTTATGGGAGTTTCAGAACTGAACAGAGGGAATCTGAATTGGCTTGTTTGTCAACCCTTGACAGTGATTGGAACGTGGTCGTTCTATCCCCATGGCTTTTAAGCTATTTTATGAGCGTATATATATACTCAAGCTCAGTTTCACGTCACCAGACAGCAGAGAAGAAGTGGGAGAAAGAGGAGTAATCAATAGATTCTTCGTTTTCTCCGAAGTTAATCATGGTGGGTGTTTTCCGGCGCTCCCTTTCTTTTCCGACCAAGCTGACGGCGAATCGCCGGTCAAAATCCTTCATTTCTCATCACATCAGGTGCGTTAGTCTCCCATGCAGACCGCACCCATTGATTTCCGAGCTCCAAAACGATATCGAGAGGCTCGGCTCTTGGTTGTCGGAAACGGATGGTCTGACCTCCGATAGGATTTCCGATGGGTTGACCAAGCTTAGGTCTACTCACAACCATCTCGACAATATTCTTCATCTTCCTCAGTCGCAAGAGTCTCTCAATTGCATGCCGCAGTGGGTTGATAAGTTTCTAGAATGTTTTATGAGCTTCATCGACGTTTATGGAACATTTCAGACGCTGATGCTGGCCTTCAAAACTGATTTAATTTCAGCCCAAGTAGCCATGAGAAAAAATGACCCACAGAAAGGATTTCTGTACGTAAAAGCCCGGAGGAGAATGGCTAAGGAAACAGCGAAGCTTGTTTCCACCGTCCGATGCATTCGAGCCTGCCGATCAGAAGCCTTACAGCACGGCGACGATAAGCTTGTCAACCTGATCGGAGAAGTGATCGGAGCGACGTCGGATGTTTCTGTCGCTCTCTTCGACGGAATTTCCCGAACACTGCAAGCACAAAGATCGGGATTGATGAAATTCCTGAACTGGAAACCGGAGAACGGCGACGGCATAGAAGAATTTCGACGGTCGGCGACGGAGATTATGGGGAAAACCGGAGAGAAGAAGGATCGGGAACAAGTGAGAAAGTCGATGGAAACTATGGAGAAATGCATAGATGAGATCGAAAGTGGTAGTGGAAGAGTGTTTAGAAGCTTGATCAATGCAAGGGTCTCGCTGCTTAACATTCGCACGCGATGAAACAAAGTTAGTAATTATTTCCCAAGAGAGAGGACAGCATTGTAAATTACATACAAAAATAACTTTTTTTTCGCGAACAAACGAGTAGTTTTGATCAAGAGAGAGAGGGGGAAAGCGCAATGAGAAGAGAGAAGGAAGCTCTAACCCAACCTTACTCAATGGACGTTTCTCTGCCTTTAAAGCGCCAACTTCCATCGCCGCCATTCCGACAAGAACCAGCCGTCGCTGACCACTAACGGAGCCGATTCCGGTCCCGTCGCCGCCATCAACGGCGGTTTGCCAACTATTTCTAACTGTTGTTGGGTTGAGATGAAAGAGTGTTTTTTTCATTTATTGAACTCACCGCAGACAACTAGTCCGGTGTTCTCGTCTTTTTCAAGATTCATATGTTTGGTCATAAATGTTCATTCCTTCAAATGTCATGTCTTCTTTATGCATAATAATCTCGGAATGTTTCTTGACAATCTGTCGATTTCTTCTATAAGAGTTGTTTGTTCAATGCTAAACCACTTGGAAATTTTAAAGAAACCTCGTACTTAAGAAAATGCATCCATGAACTTTGGATGTTTGTTGGGTGTAATGCGTGTGTCGTTATTAAACCGCAAGTGCACAGTTCACAAGTAATATAAAAGATATCGATCCCTCGAGGAAAACGAGTAAAATCTTCTTTAAAAAATAAATGTGAAAACCGGGTTGCTCAATAAAGTTGTGAATGAGTTTTCTAAATTCTAAAATAAATTGCAAGTGTATAAAATAAGATGGAAGATGTGAGAAATAGTGTCAAGAAATTAGCACAAAGGAAGTAAGAAATAATATCGATGAGAAAGTGTGGTCGGATTGATCTTTTGTTGCTGGAATCCTCGTCCACAGCGAAGGCTACGGCTGCGTTGCAGAATGATTGACTGAAATCGAATCATCGAATAACCGGGGCTGGCATGGCCTCCGATCTTTCTTCTTTCCTCACTCCCTTCCGTACATACGGTAAGGAAAATAAGTTCAGAATATCCATCATCGACTTTTATCAAAAACAGAATATAAATGAAGAGTAAATCAGTCTATTAATCCGTTCAAGGCTCGGGTAAATCCCTAATGGCATTTTAGGAAGATACCGAAATTCATTTTAGCTGTGGCATGCAGTCCAAACATGAGAGAAATTGTAAAACTAAACAGATTAATTAAAATCGTGCAAGCAACACATGAGTTTTCCAGTCAACAGCAAATCAATCCAACCACAGACAATTTAGCTCATCATTGAAGCAAAATCGAAAACAGAAATTTGTTCATAAACTATCGCCATGCGATTTTCTCTGCAATTAAGCTCACCGACTAAAGCTTCAAACTCAGGTCGTATACCCGGAGCTCCTCAGCTCGTCGTCGGCTGCTGGAATACTGATTTTCGCAGCTCCAATGATTTTTCCCGTATCTTCCGTCTAATTCTGTCCAAGTCCGAAAAACCCAGCTCGTTGCTGTTTTTCGGACTCTTCTTCTCTGTTTTTCTCTCGCTTTTTCCTTCTCGGTCCTTTCTCCCCTTTGCTCGCTGCTGATTTTCTCATTTTAATAGCTTCTCCAGCCGGTTTCCTTGCTCGAATCTTCCGGATTCTCCACTCCTTCTCTCTCCATTCTGTTTCGCACAATCGCCTCCATCATTGAGTTTTGATTTTCTGTTTTTTTTGGATGCCCCGACGATTGCCCAGCCAAATAAGCCTTGCACAAAAGGACAAAAAAAAGGACACGTAAACAGCTTCTGGAAAGATAATAAAATACCCAAGAAAAACAGCGTCTAATTCATTAAAAACCACGTGTTAATCCCGTGCACCTATGCTGTAGCACATTTCACAGCACACGCTCACAACAAGCATGTTTTTCTTTACTTCTAGGCATTTTTGCTTACAATTAATCAAGATTCAAGGCTGTAAATAAGCCCATTTCGGGACTTATCAATGTTCTTCCAATATTTGATGTTTTTTTTACCAAATATTCAAGTAAATTGTCAACTTTACTTGTAAGGGGAAAATCAAACCATCGAATGGGCAATGCGTTTACGAGTCGCTTTGTACATTGCTGAAGCACTATCACGAATTGAACCCATACAGAGTTCTCTTTGATGAGGTACTGGGTTCAAACAAGCTCTTTTTTTACTCATCATTACTAAGATTTCGATCATCTAAAAAGATTTACTATATTTAATGTTCTTCCGAACAGGATGTGATCCTCGGCTTTCATGTTTTTGGTTGATGAAAAATAGCAGGGATGGAAAAAGTTACAGCACCGATCTTGCATTTACCCCTCCAGAGTATTTAAGAACTGGTACTTCAGTCTTCCTTTTTTCCCATCTCAAACAATGTCTAAATCAATATGAGTTTCTTCAATTATCAGCCAACCAATAATCTAAAGACACTGGATTTTGTGCAGTTATCGTTCCAAGAATGGACCCAGCAAATGAGGGATATGCTAGAGGCTAGAAAGCGAGGTGATTCAGCATTTCGCGACCGAGATTTTAAAACTGCGATTGACTGTTATTCTCAGGTATGTATTTTCTTGGAAAATTGGTTGAATTTCATTATTGTTTCCTCAAATTTTGTTTTTTCTTTCGACGCGATTGCATGTGGTCCTGCCATCCTAAATGTCCGAATTTGCCACTCGTAATTTTTCGAGCCGAAATGCAGAGAAGATGGAAACCTAGAAAATATATTGGTTGAAAGATAAAATACACCCTAATGAGAAATTCGAGATGCCCATTTCTTCTCACCAAATCCTTTTCTATAACATCCTAGAAATCTCAGTAATAATGCTTTCACTCTTTTCTCTTGTTTGTTATCATAATATCAATTCCATTTCTACCTAAGTGGAGTGGAACCTATCACAATATAACCATTATTTAGCGCATTATATCGTTTTATCATGGCTTGGTTTTATGTGTAGTTCATAGAAGTGGGGACGATGGTCACAGCTGCGGTTTATGCACGGAGAAGCCTATGTCATCTGCTCTGGGATCAACCAGATGTGGCTTGGTTTTATGTGTAGTTCATAGAAGTGGGGACGATGGTCACAGCTGCGGTTTATGCACGGAGAAGCCTATGTCATCTGCTCTGGGATCAACCAGATGTGGCTCTTCGAGATGCAATGCAGGCTCAATGTGTGTACCCTGATTGGTCGACATGTTGAACGAGGCTGCAACTTTAGAAGAGAAAAAGCAAAGAGGTGGAAGGGGGTCTTGAAATCGACCCTCTAGTTTTATATAAATTAGTTGTTGTAATTGATTTTGAATTATCTCATGTCCTCGGTTTGCGACAAAAGACATGGGTTTTGTATGGTATGAAGAAAGTGAGATGAAAAATTGAATCAATTGATCAAACAATGCTCGTATTATCGATAAGAAGCTCTATGACCACTTCATTCGAGTCATTGCATAATTTGAGCTGTTATTTGCATGAATATACTGTATACCTATGGATTGCGTAAATAACATAAACAAATCTATGCAGTTATTTTTTTGCACTCAAAAAACAAAATTTCTCGCTCCCGAAGCTCTCCTATCTCAGCCCAACAATTTGTGAAGGGGTTAAATCACGGTGACTCAACGGTCCAGAAATATGAGGCTTTTACCTGATATTTCAAAAAGTTACCCCAACATTAGAAGTAACAACTCACACACTAGAACAGTGCAGACGTCGAACCTAGACTTTTGTACTCAATCTACCATTTCTGAACTAACTGAGTTATGCTCGTGCGAACATCACAAGTTATTTTCTAATGTGATCTAAAGTGGTCCAGCTCACTGGACAAATTTCACCAGGCTTAATCATAATCTCGGAGAAATATTGAAAGAACAAGGCGTGTTGATAAAGTTCAAAGCCAAGCGACAACATGGCCACAGGAGACAATACCAATGATTCGATTATATATCTAGAATCTAGATAAGGATATAATGCAGCCAAAAATGGCAGCTTTACCGAAGAAACCCCATTGTTCGAATTCAAATCAACAAACTGTGACCAGTATGATTATTCATGTACAGAAACAACAAAAACCAGTTTCTTAAAGAAGAAATGTCAGCTAGTTTGCATGATGGAAATGATATTATTTTCCAATAACATCACAATCTTCTTATTAAGCAATTAAAAAGGATACCGTAGATGACATTCATATACTTCACCCACAAGAACTCTTTTTTCTCCTTGTTGACAAACCTGAAAAATAAACATGTTTGAATTGAGTAAACAGTAGAAACCAGTGACTCATCAGGGGCAATAGCCAATTGCCAGGGAAATAGAAGGAACCGAGGAGTTCCCATGCTATAAGTTAATCTAAGAAATCAGAATATACTCAATCATATCAAAGTAAACATTCGGATCACTTCCAGCAAAATAACATGGGCCATGAAATGGATCATTTCAGTTAAATCAACGCCAAGCTTAAGGCAGATTAATAAAGGGATCGAAATGGGGTCTTTTTTACAGTTAAGCTATACTTTTTCTTTTAAAAATACAGTAGTTCACCCTTCTAATTCCTGAATCAACCATACTTGAAGAAGTCAAATTGTCAAATATAAATAGATTTTAAAAATATAAACAAAGATATAGAGATTAGCTCGATACACCAATGGAATTGTTTGCGCTTGTTTGAAACTACAATAGGTACTTGAACTCAACTTATGATCAAAATTTAGCAGAAGAGAGAATTATAGATGAGTTTGATTGAGTACCTAAGCCTCATGTCCATGATCACCGTGGCCAGTCTCATGTCCATGATCACCGTGGCCCTCCCAAGGATGTCGCCAACCCTAAAAAAGTGTTGATTAAGAAATCTGAAAATAATTTGTTAAAAATATAATTGCGAAGAACGATTGACTCTCACCAATACAACAGGAGCGTCTTGCTTAGCCCTGTACAGAACCCAGAACCTGAAAAATAATAATTGCAAAATGTGTGAGCGAAAGAAGCTTTTACTCTTCATTAGGCCTTTACTACGTAAAATTCTATCACCCAAGCAACGATGATATCAATTTCAAAGACAAGTAAAATCAGATCCGCTAGGGCAACGCCGAAAGAGAACGCCAATCAATAAAAAAAAATTAGGCTTCACCAAACCTAATAGCTGAACTGATAGTAATCGGAAGGCGATTGAAGAACTCAAATGGCGATTCAAGGCTCCGTTAATTAAAACAAAACGCAAAATGCACAAAAGATAACTCATAATCCGGGGCGAGATTAATACCACATGACTGCGCACAATCCCTTTCCAGTTACAACGTGCCAGCGCTTTGGGTGGTGCATGGTTAGTCCTTTGAAAATAGTACTTCCTCCATGGCCATGGCCTCCGCCCATCTCTCTCTCTCTCCCTCCCTGACTTTCTCCGACGACGGGAGCTCTAGATATCAAAATAACTTCCTATCAAAAACAACTTCTAATAAAGATTTCTATTGAAAGTATGAGGTGTATATTGCAATTAACTTATAGTACAGTGTGTTAATTGTTATTTATTCTAACTTTAAAAGCAATATCCAATTACGTGATAGCACGTGGCATTATGATTGAAATTTCTCCCTTTTGCCCTAAAAACCTCTTCTGTGATCTCTTCGATTGAAGTTGTCACGATTTTCGCTGAGCGGCCATGGCTACGTCGTCGCCGTCGAACTCATCGCCCGGCGTTCAAAGGCCTAGTAAGGGAGTGTTAGGATTGGTAGCGAACGCAATGAAACGAAAAGACAGCTTCATACAATTCTTCGCTATGACGGGCATACTTCTCCTAAGCTTCCGATCCTTGAGCCAGAAGTATCGACTTCACGACCTTCTTGAGGATACATCAGCTCTCAAAGAGGAGCAGGAGAGTCTCATCACTCGCATGGAAAATATTAAGAGTCGTCTTCGTCAAGAGGCCGCCCTTGACTCCACTGGCCTTTTCGCTTCCAGGCTTCGCCTTCTCTTTGGTGACGATGATTAACCCCAAATCACCGGGTGAGTTTGTGATTTTTGGGGGTTTCTTACTTCATGAGTGCAGCATGGGCGTTAGTTTGACTTTCTTTCTGGTCATGGTTGTTGAATCTGTGAAAAATTCTGTGAGATATTTGAAGGCATCGATTAGTTATGCCGAAGCTTGGATTTAGTCGAATATGCTCTTTTGATTTTCTCAATTTCATTCGGTTATTTAGTTTGTATTCACTGATACAATCCAGGAGCTTTCAACTACTGAGTTATGACGTAAAGGGCGTAGCATAAAATTCTACTAAAAGTTCTTCGAAAGAAACTCAAACTAGTCATGTCAATAGTTTGTCATTTTGATTTGTGCCTTTGGTTGTGTACTAATGGCCACTTCTGTCTGTAATCTACATATGGTACAGTGGTTGGATTTAAGTGACTAATCTCTACTGGCACTTTCATGGCTGAATTTTTAGCAAAAACTAAAGGATGAATTGGTTTGGATATTGGCTGTAACAGGCATGGTAGATTACTGGTTTTTTACTCTTCCATGTCCAGACTTTGTCTGAGTTTATAGTTACTGTTTTCATCTATGATTGTCCAGTACCTGTGCAGATCATGATAGGCATATGGAAGGAGAAATGAAACAATGGAAGGCTGATTATTACATGTCTTGGTCTTGGCTTATAGAAGGAGAAATGAAACCATGGAATGCTTATTCTCTCGGCGAGATCGTCAAGTTCTCAAAGGTTGATGTTTTTCTTTAATTTTAACATTTCGAAAGTAATTTCTTTTGTTTGGATCCATGATTCTTATTTTGGTATGATGATAAATATAATCGAAATCTTCTTATGCTTGATGATGATTTAATCATATATGTTATTTCCTTGACTCAATCATCTAGTATGTTTATTAGTGTAATATAAACAAAGGTACTTTTAACTTTACAACCAAAGAACACTTTCAATGATTCAACTAACTATATCGAAAATAATGTTCTTCGTTAGCGAGTAAGTGATTCATTCTACCCTTTCTACTATAATGTATATGATAGAATCTTGTCATTGACAGTTTGTAATTCATTATCCCAATGACAAGTTTTATGGAGCAATAGCTTGAATGAAATTAGATCACTCTCATTGTGCAAATGGTAAAAATGTTTGAATGAGTATACAGATTGCTTCCGATAATTCAGATAGAAAGAACGCGATCAAAGCATGTTTATGATAATGTAGATAGAAAGAACGTGATCAAAGCCGGATGGATTGCATATATGTTTTATTATTTTTAATTAATAATAAAAATATTTGAATGAGCATGTGTATAATAAATAACTTTTTTCACGAACAAATATAATAAATAAATTATTATTTATTATATTTAAATGTTAATAAATAATAATTTTAACTAATTTTATTTAAATATTATAAATAAATTATTTCAATTTTAATAATTTTAACTGAAACCATTCATGCTTGACAAAGTTAAATGAATCCTTCTTTCGGTTGTTACTTAAGGGCTAATAGCCTACAATTGATGATGATGGGCCTCCTCTAGAAAGTATGGGCCTTTGGGTGTGCTAGGGCTTCTGCGGAGCGCGAACTGCGAATAGCAGAAGCAAACCCTAATGGCGTCTATGCTTTCGTTGACACAGAAATGGAGGGAAACTCAGAAACAAGAGCTTCTACCTCACTGGTTCAAGAACCAGAACTCAAAAGGATTAAAATGTCTTCGACAACCGACGACGACAACGACGACGCTAACACCGGCGAGATCAAAAAACAAAGATTCAAGCGACGGAAAGTTGCAATTTTCTTCGCGTATTGTGGCGTCGGTTATCAAGGCATGCAGAAAAATCCAGGCGCTAAAACAATCGAATCGGATCTAGAAGAAGCTCTTTACCTCGCTGGAGCTGTTCCGGAGCAAGATCGTGGGAATTCTAAGCGCTATGATTGGGCTCGATCTGCGCGTACAGATAAGGGAGTGAGTGCCGTTGGTCAGGTCGTCTCTGGAAGATTCTACATTGACCCCCCGGGTTTCGTCGACCGCCTAAACTCAAACCTTTCTCCTCAGATTCGAATTTTCGGCTACAAGCGGGTGACAGCTTCGTTTAATGCTAAGAAGTTCTGTGATCGGAGAAGGTATGTGTATCTCCTTCCTGTTTTTGCTCTTGATCCAAATGCCCATCGAGATCGGGAGAGTGTCTTGGCTAGTTTGGGTTCTGAAAATGAACTGGTTAAATGTTTAGAATGCTCTGAGAGAGGACGTAAGGTTGAAGGTTTGATGGGCAAGCGCAACTTGGAATCAAAAGCTTCAAATGCTGTTTCAGAAGTTTCTTCCACCTTTGATAATACTGTACTAACCACTGAGTTTAAGGAGGAAAGAAAAGATTTATCAGGCAATACCAGTTGGTCTGGCTTAAATTTGGAGGAACCAGAAGCAGCAGAAAGCATGGATGAAATTAGGTTTACTGAAACCGAAGAGAGTGAAGAAACTGAGATCCTGAAGAAAGAGAGTGATAGTTGGATTGCTAAGCCTGGAAAAAGGTTTTGTTATGGCGAGGAAGAGAGAGACAGGTTCAACAAGATATTGAATTATTACGTTGGGACTCATAATTTCCATAACTTCACCACCAGAACGAAAGCAGAGGACCCTGCAGCTCAGCGTTTCATCATCTCATTCGATGCAAAAACAACAGTCGTGGTCGATGGAATCGAGTTTGTGAAATGCGTGGTGGTGGGGCAGAGCTTCATGCTTCATCAAATAAGGAAGATGGTGGGAGTTGCAGTGGCGATAATGAGAAATTGCGCTTCCGAGTCCTTGATCGAGAAGGCTTTGCAGAAGTAAGCTAGATTTTTCATAATTTACACAACTAAAAGTCTAAAAGTCTAAAATTCTAAAGCGTTTCTTATGAAATTTGCGCCTAAAATGCAGAGATATGAACATTAATGTGCCGACTGCACCCGAGGTTGGCTTGTTTTTGGAAGAGTGTCTATTTTCATCGTACAATAAGAAGTGGAAAGACACTCACGAAGAAGTATCAATGAAAGAATATGAAGAAGAGGCTGAAGAATTCAAGATGAAGCAGATATACTCCCATATTGCATCTACGGAGCACAAAGATGGAGTTGTCGGTCTTTGGTTGCATTCTTTAAACCACCGGAACTATCCCGATTTACTACTCAAAGACGATGAGCCGAAGAAAATGGACGATTAAAACAGAGACGGGTCCACAGTTGCAAGGTATTATCTCATCTGTTTGTTGATCTCTTATTCATGCTTCTGGCTAGGAAGGATAGAGTCATTTGTTTTGAGGAAGGAGCGTTTAAAACTGAACCAGATCATAGAACCAGATTACAAATAAAACCAAAATGGACTTGTTTGTTTGGAATCCGAACAAAACTATTAAACTTCCAATCCTCCCCTGTCCCCACAATCCCACTCGTTATCCCACCACAAATAAAACCATGGCTCTCTCTTCTCCTCCCAGGATAAGACCAACTTTGTTGCAGACATTAGATCCAGGAGAAGTCTCAGCCATGGCGTCCGTACCCACAGCAGCAGTCGCTATACCCTCCTTCATCGGCCTTAAACCTATCGGCGCCGGAAAAGTCTCCGCCATCGTCAAAGTCTCGCCGTTGCCTGCTCCGAGCCTTCGTGTTAAGGCTTCTCTGAAAGACGCCGGCATCGCAGTCGTAGCCACCGCCGCCAGCGCAGTGCTGGCGAGCAACGCATTGGCTGCCACCGTTCTTCTCGGTAGTGACACCGGCGAGTTGGCTTTTGTTCCGAACAATTTCACGGTGGCGTCCGGCGAGAAAATCGTGTTCAAAAACAACGCCGGGTTTCCTCACAACGTTGTGTTCGACCAGGACGAGGTACCTGCCGGAGTTGACGCCGGTAAAATCTCGATGAGCGAGGAAGATCTTCTGAATGGCCCCGGTGAGGAATTTTCGGTGACTTTGGTCGAGAAAGGTACCTACTCTTTCTATTGTGCTCCTCATCAAGGAGCTGGAATGGTCGGAAAAGTGACCGTCAATTAAGAATCGTTGCACTTTTGTTTTCAAATTTGAAAACTTTTATTCATTTCTCGAGTAGATCTTCATAGATCTTCGCTGAGGTTTCTCTGGTTTCTACCCCGTCTTTGCGTCACGACGTCGTTTTACACCCATTGGCAATGAAACATTTATTTCTTCGTTGAAAAATCAACATTTTATATTTACTCAAATTAATAATAAACTCTCAATTATTTATTTTACAGCGTCGACGTTTCTCCAAGTGAATTTGTTCAAGAAAATGGAATATTTTCCGTGGGTTCAGGATTTCCCGTTCTCATCATGTTAGCGAATTCCTCGTAACTAATCAGCCCATCCTGAAAGAAATTTGTAAATACGAAACCTTTAATCTCACTGAAATCGACAATCTTACAGCTCTGAAACTAGAAACTCACCTTGTCGGTGTCGACATCATCAAGAACCTCGTCAATGGTGGCTTCATCCCCCATTCCATACTCAGTCATGGCTTGTCTGAGCTCCTCTCTCGTAATAAACCTGGAACGAAAGAATCAAGTTTCTCGAAAAGGGTTGAAGCTTGAAACACAATTACAGCAGTCTACAATGGCGGCAAAAAAGAACCCGCTATTGTCGTTGTCGAAATACTGGAACGCCTTGGTCAAGTTTTCGTCTCTCTGGCGGTGCATGGTTGCCGTGATGAACTCGTCGCAGTCGATCATTCCGTTGTTGTCGACGTCGGCCTGATCGGAGCCGGAGAATTAGTAGAAGAAACGATGAATAGGGTTTGGATTAGGGTTTCGAAGCTCTTACGGCGTCCATGATTTGCCTTATTTCTACTTCGTTGAGCCTGGAACCGAGTCTGGTCAATCCAGTTTTGAGTTCTTCGAACGTAATTGCTCCGCTTCCATCTATGTCCATGTTTCTAAACATTTGTTTCAAGCCCTTGATTTCTTCTTCCGAAAGACTCTTCGCCATTACCTTGAAAGCCAGTTTCTTGAATTTGTTCATCGCTCTGAACTGTTTCATCCTGATTAGGACTGCGCTGTCTATAGGCTTGTCCGATGCCTCGCCGTCTTTCTTCAGCCATGGATGTTCTGGTTGAAGCTCGAAATATCAGTGAACTCACTGACGATGAAATACAGAATAAACTCTTACCCAGTGCTTGCGCAGCAGTGATCCTGCCTTTAGGATCTCTTCTTAGCATTTTCCTTACGAGATCTTTAGCAGATGAAGATATGGATGGCCATGGCGATTTTTCCAAGTTGAGCTCTGCTTTCTTCACAGCTTCAAATATGCCTTCCTCCGTCTCTACCAGAGTAAAGATTTCAAATCATTGCATAAAAAAACAGTGCAGAGAAACATCTAAGAAACTGTACGAGGTAGTTAAATGCACAGATTTAGGTTAAAGAACATATACCAGCCCAAAATGGAGGCTCCCCAGCTAAAAGAATGTACAAAATGACTCCAGTGCTCCACACGTCTATCTCCTTCCCATAATGCCTCTCCAAAACCTCAGGAGCTACGTAGTAAGCGCTTCCAACGATGTCCTTGTACACTTTCCCTGAATCAAATCAGCCTCCGGAGGTCATAATTTACAGGTTTGCTTCAAAACAAGTCAGATTTTAAGACCCACGAAGGAAATTTAACCTTCCTCGATGAACACAGAGAGTCCGAAATCTGTGGCTTTGATCGGAGATTTATCATCTTTGCTCTCCAATAAGAAATTCTCCGGCTTCAAGTCTCTGTGCATTACCCCCATGAAATGGCAAGCATAAACCACGTTCACGATCTGTATGCAAATCGACGCGGCTTCACGTTCGGAGTAACTTCCTTTGGCAATAATCCTGTCGAAAAGCTCTCCCCCCGTGCACAACTCCATGACTATGTGTAGATTTTGTTTGTCTTCGTAGGCTCCCTTGAATTCGACTATATTAGGTTGTCCTGAGACATGCTGTAGAATCAGAATCTCTCTCCGAACATCGTCAATGTCTCTCTGGTTCGTTAGCTTTTTTCTGGATATGGACTTGCAAGCGTAGCTTCGCCCAGTCTTCTTCTCTGTACAGAGATAGGTGACCCCGAATTGACCCCGACCCAGCTCCTTATCGAGCGTGTAAATCTTAGTTATGTCAACGAAGGGCTTTCCTGTAACTGAACCGATCTTCGGCGGCGGCGGAGGAGGAGGAGGCGGAGGAGAGAAACTGGGAAACGATTTGGTTTTAGGAGGAGGTTTTGACGGGGGTTTCTCCGGGGAGTTTTGGTATCGAGGAGGAGGTGAATCTGAGGATGAAGAGATTGGGATATCACGGGCACAGGCGAACCATTTGCTCAAGCAGAGACCCATGAAGATTAATGGTGGTGTTTCTGTTAGAGAGAGGTGAAAGAAAAGGTATTTAAGAGGTTCCGAGGACGAATGTCTGTGTTTTTTTGCTTTATTCTGTGCTTTGCTTTGCCGTCCGCCATGGTCCCGAGCATCATTCTTCGCTCTCTCCTCCATCATCTGCGCCTTTACACTTAGCTTTCAACCGAGAATCACGGTGGGTCCGGTCCGGTTCGTGGACGAACTGAAACATGAATTGTCAAATAGGGTGCCATGTCAACTCTAATAATTTAAAAAATAAAATAAAATATATATTTTTTATTATATTTAAACTGAATTTTAAGTATTTCGATTGAAATTATGATTTATCTAATTTTTATTTTATTTTCAGTCAGATTTTAACCTATTCTGAGAGTTATTTTATTGGTTTTCAACCTTTTTTAGTCACGAATCTTCACAGTTTGTTTAATAATTGAGACTTAAACCCAAAATTAGCCCTTCCCGTAATTGAAGCGTCCGTACAAATTCATGTTCTCTGTGTAACATTCGAAAACTGCAACTTACGTGTCTCCTTTTTTCGTTTGACTAGTCAAAGCATGTCACAAAAAACTATACTACATGACTTAGTAATTGATATCAAAGTTCACTCTGTCACGTATTTTATTTGATCAATTTATCATGTTCACGTAACGTTATTGAGCAGTTAAAATTGACTTACTATACGCACAAAATTCGAAATAATTGCTAAGCACATCGACAGTTGCTTGAAGGTCGACAGTACCACGTAATCACGATTCAGTCTTACGACGAAAGTGAGCCATAGAAACAACACGACGAGACTAGGGCAGAAGCTCTGGATCACGGTTCAACAATGGCGGCGGCGGAACCATCTGAGTCGCGTTTAACGCACTTAGTGTGGACCTCGAACCCACATTGCAGACACTGATAAGCCCAACCGGACCCTTGTTCGCTACAGTCACAGCACATAAAAGGACCCCTCCCGACCAAGCTCAGCTCGTGTCTGTCCCCAAAATGGACCACCGACCTGGGGAGTTGATCAGCTTCTTCGTCTTCTTCTCTCTCCAAAACCTCCACTCTCGCCTCTGTAAACGGATATGCATTCTCCTTGTATAGATTTATCAAAATTCTCCCGTGTTTGGTTACGGTTTTCCCATCTGGGCCGATAATTACCAGACAAGGAATGTCTCTCACGTCGAAATACTTGACCAGGTCTGTTATATTCGCGTCGCCAAGCGGCAGAGCTAGCCATGGCATGGTTTTGAAGTAGGAATCGAAAGAGGCTTGGTTTCTGTCGATGGAGATGAAGACTATCTCGAAATCTGCAACTTGTTCTTGACTGGTTGTTATCTTACTGTAGATGGAGATTAGCTTCGGCGTGAAAACTCCTGGTAAGCACCACTGCGCTGAGAAGTACAGACCTATCGTCTTCCCCATTAATGAAGCTATAGATACCTGCATATACATTCTGCTACCACCTGAGACTCTAGCTTATTTAACTGTAAGCAAAGAAAAAAAATATATATATATATATATACACGGTTAGGTTTGACCTGGTCGAACTGGGAGTGGCCCAAAAGATAGTTTCTATGGTGGTTTGACAGTAAATTTTCTAGGGTCTGATTCTCTTGTTTCTCTCTTTCTTCATCCTTCAATTGTTGAAGCCGATGTTTGGTGAAGGGAAAAGCTTCAACTCCATATCGATAAACTAAATCAACTCCGTTCTCCAGAATTTCTTCTTCTTCGTCTTCGATGTTTCGGCAGGGTTGGATTATAATCAAGCATGGAATCTCTTCGATACCGAACCGTCGATTCAAGGCTTTTTTGATGTCTAAATCAGAGAATGGGATCGCCGGCCATGGCATGCAAGCGTGGTAGGCTTTGAAAGCCTCGGAATCTTCGTCGGAAGATACGAAGACGATTTCGAAGTTTGAATGATCATTTTTTAGTTGCTGGTATAACTTGACGAGAGTCTCGGTGAAGCTCCTGCACTCTGGATTCCAGTTCGCCGAGAAATAAACTCCGACGATCTTCCCTTCGAGAGCCCTAGGATTTACCTGCCATGAAAAAAATCCGTACAGAACAGAAAAGCAGAAGATGTGAGAGAGAGAGAGAGAGGACAGAGAGAACCTTAGAACCAGTTGCCGAGACGAGATAATCATACTCCACAGAGGCTAAGAGAGAAGCCAGTGGTAAATCGAAGGAGCTTCCATGGCGGCTTCTTTCATTCTTCATTTCTTCGTCTTCTTCTCCTTCTCTCTTCTCTCTAAAACATGGAAAAACACTGAAGAACACGAAACACTGAACATGCAACACGTAGTTTTGGCTTGCTAAGCATAGCCTGCATTATTGGCGTACGGAGAGGAATGGACTATTCAATCACAGCCGTTGATCCAGCACTTGTTAGATCTAATCAGGAGTTTTGACGCTTTTGAGAAGCCGTAAAGTCAGGTGCCACGGTGTACGGTTCTGATAGGTGGTGCACCGTTGGTGCTTTTGTGGGTAAAAGCACACTAGGGTTTTCTCTTTCATTGCATGTAACCACGTGGCGTTGAGAATTAATCTCTTCCCCTAAATCCGAGTGGACACCTGTCTCCTCTCTTATATTAGTAATTATTTTTAAAATAATTCTAAGAAGTAATCGAGTGGATTGGGCTGAAGCTAATCTGGATAATCATTGACGGATCACCTGTGGGCCCGTCCACCACACTCTCATACGCTCCAACTTTCCATCCAACTCTAGTTTTCTAACACGTGCTCTCCCCTCCAGACAAGAATCCGTAACTCCACCCCTTTATTTTTTTTTACTTTATAATCATTTATTTAAATACTTTTAATAATTTTGATATCTCTTTCATTAACCAATTCGAATTATTTATTTATGTATTAGCTTTAATTATTAAAGCTAATATGTATGAATTTAAACCATAACAAGTAGCCAGTGACGTGAATGGTTGTGACCCTAATTGTTAGGCTCCATTGAAAATTAAGGCAAATAAAAGAGGGCCACCACTCTAGCGATCATTCTTAAAAGAATAATAATAATTTTATTTTGTTTGTACATATTTTTACTATGCACAGTAACATTCAAGTTGTAATATGTTTATTTAAAATGTATTTGATATATTATAATTAAAATAAATATTTATTATATTTATTTTATCAATCACAATTCGATACGTTTACGTTTATAATAAAAATATATATTAAAAAAGTAAAATTAACATTTTTTTTTAAATTGATTGATGCTAACAATGGAAGTGATAAAAGGACTGTGACCCATCATTCAATTTATGCCAAGAACAAGGAAGGTTCCATAGTTAAAAACCCGATGCACATACAATAAAAACTATAATTTTTATTTATAGAAACGAACTTAACTCATATAATATTTCATAAATTTGATCTAGTTTGATTCAAAATTTTAAAAATCTAGAACTATAATTTTGATTCAGATTCCAATTTTGAAGATAGAAATAGATCTGATAAAGCCCATATTATTGAAACTTGAAAGGCCTTACACCTTGACATAATATGTCCTTGTACTAAAAAATGAAAAATCTCTCACTTACAGAGCTTCCACACCACGGCCTGATAATATGTGAGAGAGTTAATAACGGTGACTCAGCAGACCAGAGATGAGATGCCCGTACCTGACACCACAAGGAACAACAACAATATTGAAGAATTAAATTCTCATACTGCGGTAACGCAGGCTTCGAATCTTGACCTTTGTATTAAATTCTATCACAACTCGATCATTGAGTTAAGTTGGTGGGCCCTTGACATAATATGCCCTAAATTGAAACATTGTTTTATAAGCTTTGGGAATTGGAAATTGGAAATCTAAACTCATATTTCTAATTTGAAGTCAAGGTCAAAGTTTCAACGATAACGATAAAACTACACTGGCGACTCAGTGCCCGCCAATTCACAAGCCTTGACCCACTCATCAGTGCTAGGACCAACGAAGGCGAGAGCGGGAGATTCCTCTCTACTTTTTTCAGAGCAGAGCGATCAGTATCGATTATCGAACGATGCATACTTTGCAGAATCGAACTTCTTTGTTGGAACTAGCGAGCTTGTTGTTCTTCCTTTTCTTCATTCCAAATACTGCCCAGAAACTGCCGCCGGCGAGGTATGATGGCTTTGTTTTCGAAAATCGAAAGGTTCATCGGGATACGATCGTCGTCGAAGCGTTTTATGATCCGCTGTGCCCCGACAGCAGGGACTCCTGGCCTCCTCTAAAGAAAGCTCTCCAGTTTTATGGCCATCGCGTTAGCCTCGCTGTTCATCTTCTGCCTTTACCGTGAGTCGTTTTGGACTAATTTCTTTCGTTTATTTAAGATATGCAGGAGGAAATCAATTTTTTGGACTTCGTTGTCCTATTCATTTATGTATCTATGTTTCTATTGACTTCGAGATGCTGGTCGACTTAATCATCATGGAAAAGATATCAGCTCCCCAAAGCGATTCCAGCAAACAACATCTTGAATTAATCTAGAGGGTTAACTTGGATGCTCTTTTGTTTTTCTGGTTTTTTCTACTCATCGTGCTTCATATATTTCCTCATTTCCAGCTTAACTCATTCGACGTTTAAGAGATTAACTTTTTCAGTGTGCTAATAGTCAAGAGTCTCGACAAATTACCTTGCTCATTGTCCTTATTTTCGAGACTAAGGAGAATTATTTTTGAAGACTATTATTTGGTTTCAATATGAGTATTTGGTTTCACGGGGAGCTGAATAATTTACAGAAGTAGTGCATGTTAATTAAAAAAGTTTGTGTTGTTGAAAATGTTCATTGAACTGATCTTTCTAAAAATGCAAAACTTTTGATCAAATATATGGTCACACCTAGCGAAATGATTGGCCAACTCTATCTTTATTTTCATTCATTTCAACTCCGGATACTTAATTAGGCTCCACCATGTTAGCATCTTATGCACGTAGCTTTGATTTCCCTGTCTTCTTATTGTTCATTGTAGTTGATTATTTCTACAACCTTTTGTTGGAGTTGTATTGATGTCTGCTCTTTAAGAGCAGGAGCAATATTGATGATTTTGTCTTAACAAATGAGATGCTCCAATGTACGGTAAACAATAGCCAAAAATTATAGGTGCATCCAAGTGTTTGTAATTGTTGGTAGAGCATGTGTGCTAACAAGCCTGCTAGATTAATTGAGATTTTGCAATATAAATGAAGTCATATTTGTATTTCACCTTTTATCTTTGTAATGTGAGCCAGATGTAGATTTCATTAGAGTATTCTAATGTTTGAATTAGAAAGTCATAAATTTTCTCACTCGATTGAACGACCACCCCCAGTATTTTGTTACTCTGCATTTTTTTCTCTTTTTTTCGCCTTCTTTTTGTGATTTATACCCCTATGCAGTTGCTTTAGTTTTGATTTGATCCAGATACTTTACTATGTTTATGATTGGATTCTGCAGATACCATGACAATGCATTTGTCGCTTCTCGAGCTTTGCACATAATAGATTTAAATAATTCTTCTGCCACATTCCCGTTGTTGGAGGGGTTCTTCAATTATCAGGTTTGATATCTACCTCCTCTGGCTTAAATATTTTTTAAATTTGATTTCATAAATGATGCATAGCTGAAGGCCGAATCAGACTTACCTGGATTAAGGAGGCTCTCATTCAGTCATTCTTAGTCGTAATTAGTTGATATTATATAAATTATTAAATTATCCTTCACAAAAAAATCAAACTTTTGTGACAGTTGGTATATTATCATAGCATAAAAGTTAAAGGTCTAAAGTTTGATTCTCTGCAAAAGTAAAATCTCATTAAAAAACCCTTCATGTAAGGACAAAAAAAAACCTATATTTGAAAGAAATGTTAAGATAATATAAAATTAATTTAGTTATCATTTACTTAAAAGTTCGAACTTTTGAGATAGTTGATAATTGATCAGAATTCAAGGAATGCATATGAGATGTTAATATTCACGAGAAGCCATGATTATCGAGTCAAGATTTTATTCTAACTCTTAGTTTACAAATCTGTTTTGCACCTTTTGCAGGAGCAGTTCTACAACGCACCAACTATGAACCTGTCCAGGGCTACAATAGTTGAAAAGATTATGAACTTTGCAGAGAAAACAGTCGGGGAGTCCAACGCAAAGGTCCTTGCATCTGGTTTCAATGACCGCGAAACCGATTTATTAACTCGAGTCTCGTTTAAGGTAACATCTTTGGTTCCGACATTTTCTGGAATATTTGTTCATCCTGGTCGCGGATACAACATAGTAGTAGCTCATAGCCAATCACTGTGCTTGTTTTTGACGCTTTATTTGGTTCTTATGTCTGTGTCACGATGCAGCTTAGTGCTTCCAGAGGTGTCTATGGAACTCCTTTTTTCTTCATTAATGGATTCTTGGTTCCTGGCGAAGGGTCCCCTGTTTCTCTCAATGGGTGGAAAAGCTTCCTTGATCCACTATTACCGTGAACGTTGCTGTCGTTCTAGCACCTCTTGTGCATTCATTTGATGTGTGGTAGCGACGTGGCCATTGCTGATTGGTCACCTATTTAGATAAGACGATTTTATGCATGCATCTCTACGTTTATTTCGAAAATAATTCATAGTACTCTTAATTTTAAGGTGTCTATGGAAAGAATTAAAAATTTAAAGTATAAGTCAAATAAATATTAACATTTTAAAGTTTAAACGGATGAATAATTTAAAATATTAATGAAATACACCTCGAGGTGATAATTAGCTCTAATTAAATTAAATGCATGTAATACGTGGAAGGTTGGAAACCTTGGGAAGAAAACAACACCCGTTGGTTTAGTTAGACCGACCGGTTTAAGAGGAAAAGATGGGGCTGAACTGGACCGGGTGATGGAGTTGGCTGGGGTCCTGGGGAGACTAGGGTAGTTTGTGTGTGTACTGTGTAGATACGTTTGGTTTGTAAAGTGGGAGACACCGCCATAAGCGATTAGGGCGACAAAGAAGAAGCGAAGGTATTGACGAAGGCTCTTTTGTGCAGCATTAGTTTATTCTTTTTCTACGTACTGTGAGATTTCATTATAGCGTTGCCTGTTTTTCTCCTCTGGTTTGTCAACCAGATTCCACTGTCGTTTTGCGCGTCTCCTGTTCCATTTTTTTTCCTGTTAGAACCAGCGTTTTTCGTTTTGCGTTTCGGCCTGAGTTGTTTTATGTGAAGGCTGCGGTGATGACCGGGGTGATTTTATCGGATTTTTGTTGTTCTGGTAAAATATGGCTGTTGTTAATGGTTGTAGATGGATCGGTACCAGAGAGTTGAGAAGACAAGGGACGAGACATCAATCGATGAGAATGAGATTCGGATTACGAGTCAGGGAAGGATCCGCAACTATATCACATACGCCATGACCATGCTGCAAGTATTTCTCGCTCTCTCGCGCGAATTATATGCGTGCTAATTTCTCTTTCCTCATATGTTACGAGGCCTATGGAAGAATTGGATTTAATTTTTCTTGCAATGATGGTTTCATGCCTGTTCCATGCTCTAATTTTTGCAATTTTCGTCCGTATAGCGATTGTAGATTCTTCTCTTCTGTTCGTAATAGTTTTCTTGTATGGAGAAGTCAATTTTTATCTTGGTTTCTGTTCCATGGTTAAAGAGGTCTAATGTTCTTGCTGATCACTATGTTCAACGTGTTAAGGAGAATTATCTTGATACTGGATGGTCGTGGAAGTTGAAAATAATTATTTTTTAATTAGTCGGTAACTATTTATTTTACCCGCGTGGTATGAATATGATGGATGTCCAATTTTGACTACTTTGTATTTTTTTTATTACTCCATGTTTACTTTTTTTTTCTTTGTAAATTACTTTGTAGGAAAAAGGTTCAGATGAAATCATCTTGAAGGCGATGGGAAGAGCTATAAACAAGACTGTTACAATAGTAGAGCTACTCAAGGTCTATTTATTTCTTAGTATTAGACTACATGATCTACTTTGTTACTTTAATAGAATCATGAACTTCATCTTATTTTAAACATGAAACAGAGGCGAATTGTTGGTCTTCACCAAAATACCTCGATTGGGTCTACAGACATTACAGATACATGGGAGCCTTTAGAAGAAGGCCTTCTTCCGTAAGAGAATTATGTGTTGTATATTCGAACACCTTTGTTTACATTTTATTGTGCCCATGAACTCTTTAGTTATTTTCGTTTTCTCTTTTTTAAAGCTTGAAGACTACGAGGCATGTTTCGATGATAGCGATAACACTTTCATTGAAGGAACTGAATAAATCTTCCATCGGGTGAGTGCTTTCAAGATATATTTTTGCATTGTGTAAGCAATGATGCTATGATTAAGAAATTACTGATGTTTTCAATATTTAACAATCTTGACAGTTTAGTAATTTTGGATTTAGTTGTCCTTAGTGGGCACAATTCAATCTTAACATATTTACTTTCTAATCTTAGCATTTTGAGTTTTGGCCATCATCTTAGGTATCAGCCTCCTCTACCTGCAGATCAAGTGAAACCACCTGTAGACTATGATTATGAAGGTCTGAATGTTAACTAACATCAATATTTTTTCCCATCATAATTGAATTATTAACATGTGAGCGTGCTGTAGAGGGCTCTCCGAATGGACGATCTCGAGGTCGTGGTGGTAGAGGCAGATCAAATGGTAGAGGTACGGCAAGAAAATACTTTATTTATAAATTCTTGTAATGTGATGTTTCAAAATGATTGGCAAGCTGCAAAGAGATAGTTAATCATGGAAAGCTATTTTTTTCTCAGGAGTAGCCATGCCATAATAAAGAAATATTTTTATTGTTTAGCTAGTGATTTTATTTTGCTTCAGGTAATGGCTTTGGTGGTTCAGCAGAATATGAAGATGGAGGTTGGGACGGGGATCAAAGTCGAGTCAATTCAAGGGGGAGGGGTCAAGGAAGAGTGCGTAATTTTCGAGGACGTGGAAGGGGAGGATACAATGGACCTCATGCAGACCCATTGCAAGATGGAGGATACAATCACGATGCTCCTTTTCAAGGCCGTGGTACTTTCTTCTATATCTAGTCCATATTTTTGAATTTCAACTGCCTATGGCGATTATAAATCCTGCCCTTTAATCATTGTTTTAAGTATGATTTCTCATCAAATTGCCCACTATGCCGAGAATTTAGCTTCCAATATTGCCCACTTTGCTATCTATGTTGTATCATTCATCAGCCCTCTGGATTTAAATGTTACAAATTTTATCTGAATCACATGGGAATTGAAATGCTGAAGTGAAGTGCCAGTTTTTTACTATCAAGCCCAATTGAATGAAAGATTGAGGAGACGTAATTAGAACTCCATTGATAGTTCCATTGCTTAAGGATCCTATCTTTTAATTATGCTCTAAGATAATATGTTCCTATGTGACATTTTGTAATGGAACCTCTGCATTCTAGGACGCGGGCGCGGGATAGGTAACCGTGGAAGGGGCCGGGGCTTTGGAACTAATGGCCGGGTCCAGGCAGCTGCAGCATAAGATGGTGCAAAGAAGGAACCAAAGATGGGCTAAGATGCCGGTTCAGATTTATGTTTTCGTGTCAATTCTTGTTTGTTGTTGGGACATAAATCTTTGAACTCGGTAGCTGATTAGGTTAGAAGTTTTTTGGACATCAATTTTATTTTTATTTTTTATTTGAGTCGTCCTTTTAAAATTTAATTACAGGTTACTTTTCCCAATGTATCATGAATGTTGTGCGGCTCCAGCATGGTAGAACCGACAAACTGGTTCGGGTCCATTTGGCTTGGTTTTTTTTAATTGATTTAAATTTCAGATTAGTTTTGGGTCGAGTTTATTATTCAATGAGTTTGGTTTCCAGGTTCAATTTCCCTAAACCGGCTCTGTTGGGTCGAGTCGATTTATGATTTTAAAATAAAAAAAATTATATGATTTTACATGATTAGTGAAAACCAAAATACATGTATGATTTTAGAGCAATCGATCTCAACCGTCCAAAACATCCTTCCATCGTAGGGCTTTTTCGATCAAAGATGCCAACCCAGTACGATGCAAGACATTCAACTTCGGTCGATCAGTTTCCACGTCGGCGTTGAAGACTTCGATGAAATGTTGAGAATCTCTGTTAATAAATGGATCCGCTGAGCCCCGGTCCTAGTTAGGTTTCCGGCCACTGGTTTTTTGCCGATGGCGGAACTTACTTCCGGGGACATTAACGGCGAGCAAACGGCCCTGCATGAAGAAAAGCTTAATCTAGTTGAAGACGAAGAGTTACGCAGTCTTCTGTTGCCTGACATCGTCAATCTTCCGCTCACGCCTCCCTCAGCGGTCGACACTAACTACGTCTCCTACTTCGCCCCTGGTATGCCCTCTCTGACCTTCAATCCATTCCGATCAAGTATTCTTCTGTGTGTTGAACCCTAAACCCTATTTCTTATGTTTTCTTAATTACCAGATTTTATGAAAGAGGGCCACGATCAATACGTCTATCGTCATCCCAATGGGTAGAAAATCTATTTCTTTCTCATTTTAGTTCATGCTATTGAGTGATTATATGGTCAAAATGATGATAAATTTTACAAATTAGCAACTATCACAAAAACTTGAGCTTATGATTGAACTTATAATTTAATAATTTAGTTTACTCTCTTAACCACATTAACTCTCTTTTTTTCTTCTTTGAAATAGATTGTGTGTGATTGGTTTGGCTCCAAACCACATCGCCATGAAAGACAAAGGGGGTATTACTGCCGTTGATTACAACGTTGGGAAGGTCGATCGCAGTGGAATTAAGGTCACTGGAAAACGAAAGAAGGTATTTTTTTTGTTACATTCTCTGCTTGCAAATTATTAACTCTTCAAAAAATAAAAGAATTGTAAAGCAAATGCAGTGTTGGAATGAATATAGATGGTTTTAATGTGATTTCCCAAAATCATCCAAGTTACTGTGTTGATGAAAATCTCATTTTTGGAATGCAATCCGAGTTTCTTCTCGAGCTTTCTTTTGACTGTTTTTGATGCACTTTTTGACAATTCTTAGATGAATTGCTGCTAACATCGTTAGTTCGTATAATTTATGTTGTGTGGTTTTTCCACTAAGTTCCCATTGTCGAAGTGTGTCTTTAAAAGAACAAACCTTGCAGCAGCTATCTTGGTCTTTTGATTATACATTATGTCTCTGATGGTGGTGTTTTATTCCCCTAATCCATTGCTTCAAAACAGATCTTTAACTTTGATCAGTAATTACAAAGCAATCTGGTTTAACTTAAGAACAAGCTCTTGGTTTTAAGTCAAGGGTACGGATCTTTGTCCTTAAAGACATCTAACATGATATCTTGTAACAACAAAGTGATGATCTGTTAGTATTTGAACAATTTAAGGTTTCATTCTGCAGAATGCACAACATTTGGAGCCCAACTCAGCACTGTGTAAAGTATGCACCAATAATGGTTCTTACATTGTAAGGTATAGTCTCTTTCCTTCATTTTTTCTTGGTTTCTTTAGAATTATATGATATAAAGTCGATAAATTGGAATCTTCGACAGATGCTGTGTGAAAGGCTCGCTTTTGGAAGTAAACACTCGTTTAATCGAGCATCCGGAGTTGCTTAACACCTCGGTAAGGCTTGTTTGATTAATTAAATCCCCTTCGAAGTTCAATTTTTTCCCCAATGATTCGAAACTTAACCCTAGAATTGTTTTTATTGACAGGCTGGGAGAGAAGGATACATTGCCATAATCATGCCAAAACCGACCGATTGGGAAAAGATCAAGGTTTCTTTCGTGGGATTGGAAGATTATCAGAGATTGAGAGAAGATCCATGAACAATTCAATGTCATTGTTTTATTAATTAGTTCGATTGGTTTCCTATCTCGAACCGGTTGGTTGGTCCGGGCTGGTATTGTCCCATCAGAACCGGACCAAAGCCTTGTTCACCTTGGATCAGTGGGGTGATCCTTGTTTTATAACTTATGCCTTTTTTGCCGCCTAGTTAGGTTAAACTCACAGCTATATTCTGGTTTAACCGTAGTTTTAAATGCTATCTTTAAATGCATGACATTATTTATTCTATGGTACGACCGGTCGCTGGGAACAAAAAAGTGACTTGGTACTAAACATCCTACGTGGCAGTGATTGATTGGGTTTTATAAATTCAAGCGAGGTCAGTCAACAAAAAGCTTTGTTGAATGTTGAGTCCGCTTGACTAAGCCGAGCCCAAAAGATAATCCGGCTGGCCTCGTGCTGCTCACGTGACTTGCTTTGCCTTAGTTTGGCAAGGGAACCCTAAACCTAATTGCGTAACAGTAATTGATTAAAATAAATTTTAATTTATTTATAAATTTGCTTTTAACGCTTTTCTGTTCTGTTATATGCCGATCCTCTCTCCGTCTCGGCTTTCTGGTACTTTTTTGCCCTAGTTCTCGAACTGCCATGGCAGCCACTGCCGATTCTTCCTCCAATCATCACTCCCCTGGTACCTCTGCCACTTCTGCAGAAGACCTCCACGGCCATGGATTGCGCCGAGGTGGTAATCTACCTTCGCCCTGGGCCAAAGTTGTCCGTGGTGATTCGGAATTAGCTCCGCCCGTCAATCACTCTCCTCCATCGCCGCCGTTACAGGCCGCGCCGCAACTGGAGTTAACGTCTTTATCTGATTCTTCTGGTTCGAGGATGGCTCCTTTGTCTCCCCCGCCCGATCAATCTGCGGCTACCGAGAGCTCCAATCCCGGTCCTGGAATTGGTAATGCAGGGGCTCGTTCTAAGAAGCCTGCTTGGAACAAGCCTTCTAATGGTGTTCTTGAGACTGCTCCTGCGATGGATGCTTCTTCTTGGCCTGCTTTATCGGATGCTACTAAGGCTTCTCCTAAATTGCCCGCTGATTCTTCTTCCAAGCTTGTTGCCAATGGATCCATCTCTACTCCTCAGGTTTGGCTTTATCGTTGCTTTGAATTTGAATTTAGCAGCGCCGATGAAATAAATAACATCAATAAAAATCTTTAAGAATGTTTAGATGATACAGTGTTCCCGAACTGTTTAATTCAGTGAAAACATTTAGATCTTACACTACACGTTATGGTATGGCAGCTCTTTTTTTTTGTGCTAGTGTTCCATATTTTAATGCACCCACCAGAATATGGTATGCTGATTTCCTATCTAAAACAAGCTAACTTTTTTTTTGTGTTTTTCTAATAGGAACCTCCGAGTAATCCAAAGTTTAATTCTGCACTAAACTCAACTCCATCTCCGCAAAAACCAAAGCGTGGTGGGGGTGGAAACTCTGCTGGTGGCCATGCACGAAGTGGCTTTACCCATCCTCCGCCACCACCCCCGCCACCACCTTTTCCCGTCTTTGCTATACCGTTAAATAGTTATGGAAATCAGGTACCAATAGTGCCAGATCCTTCTCTCAGGGAAACTCCTTATATGGGCAATAATTGGGAGCCTAGAGCTGTTGGAGCGTTTGTTCCTCAGCCACAAACTATTGATCATCATCATTCTTCCCGTCGAGGAAACTTTGGGCCCCAACCTCGAGGAGATGGTCCTTACTATAATCATCCTGGAGGCAGGCGTGATTCAGAGCGTGGAAATTATTCTAATGGTCGAGATGCTCATTTGCAACAACAGAGACCTCCTCCCAGAGGATTTGTGAGGCATCCAACACCCTACAGTCCCACATTTTTTACCCCCCAACCCATACGACCTCCTCTTGGCAGTCCCATTGCTTTTCCTGGTGTGATTACTTTTGTGTCTATGATTGCCATTTTCTTTGTGATAAAATAATGAATTATTATTCTTCCATTCTGTTCAGATTACATATATGGTCCTCCATTGCACGAACCTTTCAGAGGCATGCCATTCATGCTGCCTTCGCCAGTGATATTTCCTTTAGCAGATCCTCCTTTGCCTGCCTTGTTACTGGTTCAAATAGAATATTACTTCAGGTAAACTGTCAGCAGATATATGTTTGGTACCCATTGTACCATATTGGGGTAGAAAATTTTGGACCTTTGGCATATTGCCTAGGAAAGTAACTCATCTTTATATGTGATTACATGATGCAGTGATGCTAATTTGGTAAAAGATGATTATTTAAAGTCAAATATGGATGATCAGGGCTGGGTTCCAGTGTCTTTGATAGCAGGATTTCCCCGAGTAAGTTGTTTAACCAGTACCTAACAACATTTCTTTTTTGCATTCAGAGATAAATATTGTTAGCTTGGTTATATCTTCTTAATTGAGTTGGATTTTTCAGTGTCTTAATCTGTAACATATTATATTCTTTACAGCTGCACTTTAGATTTGTTTGTAATATATAGATCCTTAAACTTGCTGTAATATTCCTTAATTGCTGCTAAACTAGGATCCAATTATCAATAGCATCCTACTACTGAGACTAGTCTAGATTTTTATTAAACCTCTCGCTATTTAAAACGTGATGGGAACTCTTCTAGAGACTATAGCTTTTGGCTACTGACCTTAGTTTGGTAAATAAATTGTGTTTCATTCATATTTTAGATTCAAGCAGTCTGAATTATATATCTAGTTAGAAATTGTTCAAAACAGTAACTTATTATTAACTCCCATCACTAACTGCATTTCTGGTAAGGCACATCGTGTCATCTGTCTAATTTGGTAAGGAAGCAAACTGGAGAGACATGGTGAACTTAATTCTGAAGGTGGAGTTAAGTCTGAAGACCATACATGTTACAAAATATTTTGAAAGATACCTTCTCAATGTTGTATGTTGGTTGAGACTCTTCGTAATGATGATTTGGTTCTAGAATCAGGTAGTAAATGACTGGGCTCCATATTTATAAAGGAAGAGCTTGTTAGACTGGACTTGGTATGATCTTGAATGACAGACAAGTCGACCTTTTATTTGATTCTGTTTTCACCTGATTACTTGTAAGTTTGGATTGCCAAAAGTTGATGAAGTGCGAGACTTCTCTAATTTTATACTTAAACAATTAAGCTTGTTTAGCAGCACTTTTTTTATTTGACCTGTTCGGTCTTTCAATTTAATTGCAGCTTTAAGTTTCTAAATTATTTATATAGCCATATTAGATGAAAGTTGTATATACATGGCTTGGAGGGAGATCTTTCATATCTTTGAGAGAATAAATGTTTCTTAATCATGCTTTAGTTTCCCTCAAGTGGTGATTTATTAGAGGTGTATCCAAAGCAAAATTTTCGCATTTTGATTTTTAAATTCTCGACAATATCACTTTTTGTTCTCCCTGCCTTATTTTTCTTAATATCACGGTTATGGATTGAGATTACATTTGTGATTGTTGTTTCAGGTTAAGAGTTTAACAAACAATATCCAACTTATAATAGAGTCCTTGCGAGGTTCAACTATTGTTGAAGTACAGGTACTTATATTTTATTTTTATTTTTAAATTACATTGTATTAATAAGAATATTAACCTGAAAACAGCTAAGAAAAAAGCTCCTACCCCTTTTTTTAAACAATATATCTTTGGTATAATAAACCATGGCTCTATCTCACCAAAATTAAACATATATATTACTCTTTGTAACATGGATATGTCCGACTGTGTAATATCACCGTTGTTGACCATTGATGAAATTGACCAATGGAAGACCATCAATGAACTTTTTCCACAAGTTTTGACTTTCGCGCTGTTTTGTATAATTTATGCAGGATGATAAGCTAAGGAGGAGGAATGAGTGGATGAACTGGATACCATCTTCAAACCAGCAAGGATTAGATTCAAAGGCTGGTGAATCAAGCAACAGTATGAACAGACTATTAACCTCTGTTCAAAAAATGACAGTGGAGGAAGGAGAGAACCAAAGTTCAACGATGGAACACAAAGACCTTGATGCTGCTGAGGCTGTCATAGACAGAACAACTGAGCTACCTGGCCACTCACAACTTCCAAATGGAGACCTCAATCCTAGCGGAAGTTCCCCTGTCGGTTCGAGTTAATCTGAGTAAACGAATCAGCCACTCGTGTTGAAAGATCACTTATACGCATGAAGAGTTGGAGTAGGCCGCATGTGTGGATGCTATGGATGGCGATGGGGCAGGTTATTGATTTTTTGATCTCTTTTTTTTGCCCATTAATGGCAATATTTTTATTAGGGTAGTGGAGGGATAAACGAAATATATTAATTCAGAAAAAACCAAAAACAAAGAAACTGAAATGAGAAAACTGTGTTGTTGATAATAGCTGATTTATTATGGGGTTTTTGGATTGTATAGGTTTGTTTTTGTGTCATTCCTCTGCTGCTTTTGCGGTGTTTGTGGTGTTGAAGCATTGAGGTGACACATTTTTGACTTGCTTTCTCCCATTTGAGAATACTCTTTTCCCCTATTTACTGCTCCTCTATTATTCCCTTCTTTGTGTTTATTTTGCTTATATATATATAAATACATCTCCAAGTCACAACCATGGTTGAAAATATCACGTATCTGCGTACAAATTTATTAGTCCGGTTCTCGAATCAATGGCAGAAAACCAGGGGCGTTAGCATCGGTCCTTCCTGATCCTATTTTTCATCTTCACTTTCTCAATGTCCTCGAACATAGAGATCGAGATGTCCAGAAGAAGACCTTACTACGAGATCCTAACGGTTCTCTGGTGGACGGGACACTGTTAAGGGGATTTCAGAGTTTGTATAAAAGTATTTTATTTTGGTAACTTCCGCAATCGAAACCATCCCATTTTGCGTTATTTAACATCAATTGTGATGTCCAAATTCAAAATCAAGGGGTTCAACATCAAGAGTGGCATAAAAAAAGCAGTGTGCATAACGTCGGTATTGAATAGAAAGAACGATATGTAGACATTTAAAAACGTACCCGTGAAATTATTTACCTCTATCTTCAATCGGATTGCTAACAATTCCACAGTATGCTCAGGCAATAAGCACCAAGAATCAAGCCACGAAATCATATAACAAGCCACTTGCCAAAGACGCATACATTCAATTGTCTAAAGCAATCATCAAAGTTTAAAAACAGAAGAGCAGGGTGACATGAAAGTCTAATAACAACCCCATCGATTAACAGCTTAATTTAGAGATAGCATAGCATAGCCAAGAACAACCCCATGTCGTTCACTTACAAAAAGAAGCAGGTTTCATTATGTTGTTTCGGGAGTTTACTCAAACGCCCATTGATTCTCCCTCCGAACCTCCTCCTCTTCCTCGGGTGTGAAGTCGTTCTTGATGTTGAATGTCTTGCGGATTTCTTCCGGTGTTTTCCCCTTGATCATGTCAGCAACAGTCTGGCATGTCAGATCCAGCAAGCTCTTGATGTTCAGATAGTTAGCCGCCTACGTGATCAAATAAAGCAAAATATTACAATTCTATACTCAAAATGATGATTGTTGCCGTGAGTAAAAATGCAACCTGCAGATAACAAAATTTATTTGAACAGTTGAGAAGATGTTCATCCACAGAGCTCTTTTTATTTATCCAAGCACCACTCCATCTTTAATGGCATAAAATTATGATCTCACCAAGATATCTCTACTTCAATTATTGTAGTAGAGGCACCAACTTTCATGAGACAGATAATAAAATTGAGTATAAAGGAGAAAAATCAACTTTTTTTTCTTCTAATGGTCAAGAACCAAGAGGGGGATATAGATCTAAAGTCATTAGGCGAATAAGATTTCAATTAAGAAAGATACAATCGTGATTGTATAAAACACTACAAATATAAATAACTCCTTAATTTCCTTTTCACATCTGTTTGATCCCCCCCTCCCAATTTTCCAAATCTTAAAAAGTGTTAAAACATAGGAGAAACGATAAAGCCATTAGCCAATCATGTACTAGTGTAAACTAACATAAGAACTCTGCACGTAAGGTAAACATCTGACTGCAATCTCCATCCGTGCTCTCCACGAAAATCTCAGCTTATTGAAGGCTTAACAAAAGTAGTAAAAGGCGAAAAAAAGATGCAAAAAGAAGAGCACAAAGACGCGACCCTTACCAGGTAATTTCAGAAACTAAAATTAAAGAATCTCTACCAAATATTTTACATAAAAAAACAAAAAGGGTTTTGAAGATCTCAAAACTAGGTAGATATCCCCAGAATCACCTAACCCTTACACGTGCGAACCACAGAAAAAGCAACGAAAAATTGAAAGCCGTGAATCAGATCAGAAATCAATGAAATTCGTAGAGCAAAAAAGGTAGAAGAAGGACGAACCAAGATGAGATCAAATAGCGTGGCCTGATCAACGTTGACGAACTCGTGGTCCCAAGTCTTGAGATCCTCATCGGCAGAAGAAGGACGATCTTCTGACTTTGCAAAGTCGACGTGCTTCTTGCAGTACTCAATAACCTTGGACAGGATCTTGCTGGTGACATTGGGGAGTGGAATCCCGCTGTCGGCGCAATCGTCCTCAATCAAATGCTTGATGGTGTGCGATTCCAAAGCAACAGCTTCGTCGACCTCGAAAGTCTCCCCATCGGAGCTCTTCAGGGTGATCTTTCGCCCAAGCGACATCGAATCGTTGCTCGGAACAATTTCCCCCTTTCCGAGAGCTATCGTGACCGGTGACCCCAAAAGCGAGAGAGACCACAATAACGCGACCAAGGGGAGATTTTTCTCTTCATAATGCCGTCTTCGACTTCAACGCTACACAAATTAAATAATATTAAATTCGTGAAATGATTAATCATTAATTAGTCTGTTAATCTTTCATGCCCAGACGCAACTAATTGTAATTACTTGTAATTCTCATGGGCAGGAATCCAAAATTGGCAAGAAAAGCCCGGTCCGGTCCATAGAAGAATTGGAATATTGCAGTTGGTCTGGGCATATGGATACATACAAAGCAGAAAAAAGCGACGATCATGGACACAAGTGCTCCGCTTGTGGACGACAAATAAGAACCTGTCGTCACGCTGTTACAATACGGACAACGTGTTGTAAAAATTGAAAAGACAACCTAATCCAACTCAACCCACGATTCCGAACAATTCAGCAATAAACAGAGATTCATAGGTCTGTTCTAAGCAAACGACAGAAGCAAACTGTACAATACTTGGACAAGGATCTAGCTTATTCGTAAACTCAAAAGCGACACTAGTAATCATCGTGGGTTCCACATCAAATTAAATATCCAAACCGAATGAAAAAAAGCCGCTAGAAAATGAACCATGGCAGAATTATGCACAAGTGGCCAGATAATATGAACATCAACACCTTAGCTTGATGGAACCAGATTCTCAGTCCCATGTCTAATGTTCAAATTAGTGAGCACTCACGAGGAACGGATTTTGGCACACGCCACACTCTATCGTCTCTGAACCCGAGATGGGAACCTGAACCTGCAAATATTAAACTGCATCAATTCTATTTATTAAGATCTTCCGGGAGAATCTCTTTCCATCCATGGATTTATGCATCAGTGAAAATTCAAGAAACTTTTTATACCAGTTCATCAAAGTCAACGCACAATTTTGTTGCAGTACAAAATGAACGGCATATAGTTCAATAAAAAGGCGATTATCAGCTTATGACTGAAATGTAAAGACCAAAAAACTAGCCAAACCTGCAAATGAACAGTACAGGTGGGGCAGGCAACTTCCTTCATTCGCTTGCCAGGAACTTCAGATCTGGAACCTGTGAAAATGCCAACATAAAACAATTAAAAAAGAAAAATCTGATTCACCTTCCCAAAAACCCAGTTGGAAAGTTAAAACCACAATTATATTCAATCGTGTTTCTGAAAATTTACCTGATGACCTACGGTTTCTTTCCATTTCTTCCTATTATACCAAAAGTAAAACCAATCAGCACATTCACAAATAAATTAAGACAGCAATTAATGCAATTACAAAAAGCTGCACATAATGTGGTATAAATGAGAACTGAAAATAAAAGCTAATCTTAAACTACTTACCTTAGTCTAACCATTATTAATAAGCACAACCTAATCATCAAACATTTCAAAACATACAAATGTATTGAACAGAATATCACCTGTAGTTTCTTGGCCAGATCCTCATGACTCTGAAATCCTGTAGGCTTGCTGGCTGCTTCTTTAGCATTTGACAGCCTCTGAGTTACTTCTGCCTATGAAGTATTAAATCACAATAAGAGATCCAAGTCTAAGAAAAAACTTTAGACAGACATTCATATTCCATTACTCCTTCGCGAAAGATTTCTTAATCATTTAGTGTTACAGAAACTTTTCAGCCTCTAGTATTATCCCATCGAATTAGAAAGACCAGAAATAGTTCTGCCTTATCATTTCTTAACACCCTTTATCATTTGAGAGCGATTATTTCCTCAGATATCAAATCTACAAACAACATAATTCTGATTTCTAACCAGTGTTCCACCAAGAATGATGAGAAAATATAATCGATGTACCTTAATCTAAGTGCAATAATTTGTTGTTGCCAAACACAGTTTAACAGGCTAATTGGTCTCGTGATTTGACAAAGGGTGTTAACTGTTTAAAAAATGATAGATATAGCCTTATATCTAAATTACAAGGATTTATTGTTGCCAAAAACAGTTTAACAGCCTCTTAGCAGGGTAGACCATTATTTTTGTAAGTTAAACCGCACAATACAAATTAAAAGGAGCACACAAACATATATAACCCTGTATTATCCTCAAATAATTTGCCCATCCAGTAACAAAACATCCAA
>QAOC01007410.1:205693-385903 GCA_003255005.1 Begonia fuchsioides | reverse complement strand
TTTGATCGAAATAAATCTCCATAAAATTAGAAAGAGGGAAATAAGTAAGCAAATTGAAGATACATTATTACAATAATTTAACTAAAAAAAGGAAAATTGATTCCAATTTTCATCATCTTTCTGAAAGAATAATTTTGATGCTCAATGATAATTAAATATGTGGCATGATTGTGATAGAACCCATTGTATGCATAAATCCAAGAACAACAAGAACAATTAAACAGAACAAACGCTGGACTAAAAGAGAAACGAAACTTCCAAACACTTAAGAGGAGTTTGCTTCTTTCGAGTTCATCAATGGCGGCTTGTCACCCCAAGACAAACCTTAGTTTTTCTTTATGCTAGTAATAACTATCCGCTAATATTTATAGATAGTATGACATAATACCCTAATACCCTATGGCTTGGGCCTTATCAAATTGACAGTATTGAAAGTTTAGAACCAATTTGGTATTGTTGTTGTTGTCCTTTTAAAATAATTTGTAAGCTGTATTTTTAAAATAATCTAACTGTTCAAGAAAAGGCAACAGTTCAGTAAATCAACTCCTTAAAAGCAATTTATCGATATGAATAGTTAACAACCTATAATACTTAATTATTAAATTACAAGAAAGTAATTTAGAGTTAGAGAGAGTAATAAATCAAGTGGAGGAAATAGTGGGTAGTTAAATATCATTATTAAAAGATTCAAAGAATTATATAGAAATAATTTATTTTAAAACGCATCCCAAAAGCTACATTTTCAACTTGTCCAATTGTTGTATTGTTTAAAAATAACACTACTATTTTCGGTTACCAAATACTTTTAGAACCCAACTTTAGTTTCTTCCGACACTTTAAAAAAACAACTGTATTGTTCCCCCATTTCTTATTACTAATGGAATCGAGACTTCAAAATATTTGGAATATTATTAATTATAACTCAGCAAACACAACCACCTTTCTACCCTCGTTTAGTAAGAAAACAAAGAGATGGAGAAGAAAAAAACAAGGCAAGACAATAAAATATTACTGCAAACAGAAATTCCATAATAAAGACCAAGGCTTAGTTGGCATGTAAAGTTTGTAATTAACATTACTCACAAATCACATGTAATATAAATCAGACAGCAGTAAAAGTAAGGAAGATCACCTGTACCGTAGCTGCTGTCACTGTGTCCAAAAGAGTATTCGTAGTATACCTATTGGACAGCAACCTTATCCTGCGCGGTTCAATATCCACGGAGCTCTTAGACCAAATTCCCAAAGTTGACGACTCTACCACCTACCATTTATATTGGGATGAATCTATTTTAGCTTGGACTTTCAAAACACATTTAAGTAAATTACACTCACTTCACATTTTGTAATTGTCTCAAGAGGATAAATTCTCAGTGTACGACCAGTATTTGGATCAAGCATACGAATTCCATCCAAACCAATCTGAAAGAAAAACAGAGGAAAATCATGACTTTACGATAATGGAACACTGATAGCGGACTAAATGAAAGTAGATATTTTGCATAATGTTAAATTTAATTTTGACTGAAAATGTTCTACATATCAGTACATACACCTTTCCCGCACAATTTTCAGAAGAGACGTCAACGCGTAAAGTATACGAATGCCCGCGAATGGTGAACACGTAAAGAGACGCAACAAAAAGTTCAGTAGACGAAAAAGTAAAAACGGGATCTCTAAACAAAATTAAACTTCAAATGACAAGGTTAGCTAGGTGTAGAAAGAATATGAGCAATGAGTTGAGCCTTAAAACGAAAGACAACCCAGGCGGATGAATTTATGGAGTACCTGACAGAGAACATCCGTGGCGGTCTGACCTCCGCTCTCAGCCAGCAGCTTAACACGGAACTTTTGCACCCCACCCTTGATGTCTTCTTGTGCATCCACCTTTGGTGTGGCTCTCACAATCTTGCTTGAACCTCCGGAAGCACCATTCCCAGGAAGAGAACTGATTGGCCTCCCATAATCATCGAATCCTGTCCACGTGGATGACTTAGGGGCGGTACCACGAGCGCCATATGGCTCAATCTTGCCCCCTTGGTAGGGATGCACACCGTCCCCAAAGCCATCACCATAACTTGACTCATAGCGTGAGACGCCACTATCTGTTTTCTTACCATATAGATCCGGGCCGAAAGCAGATACGCTTTGACTGTGATTCCCATATTTATTATCAACATATCCACTGCCTTGATCCAATTTCACAGAATTATCATAGGGATTTCCATAGGCAGGCGGCAAGGAGGATCCAAATGGAGCATATTGGTCGGATGAGTAGATAGAATTGGAACTAGGAGTTGGATTGGAGATGGATTTGTTAGGAACAGAAGAGGACAAAGGGGCATAATTAACAGCCGTCTGATGCTGATCTGAAGGTGGATGATAAGAGAGCTGCTGCGGCGGAGCTTGAAAAGGAACCTGCGATTCAAACGCAGGGAAAGAAGAAGGCTGGGAAGTGGGATTAAACGAGTGGAGATTAGGGTTGGATGAAGGAGAATAGGTCGGAGCAGTGGGAGCGACGGAAGGGTGATCGGAATTCAGATAATAGGAAGATTGGGGGTAATCGGCGGGAATGGGAGCGTAGTTGGTGGAAAAAGGAGGAGCAGAGGCGTAAGGGGTCCGGTGGAGATCGCCGGAAGTGGAAGTTGGATTGGGGATGGGATTAGGGTTTGGGATTTGGGGGTATTGATAATATGGAGCGGAACTGTAATCTCCTTGTTGCATCGCTAATCTCCGACGAGTTCAGGGTTTTCTCGGTGAGAATTCCGGGAAGAAGCCGGCGGTGAAGAATGTGGCGGAGAAGAAGGGGATCGTTTTATACGCGGAATAGTAATAACTTCTACGGGAGTGAGGAGCTCAGCCCACTAACGTACGCTAAGTGGACCGAAACAAGCCCATCTATCTTCTTTATAATTTATATCAATAATTCTAAAAATAATATTATAATTATTTTTTAATTACTGCTGATAAAATAAATTAATTATAATTGATTTTATGTAGATGTTTGCGACAATATAAATACAAAATATTGATTTTTCATAAAATATTATCTTATTAATTACCAATAAAATACACACGCTATGCAAATTGCAAGGGAGCATAAGATGCAAAAGATGAACGAAGTAAAGAACCAGCTGCATGACATTTCCGCTGGTTTTTCATCGGAGGCGAAGAAGTCGCCGGAGATTGTCCGTGGCTCCGGCGTCGATTCCACCAGCCTCCACGTTGCATGCGCGCTTCGATCTCATGAGAAATTCAGGCCGTGGGAGGGCGTTTGGATGGGGCGAGAGAGTAAAAATGGAACTTGAGAATTCATTAAATTCTTCCACATCAACACTGCCAAGATCCTTCCCAATAAACCTTAACGTCGACGGCGACGGCGATATAACCCTTTTAAAAGGATCCGTCTCAAGGTTTATTGGATCGGGTCCCGAGCATGCAGATACCAAATCTAAATTTGGATCTTTGTTTATCGCTGGTGATTTTGAATTCTTAGGGGTGAGAGATTGATCTCTAAACTTAATGGTTTTTCTGGCCGGCTTAGGAGGTGAGAGAGGGGAGGGTTTGCTTCGAGAAAGAAGAGGCAGATGGTGAACCGGCGTTTGAAGGATCGGAGGTTGGCGGTGAAGTTGTGGGTAATGAAATAAGGACGGCACCGGAGACAACAGGTGCGGCGGAGGATAAAACGACACTCCGCCGTGGACGTCGCGGGCATTGAAATTTTTACCCGGCGTGGCGGAGGACTTTGAATGACTGCTTGTGTTTCTCTTCCGAGTTTTGATTTGCTTGTAGGGAGCCAAGGTGGCCTCCATTGATAATCTTTCTCTAGATAACTGAAAGTTTCAAACAGAAAGAAACTCGGGTGATCTTTCAAAACCCCGATCACATAAACTGATTTTCTCTCGAAAGTGGCTAAAAACTCCTAAAAAAACCCTAATCCACTAAATACATGACAGAAATAATGCTAGAGAATCCATTTACTGTGAAAATTCAACCTCTCAAGAATCAACGATCAAGAACAGGCTTGCAAACCCTAGCAAGAAGAGGGTCGTAGCTCGCCACTGAAACTCATCTTCTTTCTCTCGGCATTTATATAGCAAGCCAGCGTCAAAGCGAGTTCACCGTTTCTTCTGTCTAGATATTTTCGTCTATAACGTATTAATTTTATAATTTCTCTGGATTAACCGACGACTCGGACGGTGGCCTGTCTGAGACCTTGCAAAGGCCATAGTCATGCACGGGGACAACCGCCGATAACAGGCTGACCGTTGGATCGTACTCTTGGAAACCCAGTAAGGAAATAGTAGCCGTTGATCGTGTCATAGAGCTTTGTTTGGGTCGGAAAATGATGCATGGAATCACAGCCATACACGTTGTTGGCCTACATTTTGTTTTCTGTTGCCTGGAGTAAATGGAAGCAGGGAGAGCCTTTGAAAAACAATAATTATTTTTATTAAATATTAATTCCTCGACACCTACGCATAATAATTAAAAATAATCAACTCAATTAATTATAGGTAATGGAGTGAGAGTCATTGAGTGGTGAAAAAAGATAGAAAAGCAGCATAAATCAAAAAGCCGTAGCTTTTAAAAGCAAGGCAAAGTTGCTCACCTTCCAAAAGAAAAAAGAATTTGCTACGTCGTCGTTTTGATGACATCGAAGCATGCACGTACATATCATTGGGCATATTACTCTCCGCTAATCACCCAATTAATCATGTGTTAGTCTTGCTAATCTCTACACTCAGGTCTACGTACAGATAACTTGGAAACTCACACACCTCGCTTTGAAAATTGGAAACGTAATTAATAGTCAATTTATTTGCCACGTGTCGTTTTAGATCTGTAAATTAATAATCATGAGTATACCAATTACCAACTACAGAATAACAATGTAAAAATACTAAGTATAAAGTGGGACTGCTGGAACAGTTGGAGCGGATGCACTTTGAACTCCATGTTTTGGCCGGTGGCACAAATTGTGGACCTTCAATTTATTTTTGCCAGCCTTTTCTATTTTTTCGATTTTGAATAAAAAATAAACAAGTCAAATAATTACTTACAAACATTAAATAATACAGGCTAAAATGTCAATTTACCAGTAAACTGTGCGTACGATAGATATTTAAAATTTTAAAATATTAAAAATAATATTTAATATAATAATATATACTACCAAAGGTCCAAACTACAAGATATCATAAAATAATCCTAAAATTATAATAAATATTATCTTTAGCATGAGAAAATTTTGAAATACATATTTATCGAACTCACTTACTATATCATTAATCGTCATTTTTAATTCATAGTGAATATGGTTCGATCCTTGTTGATCTTTAGAAAAAATAAGATCGGATCAATATTTTTTAATTTTAAAATTTTAAGACTAAAATCAAGATCGTACATGATCAAAATCGATAAAAACTAATACAAAAAACTATAGTCAATACTGCTTTACCGATTTAGGTCGGTTTTGTTCACCATCCTTTCAAGGTCTAATAGAGTAATACTTAGAGGCCCGCACAGACTTAACTCAGTTGATTCCGAGATGGTAGATTTAAAATCAAGAGTCACGATTCGAAGCCTGCGCTGTCACAGTGTGAGATTCGTTACATCCAATGTGTGGTAGCTCCTTGTGACAACATGTACGGACCTCTCATCTCTGAGCTGCTGAGTCACCGTGATTTAACCATCTCATAAACTGTCGGATCGGTGTGTAGGAGCTATGGATGGACATGAGTTAGTTTGGGTCGGGTTTTTGATCGACCAGCACCGACCCATTTGGGCTTTGGTCCCAAATTCGAAATCAAAGACCGACCCAAAACCCGCAATCTCTGAGACAACCTTACCCAAACTCATTTGGGTTGGGTCGGGTTTTTGGTCCTATTAAAAAATTCTTTCAAAATAAAAACATCTATAGAAAATATCCATAAAAAAACATCTATCAAAATAAAAACATCCATCAAAATAAAAAACTGTTGCTTTAAAAGTATTTTTAAAACAATCAATTGTTTTTATGATAACTATGTAAGATAAGCATGAAAGATAAAATAAACTACTTTACAATGTTTAAATTAGACTAAACCATTCATGAGAAATACCATCTTTGAAGGGTATAATTAAAGTCTAACAATTTGTTTAAAAGCTGCAGAAATTTCAAGTATATGCAGTGTTTTGTGTCGACCCATAATACCTTGTGTCTGTAACAACCCTCATTTTTATTTTAGAATTTTGTGACTTTAAGATGAAAGTGTTTAAAATTTATTTTATGAATGTTGGGTAAATATTAAAGAATTAAAATATTGTTGATGTTAGTAATTTAGCAGGTTGAAGGTGGTGAAGAAAATAAGGTTTAAGGGGGTATAAGTAATGAATAATGATGTTATTCAGAAATGTTAGAAAATCTTATAAGTGTTTAGGATACTTTCGGTCGACTCCAAGATCGAAGAGAGGTCGACACAATATAACTTTCGGTTGACCCCAGGATTGAAGAGGGGTCGACACTTACGATGATCATCATTCTTGGGTCGGGATTGCGGGTTTAGTAAAAATAAAAGCCCGACCCAAAAACCAAACAATAGATAAGAACCCTACCCAAATTAAAACAAAAAAACCTAAATTTTTCATTACAAGCTCAACCCCAAAAGTTACGGATCGAGCTGAGACCGTAGGTAGGGCTTGGGTTGCCCATCCCTAGTAGGAGCCTCAGGCCGAGTGAATCGCCTTTTTATAATCAATAGTAACACTTACATGCCCATAGGCCGTAGCTCGGAGATATCGCTTAGTAATGACTTGTTAGAGGCCCAGAGAAGTCATTGATAGTACGAAGAGCCCAACGTTATATTAGGAGTAATAAAATTACTTGTTTAGGAAGAGAGATAAAAATGGCGGCGTCCGTCGAACTGTCCGTGTCCATCACGGGTCGCAGACGGAGCACCAGGCAATGATGAAACGTCGTCGCTCGTCTCCGTCCTCATATCCTCAGTTACTTCGTCTCTTGCGTGCCTTTTAAGCTACCCTTCCTCATTTTCAATATTTTCTTTTTATTTTTTCAAATGGGTGAGGAATTTATGGTTCCAACACGTTGACCCAATGAAGAATATTAGAGTTAATCAGAGCCGTTCATTTAGTGAGTGATTCTATATAAAAATTTTTTTTGAAAGATTTCGAAAGAGAGCATTAACAGGAGAATATGAATTGATTCTAGAACGTATGGATAAGTAGAGGGGACTCCTCCCAAAGAAGAATATATGCCTACTCCTATTTAAAATAAATAAAAATTTGTAAATGGAAGCTACTTTAATCCAACGGTTGCAGACAGAGGGACATGCCACGTCAGATTTATGGTTGGGCCCACCACTGGCAGATCAACCTTGGGAGAATGGAGAAAGAGAGTGGACTTTCAGCGCACAGCCTAATGGAGTCAGAGTCGTCCTTCCCACTGCCTTTGTTTTGGGCCCACCTATTCCTGGGCCCACTTTTTTAAAATTTAATTTAAATGTCTAGAGAAAAGACGCAGAGGAAGAGAGTCACGTGTCACGTCCGTGTGGTACAGTGGGACCCATCAAAAAACCCAAATGCAGGTGCTACAGAGACTAGAGTAAGACAAGCAGCTCTGAAGTACCCATACGCAACCCCCTACTCTCTCTCTCTCCTACTCTCTTTCTCTCTCTTCCACTGTTTCTAATTTTCATTTCTTTAATCGTTCATCTTTTCGTTTGATTCTGGGAATTGATGATTAAATGCCTGATTCTCCATACAAGTTACGCTACATTGCACCTTCTCATCCTTCTGCAGAAAAACTGGAGCGAACATCGCCATGAGAAGCTTCCTCGGTTCCGTCCATGGCGTCGGCTTTTTCTTCCTCGTTGGCCTTGTGGTCTCTTCTTCGTTTCCCGACAGTGACCTACAAGCACTGTTGAAGCTCAGGACCGCCATGATTGGACCTCATGGTTCTGGCTTGGATGATTGGGTGGATTCCTCCTCTGCGTCGTCTTCTCCGACCGTCCACTGCTCTTTCTCCGGCGTGTCCTGCGATTCCGATTTCAGAGTTGTATCTCTTAACGTCTCGAACCTTTCTCTGGTTGGTTCGATTCCGCCTGAGATTGGGCAGTTCGATAAGCTTGTGAATCTGACGATGATTTTCGACAATCTTACCGGTCCGCTCCCTGTCGAAATGGGCAAGCTTGTTTCTCTCAAGAACCTGAACATTTCGAACAATGTGTTCACCGGAGCTTTTCCCGGAGAAATGATTCTGAACATGAAAGAACTCGAAGCCCTCGACGTTTATAACAACAATTTCACCGGAACACTTCCATTGGAGTTCGTCAAGCTGAAGAAGCTAAATCAGCTAAACCTCGGTGGAAACTACTTCACCGGAGAGATCCCGGAAACTTACTCGGAGATTCGTAGTTTGGAGATGCTGTGCTTAAGTGGAAATTCACTCACCGGAAAGATCCCTGCTAGTTTATCTCAGCTGAAGAATCTTAAATACCTTTACGCTGGTTACTACAACTCCTACGAAGGAGGAATACCGCCGGAGTTCGGAGCGTTGATTGAACTAGAACTTCTTGACTTGGGCAACTGTAATCTCACTGGCGAAATTCCGACGAGCCTAAGCCGCTTGAAACACCTTAACTCGCTGTTTCTACAAGTCAATCGACTCACCGGCCGTATTCCGACTGAATTCTCCGAGTTGGTGAGCTTGAAATCGCTCGACCTTTCATTTAACGAACTCATCGGAGAGATACCGGAAAGTTTCGCGGAGCTTCAGAATATAACTCTGATTAATCTGTTCAAGAACAAGCTCCACGGTCCGATTCCTTCCTTCATCGGAGACCTTCCAAATCTCGAAGTGCTTCAAATTTGGGAGAATAATTTCACGCTTGAGCTTCCACGTAATCTAGGACGTAACGGGAAGCTTCTCCATCTCGACGTGGCGACGAATCACCTCACCGGGACCATTCCGTCGGACTTATGCTTGGGGGGAAAATTGAAGACTCTTATTCTTTTGGAAAATTACTTCTTCGGACCAATTCCTGAAGAACTTGGCCGCTGTAAATCGCTGACTAAAATTAGAGTTATGAAGAATTTCTTCAACGGCACGATTCCGGCGGGGTTTTTCAATATGCCGGAGCTGTTGATGATAGAGGTTAGTGATAACTACTTCTCCGGCGAACTCCCATTGCGAATATCAGGTGATTCTCTTGGACTTATCACATTGTACAACAATAAAATCACCGGAAGAATTCCTCCGGCCATCGGAAATTTGAAGAACTTGCAGGGATTATCGCTGGAAATGAATGAATTCTATGGAGAAATTCCTGAATCATTATTCGAACTGAAAATGCTTTTGAAAATCGACATCAGCTCCAATAATGTCAGTGGTGAAATCCCAAGTTCAATGTCTCGATGCACTTCTCTAACCTCGTTGGATCTAAGTCACAACAAGCTCGTCGGAGAAATACCTCGTGGTATTGCGAAATTGAAAATTTTGAGCATATTCAATGTTTCAGGCAACCAACTCACCGGCGAAATACCAAGTGAAATCTGGTCGATGTCAAGCCTTACTACTCTGGATCTCTCATACAATAATTTCTCCGGCAATGTTCCCTCCGGCGGTCAATTTTCCGTTTTCAACGAAAGTTCTTTTACTGGGAATCCAGGCCTCTGTTTGTTCCCAAACAGCAGTTGTCTACCTTCACCTTACCATGGCGAAGACTATTATCAGAGACAAAAGACAGTAAAATCCTCCAAGATCATCATAGCTATAATTGCTACAATTGCCATAGCTACTGTTTTGTTATTCTTAATAGTTACTGTTTACTCAACGAAGATGTTACAGAAAAAGAAAGCATGGAAGCTCACAGCTTTCCAGCGACTGGATTTCAAGGTGGAAGACGTAGTTGAGTGCATGAAAGATGAGAATATCATCGGAAAAGGTGGTGCCGGAATTGTCTACCGTGGATCCATGCCAGACGGCAACGATGTCGCAATCAAACGCCTGGTTGGCCGTGGAATGGGGAGGAGCGATCATGGTTTCGCGGCGGAGATCCAGACTTTAGGGCGAATCCGGCACCGAAACATTGTCAGACTGTTGGGATATGTGTCGAACAAGGAGAACAATCTGCTGCTTTACGAATACATGACCAATGGAAGCTTGGAGGCGATGTTACATGGAGCAAAAGGCGGCCATTTACATTGGGATTTAAGGTTTAAAATCGCCATTGATGCTGCTAAAGGTCTCTGTTATCTTCACCATGATTGTACTCCTCTGATCATTCACAGAGACGTGAAATCGAACAACATTTTGCTCGATTCATACTACGAAGCTCATGTTGCTGATTTTGGGCTCGCAAAATTCCTCCGAGAGACTGGCGCCTCTGAATGCATGTCCTCCATTGCTGGCTCCTATGGCTACATTGCTCCAGGTTCGTAATCTCAACACAATTGCTCATTTGACTGTGAGAATGATAACTTTTTCTGTGTTATTGCAGAGTACGCTTACACACTGAAAGTGGACGAAAAGAGCGACGTGTACAGCTTCGGCGTAGTGCTGCTTGAGCTAGTCACCGGGAAACGGCCGGTGGGGGAGTTCGGAGACGGAGTGGATATCGTGAGGTGGGTTAGGGAGACGACGATGGAGATGTCTCAGCCGTCCAATGCAGCTTCAGTTTTGGCAGTCGTTGATACCAGGCTTAGTGGGTACCCACTGACAGGTGTCATTCATCTGTTCAAGATAGCCATGATGTGCGTCGAGGATGAAAGCTCTTCGCGGCCTACTATGAGGGAGGTTGTACACATGCTCACTAACCCCCCGCCGCCGCTTCCTCTTCCCCTTTCTGGCGCGGCTCAGACAGACTCTATCAATTTTTAGTAATCGCCGATGATGACAAGCAGCTCTGTTTGGCTTTTTTTTTCCCAATGAATAACAGAGCTTTAGCTTATAAATTGATATATGCTTAATGGGCTTTTATGGGCCATTAGTAAATTGAGGGTTTACCGCTACATTAATTAAATTTATTGTTAATTTAATTACACCAAATTTCTCGCTACCTGCATCCTAAAGCAAGCAAGAGGTGTCTACATGTCACTCACCTGGGAGTCAGGTGGGACCCGCGGGCGGTGATTACGATGAGCTAGGCTAGCGCCTTTTCGCAATAGTCTGCGTCTCTCCAGGGGATACTTTTCGCGCTTTGATTGCCGAGCCACCGGCTCTTCCGGTTGTGGACCACTATCGAACCCGGGCGGGCCGGATGCTAGAAAGAGGTAATCGAAATTCACGATCAGGGTGAAAATTTAGTACATGGAATGGAGAATTCATTGCTCTCTTTTTTCTGGTTCGAAAGGTTGACGAAGGACGGTAGGAGAGAGCGAGGATTTTATGAAGAGAGTGAGAGAGGGGAGTTTGGAGAGGGAGCTTGATTTAACCCGCGGAAGCTGCAGAGTTAATTTGAGGTTAGTGAGGGAGAGAAAGAGCAGGGGTAGGGGAGACAGTGTTGAACCTTCTTCGTTATCTTCTTCTCTACTGGCACTGGCCCAGAGCTAAGGTTTCTGATTTAGTTTTGAAATTGAAGCTCATTGAGTGATTTCACTACTCGTTTCTTTTAATTGTTTTGTCGCTATTAGTTTTCGTTCTAGGCTTTAGCAGTATTTGTCTATCATCGCCGTGTGGGCCAATATATTCCTTGTATTCTTTTACGTATTCTGGAAAATCCGCTATCTAGAGTTAATCTTGTGTCTTAGCCTAGAATTTCAGTACCACTGATATTGTGGGAGTTGCGTTTCGGTTTTATGTAATTTAGTCTCTTGAAGAGATTTATATGAGGTTTTTATTTTCAAAAAAACGTGAATGAAGTATTGATAACAGCTCTCAGGTTAGTAATTTAACACGAGTAAAAATTGACACTGTTTTTTTTCTCAAATGCAGGGAGTTTTGCTGCTTTAGGGCTAAAAGTTTGTATTTTTACCTGAGCAATCGGAGTTGGACATTTTTGTTCCTGCAGAGATAGAGGCAACTGGTAATCTTATGCTATTGATAGACTTAAAATTATGGATTGATTGTTCAGAATCTGTAAACAAATGTTTTCAAGATACTGACATTTGCAGAATTTGTTTGTTACATTGTATTGGTTTAATTATTTGATCAAAAAATGGGGAAACATTTTTCTTATCGGTTTCATAAATCGTATGACATAGTCTAAGTATGATGCCGTTCAAGTTTAAAACTGGCATCCCAAACTTGTTTACTAAATGCAGTTTTATCTTAATGATTGTTATGTACTGGGTTATCGTTGAATTTTAAGTTGAGACAAACTTTAGCTATCAATTCAAAGTAGTTCTCTTGTTTTTGTTTTTTCTAGTCAAGTAATAGGACCTTAGATTGTATATTTGTGATGCTATCCAGTTGTCTCTTTTTTAGCCATTTTAGTGGTCATGCATTTAATCGTGACATGTGATCACTTCATTCATTGCTGGTTCTATTGTCGGAAACTGTCTTTATCGTGGTCATAGATCTATGATGTATCCATAAATATGAAGATGTAATCATATTCTTAATGCTAAAATTTCTTTCTGAGAATGATGATTATGCATTATCAATTATTATTTAGGAGGTTAATCGAAATGTATGCTTGATTGTTTCTGCAGAGACATTTAATTGTTTTAGCTTGGACGTCTGGTTTATTTCTCTAGAGACAGAATGGTTGTGTGCAGCAAAGATGATGTTTGATGCTTGGAACAACGGCATATGAGGCAGCATGACACTAGAAAATTTCTTTACTTTGACTGAAATTCAAAATGGGCTCACAGTCCTGTCAAGAGTTGAAGAGCTGGTTGCTGTTATGCAGAAGGAGAAAGATTTTGTTGTAAAAAACGCAGGAGATGCAACCAGGCAGTGGGCTGCTTTTGCAAGTACACTCTCTGCTACAGAGAATAAGAGTTGTCTTGATCTTTTTATCCAACTAGATGGACTTTGGTTCATTAATAGATGGCTTGAGGATGCACAAAAATTTAGCAATGATACAAATGGCAGCTGTGTGGAAGAGTCTCTTAGTGTGCTACTAAGAGCACTTGAGAAGCTCCAAATAAGCAGTGAGAAGTCAGTTTCTTCTGGGATCTTTATTACTGTTAAAAATCTCCTTGGCTATAACAGTGCTAGGGTTCAGGATAGGGCAAAAAATATTTTTGATAGCTGGAAGGTGGAAACAGACAATAATGTTGTTCATGGTGTAGCAGAAAATGCTGGAGGACCTTATCGTGATAATACTTCAAATATTCCTCATGAGAGAGAAGTAACTATCACAGAAAAGCAAAAATCACTAGACGCCCCTGGTAAAATATTGCTATCAAGAAATTCAGATGCTCTTCAGTCAGAACAGGTTGGAGATTTGAATATCCAAACTCAATTAAATGAGCTGGGAGATGTGATTTCTGAGCACTCTGGGATAGACGATACACTTCAAACTAATCTGTCTTCAGCCGTTGAGTTAAACCCTCCTTTAGAACATTCAACTACTGAGATTCATAGCTCACTTGTTCCACAGGAAACTGGTGATGCTGCAATCTTGAATAATTCAATGTCGAGTGATTTTCCTAATGATGAAATTCAAGCATGTAGGAGTGATAGGTCTTCTGACCACTCAGATGTGACAGAGAAATTTGACATGTTGCCCTTCTCTCATATGCCAGAACCTGGAACTATTTTATTGGGCGATGCCACCAGTCCTGAAGAGTCTTATCAAAAAATTTCTTTACATTATGATTGTAGAGAATATCAGGCTGGTATAAATGAAAATAGGAGCGGTCTTGATAATGAGAGGACATTTGCCTCAGATAATTATTCCAGTATGCTGGCGATCCAAGTTGCAGGTCAAGATGGTGGGGATCATCCAAATGCTTTACATGAAGGATCTAACTGTGAAGCTATACTGAATAAACATAAGAACCTAGAGACAACATTTTCTGGTAAGGAAAATATGAGGGCGATAGATGAGCATGAGCGAAATAATCATAAAAGTGAGGATGATACTACTGATTCTGAATTTTCTGAACCAATGTTAAATTCTAGGAGACCAAAAGCTATTGAAGAGAGGTCAGATATGCAACTTGATTATGGCATAGTTGATGCTTTGGAGGTAGCTCGAAAAGTTGCTCGAGAAGTAGAGAGGGAAATGATTGGTTACAGTTACAAAGGGCCATGTAGCTCATCTTCTGATAAAATCTCTGGTGGTGGAATCAGGAATCTAGGAAGTCCAGACTCCAGTAATGAAAAACACGACGAACAAACTTTAGTGCAACCAAAAGAAGATCAACCTACACAAAGTCATTTGACGGATGGATACTCTGAAGTGGAAGTACATTTACGCGATAGTGAAAGCTTGGATGATGAAAAGGAATCTTTGTTGTTCGATGTGGAGTCCTCCCAGGTGACTGAATCATGCAATGAGGCGGAAATAAACGCAGAGAAAGGACTGTGTGAGTTTGATCTGAACGAAGAAGTCTGTTCTGATGATGCAGATCTTGTAGCAAATTCAATCTCTACTCCTATTTCTGTAGTGTCTTTTTCGAGGCCAGCAGCAGTTGGTAAATTGCCATCAACTCCTTTGCAGTTTGCAGGTACTCTTGGATGGAGAGGTTCTGCGGTTACTAGTGCTTTTCGTCCCGCGTCTCCTAAGAGAATGTTTGGCTCGAAGAGGCCTGCATTTGATTTGAATGTTGAATGTTCAGAGGAAACTAGTTGTAGAGATGAGGGAATAACCTTGGATTTAAACTGTGTTAGTGATGGTGATGCTTCAGTACTGGATTTGAGGCTTGAGGCACGGCTTTTTCGTGACGAAAATGGACGCAATGCTTCTCCTGCATCCTCGTCCTCTTCTATGCGACCTTTTTTAAAGAACATTGATTTGAATGACAGGCCATTTGTTCAATTTGATTCTTCAAAACCACACGGTCCAATCAGGTCCTCAAATGTCAGTGCGGCAGGACCTAAAACTGGTGCCTCTGTCATTTCCATAATGGGTACCAAGTTTGAGGTAGGAAGAAAAGATTTTGTTCTTGAAACACCATCTTATTCCAATGGCCAAGCTGTTGGACATCCGTCTGGTGGGGGCACGACAAGAACAGGTTTTGTAATGGGCTTGAATACCCCAATGCCATACACCCGAACTCCGTTTTTTGGGTACAATGGCTTGACAGCAGGGCCGAATATGTCTTTCACTTCGGCAATGTACGGAGCCGGGGGTACTATTTCATACATGGTGGACTCAAGAAGGGGTAGTGTTTTACCTCAAAATTTCAGTTCTGCTTCAGCAATTCCACAACACTGTTACTCTCAGTCTCCCCCACCGTTCGTCGTGGGGATGAGTGACGCTCAATCTGGTCTAAATGGTGCTGGACCCTCTATCTCTAACTTTGATCTAAATAGGGGGTTTGTGATTGATGGTGGGGTGCGTCGGGACTCGGGGGGTATGAGGCAGTTTTTCCTTCCCGTTCATAATAAGACTGTCGAGGAGCAGTCGAGAGGTAATTCATGGCCCTCCGGTTCTGGGTTAGGTGGGAAGAGGAAGGAACCTGATGGGGGATGGGAATCTTATCAATTTAGCTATAAACACCAGCAGCCTCCGTGGAAATGGTCGACAAAGAGTTCGATTGATTAGTTTGTTCCTTTCTCTGGATCATTGAGGAACCAAGAGCGGACGTGTGTCTTCCTAACCCGAAACAATGATCTGGCCGAGCATTCACTTTCGGTGGAAAGAGGTATGTTAAACTAATAAAGCTAGAGAAAATGACGATGAAATATGCCGCAAGGTAAAGTTAGGTTTTTTTTCTTTGAATTTTTTGTTAATTTGGAATATATAGACAATTGTTTTCATCGTTTTTTCTTGTTCTATAGGTCATTGCAACACAGGCTTTTGGTATATGTAGTTTTAAGTTTGGTTCAACTTGTAATTGCCGAAATTTATAATTATAGGTCTCCTTACCTTGTGTATTGAATTCCAATACAAACTTTGGCCAGTGGTTCTATGATAGGTTGAGAACTCCAATGATTTTCTTCATTGGCTGAACCAAAGTAGGAAGAGCGGTCCCATAGATATGAGTTTAAGGGTACAAATTAATGTAGTGAAATTATTAGAATTAATTTAAAATTAACTGAATTCTACTAAGAATAAGAATGAATCTAAACTATCCTAACAAAAAATTCTTAAAAAATTCAATGATTCAGCTCCTAAATCTGGCCATGCTTTAAGTTTTATGGACCAGAAAAAGTGGAAATGGGTGATGAAAGAGATGAATTGCCAGAGCAAAGCTGAGCACGACCACAAAAGAATTGGCCCCAGAAAAAAGGCCGACCGGCGATGCGTCACTCCGGTCTGACTCTGGACCTTCGTACTCCATCGTGCCATTGGTCGCCGGGCCCTGCAGGCTGCAAGACAATATCACATTAACTTTAGCAAATCAGTAAAGCATGGAGTTTTCAAGCTGTCTTTTTCTGTTTTTTGTTTTTAATTCATGAAAGAACGTGAATAAAGAAATAAAACACTGTACGGACTACAGCATCGAAAATAATAATTTAATTCGGAGGTCCAACGTTCGAATTGAAGGGGAGAAAAGAGGAAACTGACCTGGTGGTCGGAGATGGGCAAAGAAGACTTTCCAGAGTCGTCCTCGGAGCTGTAAGTTCTTCCCCAGAAGCGGCCACACCACGAATTCGGCGCAGTGATCATTTTAGACTCGTCGGTCGGAAGTTCGAACCCGGTGGTGGAAAGCGGCTGTACTCCGGCGTTGGATAAAATGCCGGGGGAAACTGTGTATTCACATTTGTTTACTATCGTGAACGTCGTAGACAACCCACCTGCAAGTTCATTTCTATAGCAGGTCAGAAAACCAAAACGCCATCGTAGACATCGCCGTTTCAATTATTTTCATTAATTCTTTGGACGGCAAACCTGGCATAAGAAGCTTAAAAACCAAGACAACAAGTAACCATGGCGCTTCCCGACCTATTTGAATAAACTGACAAAAAAACAAGAGAAAGAGGAGGAGGAGAGAGGAGAAGAAAGAGCTGTAGAACGACGATTCTCCGGTATCTTCCGGCGACTGAGTGAGGAAGAAGAAGAAGAAAAAGAAAGAAGAGAGAAGAAGGAGATGAAGTTCTGCAACGGCTGAACCGAAGGGGTTATTATACGATACGAAGGCGAGAAACAGCTTGCATGTAGCTGACGTGTCAAACCACGCCACTAACGACTGGGAAATGAATTAGCTCTGTAATTAATTATTTAAACCTCAATTTCATGCAATTTCTTGTGCAAATGTTTTGAAGTTTAATTTAAATTAACTATATGAGTAAAGGTAAATTTTGAAACAGTTTCCAAGCAATTATATGTTTTAGCGACCACCATGGCCTAATCCACTGAATTAACCTCCGTTTATCCGAAAGAACGAAAAGTCAACGGACATCGACGATAAACAGAACCGTCGTCGGAGCTGATTCGATCAAACTAGGCGTGACTCGGCAACACCCAACGTTGAAATTGAATAACCTACGAAAAAGAAACATTTTGCCGCCTTATAGTCTTCATCTCTCTCGTTTCAAGCCGTAATCACGCCTGACAAAACGAAATCGACAAGCAAGGATATAAAGCTCACTGAAAAAACTTTTTGACCCAGTCCAGAAAAAGACTCCGATTCTGAGCATCTCCGATTGGTCTCCGAGAGAGATTATAAAAACAGGATGAAAAAGCTGTTTTCTGCAGTTGTTCGTCTTCATAATCGGAGTTTTTGCTCCGTTAATCAGTTCATTTCTTGCTTCCCCTGAGAACCCGAGCTCAGAATCGGACCCAACTGCGGAGTCTGCCCGGAGATTGAGAATGATCAACGGAGATTTTGAGATCGGGGATCCTCGGGGAACTAACTTGATGTCGATGAAGAGGATGCATAGATGACCGTTCGTATCTGATCTTCGAGTGTGAACCGTCTGATCCGCATCACTGATTGCAGATAATCACGAGTTTCGACCGTCGCCGGAGATGATTCCGGCTTCGGCAAGCTCGACGTCCATCTTGAGATTAAAAGAAAAACATTTGTTTCAAGGAGAAAAAAAACCTTAAAAATAGTGAAATTCGCCTTTGTTCTCGTAACCATAAATTTGCTCCCGCAGTTATTTATGATCGCCAGACCGGATCCCGTTTCCAAACATTCCGGCGGAGGAGGGGGGATAAACATTCCGGCGACTGACCCCTGCGTAATTCGATTGCGTCAAATATGGTTAGTGTTAGATCGTCAATCGTTTAGAGATTTTGACAAGATTTAACCCCAATTTCACGCCTTTTTTTCATCACATTTTAATACTTCATAATATAAAAGCCTGGCACGGATCGCTGCCAAAAATATAATTATTTATTTAATTAATTAAGAATAATTATCAATAAATATTTTTTAATTAAATATATTTTTTTAAAAAACAAACCAATAACTTTAATTGACATCTTCAATTTTTAACATCAAATTTTTAATATTGTGCATTTTCTTATTATTTAATTTTATTAATTCTAATTTTTTAATTTTGATAATCTTCATTGAAAAATATATATAATTCATAATTAAATTATAAAAATAATCTTAATTAACTTAAATTTAACACTAAAATATTGCTTGAAGTTAAAAAGTATTAATTAATATAATTAAATATTTATAATTTCAGAATAAAAATACCTCTAATTATAAGGTATTTACATATAATTACCCATTAATTAATTATCTTTAAGCTTTCAACTTGGACGTCCGATTATCTTCCCATAGGAAGAAAAATACTCATCTTACATGAATTGAAAGAGACTTCACCTCGAAATAAGGGCTGCTCTTATTTACAGTTATCGATTCTCAGTTAGATCTAAAACACGGTAATAATGAAAATAAACAATCTTAACGCGGTGTTATCTGCAACTGTGGCTGAGTACATTTGGGACGGCGGAGCTCTTCAGCCTGAAAATCGAAATGCTTTCTTGCCTCGCCGGAGCAGCCATTCCCATAGTTAGATCCACCGCCTGTGGTGAGTCCGTCACCGGAGAATCTTCAAGCGGAATGTTGAGATCAGGGATCCCCAGAGAACTGAAGTTGAGATCCTTTGCACAGAGTTCACGAGTCGAAGGAGACGATGAGGATGTTTCGCTTGACGGGTAGTGGAAAATTTCTTTCATTTGTGATCTCTGAGCGTGAGCCGTCTGATCATGGATCGACCAGGGGTGATCTCCCATCGCCGGAGATGATTGGGTCTTCGAGGTGACAAACTCCAGTTTGATATTTTCCCTTTGAAGCTCGACATTGATCTTGAAAATCAAATCAAAACATACGATTTAGAGGAAAAAAAACAGAAAATATCTATTAATCCCCACATTGAAAGCGTTCGTGGAGAAACTGACCCCCTTTAGCAAATTCCTTCTCGGAGTTAATCCATCGATTAATCCAACCCGTTTTTGTTTCTTCTGCAAAACCACAAGCACAACACCAGTCGTCTTCATTGAAGAACACACGAATCTCGAATCTCGAATCTCGAGAAAAAGAAATGTCCCAAAAGAGCCAAATGAAAGATTTGAAAGTGGGGAGGCTTCACCTTTTTAGCAGACACTTTCCTCTTCACGGATTTGAAATTCTCTTCAGATTCGCTCGGCAAGAAAGCGAGAGGAGTTGCCGGACTCAAGGCCACGATCTTTTTGGTCGCCGTCGCCATCGACGGACCTTCAAACTCACGGCGGGTTACCGATGCACCGGAGCCAAATAGCAAGGAAAAGAGATGTGGATTCGAGTCCGAGACAGATCTCTTTCGCTTTGCGCCCCATCCGGCACAAACCGGAGAATACGAAAATGCGGCGATTAGCTGAGGAAGCTGAGACAAGATATATGAAACCTCCAACTCCTTCGCTGAAAACATGGCGGCGACGAAGATGAAGTCGGGCTCAGTGCTTCGCTTCATTCTCTCTCTTCCCTCTCTCTCTCTCTGTGCTTATTTCATTTCTTCTTGCAGGAAGCGTTACTTTCTTCGTTAATTCCATGGCAAGATCCAGCGTGCAGGCATAAGTAAAGAGGCGAGGCGACAGAGAGTGGGCCAGTGGGGGGTTTTTTGGTCATAAAGGCCGGAAGGGTGTACGTGGGACACGTGTCCAACAATGAAGATCGAGTTAATTTTGGGCTTTTGGTTATTCTGGATTACTGATTTGATGGGCCTGCTTGAGAGAGTCGCTGATTAATTCCAAATTATTTATTTAATAATTTAATTCTTGAATAATTATTGAATTAAAATAAAATCTTGTCTTCAATTTTCGCATTATTTTAGCCGAAAACACACGTTTCGGAGATCCGGACACGTGGCAACAAGTTGTATGAATCTTCGATGCCAGCCGTTGATATAGGATATTTGCTTTGATTTAATGGATAAACCAACGTCACAGATGCACGATCACACCAATGTGATGATCTGACGGCCAGATGTTGGAAGACCGGACATCGAGAGGTGGTGGTGGGGTCCGCACCGGTGGGACAAAATGATAATGAGGATTGAGGATGGTAGAAGCGAGCAAGGGCCCATCCGACGTGGAAGACACGTGTACATTCGTCGACGTGGTAACGGTCGAGATTCAATGGGTGGGTTGTAGGTGGGGACCATCGAGATTTTCACCGTCGATCACGAAACGGTGATGGGCGTAAATGGCAGAGACACGCCGTTTCGGCAATGGGATTGGATTTATTATGCGATTATGAAAGCAGTAATCTTCTGTTTTCATGTGCTTTGGAGCTTTTCATGAGAGAGAGAGTTTTGCTTCGGAAATGGAATTCCTCAGTTTTTTGGTAGAGTTTGTGCTTCGGAAATGGTTTTAGCTCTCTGTCACTCTTCTTTCTCAGCTTGGATTTGATTATACGAGAGATTATTTTCTGTAAGCTTGAACGATTGTGTTTCGTAAATTTCTTCTTACAAATGGAGTTTGGAATTTGTGTTTTTTTGATGCGAAATGATCGATGAATAGTGGTTTGAGGAGTGAATCTCTGACAATTACTTGAATATGGTCTGCTGCAAATCGTTGAGAAGGAGGATTCGATTTATATTTCTTGGATTCTACATTAATGGACATCTCTCAGATTCAATATAAACCTGTAATTTTTGGAAGAACGAGTGTTCACGGGGTGTTTTATAGCTTTTTCCTTTTTCTTTTACCTTTATGTTGTTCTTGTGATTGTCTTTCTCTCCTTTCCACTTTTAACTACACGAAGAACCTGATTCGATGAAGATCGACGAACAAACTACTTTTCGTGTTTTTCTTCTTCTTTCTTCTTACTGCCTCTGTGAATGTTCTGTGTTTCGAAACCCTTGGCTCATCTGAGCTCTATTTCCTTGTCTTCTCTTTCTTCGAGAAACCTTCTAGCTTCTTCTTTTCAGGTTTGTTTTTCAGCGATTTCGGTGAAGAAAATAGAATAGTATTTAGCTCTTGCTTTCTAGTTGTTTTTATTGGCATATCTTCTTAATAAATCTCGGGCTTATAATCTGCTTTGATTTTCCTTTTTTTTTTTCTATCAGAGTCGTTGAAGAAACTCGATTAGGAAAAACGTAGCGATCGTAGTGGGTCACATCGATTCTGGGGCCATCGTTGTCTTTTTCGAATTCAGATGGTTGCATCATCGATAGACAGAAATGGACAAAGCTCGAGAGTTGAGTCGTGGGACTAGTGGCGTCTCTGTAGCCAAGGGACGGATTAAGCAATCGCAAACGAAGTTTTTATCCGGTAAATTAATTTACCAGCCGTTTCGCTTTTCTTCTTCTTGTCCAAACCAAGGTTTTTTACTCAGAAAAGTGGCAGAAAACGCACTTTGTTCTTGTCCTCATTTGCCTTTTCTCACTTGATTTGTTATGTGGGTTCTTCAGATATAAATGCTCGTTACTTGCCTTTGTCGCTTCTTTTGTTTTTTCTTTCTTATTTGTGGATTTCATGCGTTAATGGCTTTGAAGGTCTAAATAATGGCGATGAAGGAGACATTTCACCATCGGATAAATCGAAGAAAGAGAAGCTCAGGAGATTAAGCTTCATCGGTATAGTAAATCAGAATCCCCAAGCCTGCGACATGGATGCTGATTTGTTAGATAGAGATGATGAGACTGTTGGTGGCAGTAGGAAAAACAAGCTTCCAAAAAAGGTTGGTTAATTTCATGCTATTTCGCAAATTAGTATGCTCGATCTTCATTAAAGGATAATTTCCCCTCCTCTTCCATTGCTCGTCCATTAATTTGCTCTGTTAATCGAGTTTTTTTTTCAGTTTTTCAATGACTGCGATGGCGTCGATCAGGCTTCTGTTCCCAGAAAGCTTCGTTCAGGTTTGTCTGGTTATAAATGTACGAAAATGCAGAGGTTCATGTTTGTGAATCTGGGTTTTTTCCTTTGATTATTTGCTCATATTCTGTTCAGTTTTTTTTTTATAAATATTGCCCAGTACCATGCATGTATGCAGTTGTTAATAATTCTGTTCCATTTACAGCCATGAAAAAACGAAATGAGGATTCTCTTCCTCCATCTCCACAAGATCCAAAAAAAATGAAAGCTACAATAAGAGGCATCGAATCACTTAAAAGTGAAGATGGGAAGAAATCTAAACAGAGGATGGTAAGTAATCTTTTGAGTTTACAGCTCCATTTATTCGTTCCTTTTGTTCCTGATTGAGCTGGTAAGATGAATTAAGTTTGTTATGCATCTCAGAAACGAAGAAGCTTAGAAGAAAAGCACTCTGGATTGGTGGATTCTGAGGAAATCACAAAAGATGAAGAAGAAGTTGTGGAAACCCTTTATGCTTTGGCTGGAATGTTTCCGACCAATGATGCAAATGAGACGAGTAAAATGGAATCTGAATCTCTAGTAAAGTTGGAGACTAAGGGTAGATTTATTTCTTTTTATTTTGTATTTTGTTTTCATCTTGGGCTTGATACTTACCATCTCTAAATTTATAAACTCTTTATCAGATTCTCCAGTTAAGGGAAGATTGCAACCCAATATACAAGCTATGTATCTTGCAAATCTTGAATCAACATTAGCAAAAGAAACTGTGTCAATTCTATCTCTGAATGAAACATGCATCCAAGAACAAGCTGAAATCAAGTTGCAAAACTCAGACACGACCCTCGACATCAGGTGGGTTCTTTTATATGAATCCATTTCAGATTTCACTTGCTTTCATAATATATCAAGATTTTAGGAAATTATTTTGTTCATACAGGCATTTTAATCTTCATAAGCAACCTGATACCCCTTCTTCCATGAGAAAAACAGTGATTACGCCCATGAAGGTGAGCATGATTCATGACTTGATGAGTATAATCATATTTGTAAAATTTTGCTTTTAAATTTGTGATTTTTTGTTGTTAGGAGTTAATGCCAATTGGTAGCCTACTGGGAGAACAGAAACTCATTAAGGAGAAGAAGAAAAACAGTAAGCCATTTAGCTATTAAATCTACGAAAAATCTACATGGTTTCATTATTCTGTTGCTAGTTTCTTACAAAGCAAAAACCTTTACTTGCTCAAAGGTTCAGTATTGTGGCCAGGCTTGTCTCCACCAGTGTCACAAGATACTCAGCCAAAGTAACATGTTCTTATCCTTGTTTTTCATCTCCCATGTGGTTTTTTTTATTGCGTGAGTCACACATATATTTTATTATCTCAGATCTTTTATCAAAGCTCATTTCCAGCTCGATCCTGCTTTTATTGGCCAACAATTCGGTACAGAGGAAAATTCTTCTGGTGGGAAGGTGTGAAGATCCAAATCTAATGACGACTCGAAGATCTTATGTTAGGAGTAATTGGAAATTTTCTGTACATTAAATCATTTATTGTTTGTATGCAGGTGTCAAGATCAAAGACAGATGTCAAGCCTTCAAAGAGGTGTGCAGCTCACATTTACATAAGTCGCCTAATTTCCACTTTACAAGAAAGCAAAGACAGACTTCCGGTGCTGTTTAATCAATCAATTCCCAATGAAGCTTCTAAGCAAGAAAGTACCATGGCGGCTAAGAGAGAGAGAATTGGGTTAAATGAAGTTGCTAATGAAAATAACATGGCTGCAAAGTACTCAAATGACCCAATAAATGGTCTTTCTCACCTCAAGCAGCTCAACCAGGACTCGCCACAAAAGCAGGTTAAACTGGTTTGTAAATGGTTGCTTGTTTCTTCCTTTTCGTTTGTCTGATCTGTCTTTTGGGATTTGCTAGAGCTTTGATTTCTTATCCTTGTCGACGAAAGTCGGTGGATTAGAAGCAAGTAATGGTTATAATCAGAGTAAAATTGCATTGGAACCAATGAATCAACTCCATGCTTCTCGTCTATACTCAGTTGGACAGCATTCGACACCGCCCTTTGCTCTTCTGCAAGCTCCCCATCCTCCGGGCGATTTTCCGGACCCGTCATCTCTATCACCAGCCATCACTCAGCAGGTAAAGCTTCCTATAGGATAGCATTTTGTCAAGTACTTTCAAAACTACGTCATCATTTGGATTCTATAGTTTGTCAAGGATGTTTTTTTGGGCAGATTCATGTATTTTTAAGTATTTTGGAATGATCCATTAATGCTATTAATGTTCCAAATTTGATTTATTTGATCTCTGGCTAAGTTTTAGTATTTTTCAACAGATGGGAAGGCAGATAAGTAACCGCTCTCACCCGAGTTCTGCCTCACCAACGAAAGGACTGCAATGGCAATGGGCTGCTGAGCTGGCAGCTCGATACAGGCCATTAGATCCGACCACGAGCAACAGCGAAGTTCAATGTTGGTCAAATGGAAGGAATTTCTACTTTGGTTCATATGCCCCCTCAACCATCACCGGAAATTCTTTCCTCTAATTCCACTTCAATGCTTCTTACCCGATATTCTGACCGATGCATCGGAGACATGAAAATCGAGATGGCGATCGGAGGGTCAAGGGCATTCGACACAAACAGGTTCTGATTGTAAATCCTATAACTTTGTCTAAGAGAGTCTAGGATGACGTATTTTTCGTGTATATCTTCAAACGACGAGTATTTAGGACATATTTGCGTAAGAAAAGCAGGAATATTTCAAATTTATGAACTAAGTTTGATCAACATACATTATATATGAAATTCATCTCACACAAACAATCAAATAACAAAATTAATGACCATGTTGATAAATCAAATTTCTAGCTGCCAAAAGAGCAGCTCCAATTCCAGACCCATTTTGAGTGTTCTATGATCTCATGCTCTGCCATTCTCTTCCTAAAAGCTCTGTAACAGCCTCTCGGAGATGTCTTCTGTACTGTGTGCAATCAACCCTCCGTCCATGGCCACCACTGCCCGTTTCCCGAACATCTCTCCTTTCCGGTCATTTTCCATTTTTCGAAGAATCCTGATGATCCCAGCTCCGGCCAGTCGACCTCCTCATTTTGCCACAGCATTGCATACTTCTATTACCGTCTTGTAGCACTTATGTTCGACTCTTCCACCAATTATACGAGCAATGTTTAGAAGTTGGGGTCTCTTTGTTTGATGTTTTGGGTCGGATTCTTACCCCAAGGATATTGTATAGGATTGCTCCGACGGTGTCTAGATCCTCCAATTTGTCTCGCTGCATTGCGCATAAATCTGGGGTTCTACAAATGACAAAATATGCAAATGTAAGATTATGATTACTCGATGATTGGTCGAGTTTGACAGTGCCTGAGAATGAAAGGAGTCGATATTTTATCGGGAAAGGATTCACTGAACAAGGCACCATCTTCAGCCATTGCAATGATCACTCGACAAGCCATTTCTACGAGATACATAGCAGAACTCTTCTTCTGAAAGATCTATTCATCAAGAGCGCTTGTATTCTTCTCGACGCTTAATTGACTCGACATGTGATAAATTTATGCATTTTTTCATCTTGCATAACAGCCAATGGACCCAAGTTATTTGCAGAATTTACCTGTCAAACGATGACCGTTACGTTAATTAAATCTTCTTCGATGATTATTTGACTCATTAGCGATAATATTATTTTTCTATTGATGATTCATTCACAAGGTTCTTCAGGAGGAAATTGTAGAGTTCATCAAAAGTAATTTACACAATTGCAGCGTAAAAATGAAATCCAGACAGAGTGCTGCCTATCTGTATATCAACTAAAAACGTTACATTTACCCTGCAACCAGCTCAATCTTAACTTATTCCCTTTTAGAGATATAAAAGTCTCTCTAAGATTAGGGCCCTCAAACAGATCTAGAGCAGCAAAATAGAGGTCTTCATCAATGTCTTCTATCGCATCCAAAGATCTAATGCAATTACTTATACTAAATCTATCCTCGGGCATTCCTTCTACCATCCCTGATTTCGATGCAGATAGCATTTCGAACAAGGCCTCTGACATCCCGAGATAAATTCCTCGATCCTTGTTACTCCGATCTGAAGAACAATTTGACTCTAGGATTCGCTTCTTCTTCCTTTCTACGATAACTTTTGACATTTTTTCAGATGACATCATATTGAAATCTGCAGCTCGTTCTTGACATGATGTTGAGGCTACATCTTTTTCAGTAGATTTTACAAATTCTTCATAGTGACTCGATTGTGCATACTTTCCATCAGCAACTGTTTCAGTGAAAATTGTGCATAGCTGCTCATAAATGGGACATTCCTTTACTTTTGGCGTCTCAGACCAAGGTTGAGCCTAACAACACTGTCCATCAGATATATGTAACATATTTCATAGATAGAAATTACCTAATGGAAGAAATTTACCGAAATATCTTCCCAAAGGTCGAACCCAAAATTGAAGGAATCGTCAATTGTGAACTCGTTTTGATTGTATGCTGACTTCAAACTATAGAAGCGAGTCCGCAGAACATCTAGATGTTTTCTCAGCTGGTTGTTATTGAAATTGAGATCTGTTTGATGATTGAATTCCTCGCGAATATGATTCCATGTTTTCTTATCGAAAACATTATTTGGCCTGTTTCCCAGTCGAATATGTTTTACGATCAAATCTGCAAATATCTTATCAAGTGGCGCTGTCCACCTAGTTCTTGACCGTTCGAGTTTGGGTTCGTGAAAAGCCTCATAATCCATCTGTCATACAGAACTTTGCTTTCAAAATCCATTCATTGCACTACTCATGAGGCCAAAATCACAGGACCACTTCATAACATAATGTTCAATTAGTTATGCCGGTGATTAAGCTTCGTTGATTTACGACCAAAATTTAAATAGATGTGGCAGCACATTTTATTTTGATATATATATTCAATACCCACAGTTTATAATTTTCATCCAACAGGAGAAAGGGAATCAGAAAAACACCAAAATTATGCTAGGAAATCAACTTGATAATCTGTCAATTACTCATGAACAACCCCCATAGCTAGAACAGTCTAGACACCACTCCCCAAATCCCGCAACATGTCCGTCGGAAAAAAAACATCCTCACTAGTCGGGTTATAAATTCTAAAAAGCATCTTCCAGTGGAGAAAATTAAACTGTAGCAGTGACTATCGTCTTTTGTTCCTAATATCAAAATCGATAAAGTCTGAAACGAGTTCGATTTACAAATGGAAATCAAACAACAAAGCTCTAATCTTACAATCGCTTATAAACCATCGGCAATCGAAAGAAACGAGAAATAAAAGATAGCGGTTCAATCATTTGACTCTAAAACAGTTCGGAGATGGAAACGGACCTGGCGGATATGAAACGGGAAGAGAAAAATGGAAGAGATACACGGCTGACTGCGAGACGGAGACGATCATAGCCAATTAACTATTCTAATAATAACAAATAATTAATCTCAGGCGTCTAATTCTAAATATCTAGTTTTGTTGGGCTTTCTCATTGGGCCTATGAAACCACGCTTCTACGGAGGCCCATATACTTACGGCCTGTTTAAACCACGTGCCTATTGCCAATTTCACATGATTATGTCTTAATTTTTGGAATATTTTTTAATGTCTCTTATAATTATAATTTAGGGTAGTTATCATTAATTATTCTATATTCAATTTTAATTGCATCAAGTAACCTCTCAAAATTTAAATTTAGATTTAATCGTAAATTAAAATTGATAAAAAGACAGATAGAATATCAATAATAATTGAAAATAAAGATCAAAGAGAGAGCTAATAATAGCATTCTAAATTTCATGGTATTAATCGGTAAAATTAAAAGTTTAATTTAAAATTAAAAATAATAATTTTAAGTTTATCATCTTATCATATCATCTTGTCATAATTTCTGACGTGTCATCGCGTGCTTGTGTCAATTTAAATATATGTAATGAATAAAAATATAAATATTTATTTATATTTTAAATTAATTTAATTACGAAGACGTTAAGAGATATAAAAAGAAAAAAAATGTAGCTTGATTTATTAGAAATATAATACTACTTCGTTAGCATTTAAGTCTTAGGTATGAGGGTTAATATTGTCATTTTATAAGAATACAAGGAATCTGAAGTCTGAAGTCTGAACCACCACAAACGCTGTGTCGGTCGCAAGTTCCTTTCAAAGTCACCACCTTCGACTTTAAAAATCAGATTTTTCGGAATCAGTATCAGTAACTCCGGCCATTGTTGTTTGCTGTAGGTTGGGGAAAGCTAGATCTCCGCCTTGAGTAGCTCAAGCTTCTTTGTAATTTGAGAAATGGGGAATAAATCGAGGACCAGAGGATGCTTCGGATGGTCTGTGGTGCTCTTAGTTCTGGCCGTCATTGCTTGTGCTATCGTGATTAAGATCAAGGAAAAGCCCAACCACTCCGACGAGCCAGCCCCTGTTCCCGGTCCTCCCGGCGCCATTGTTGCCAAGTACTCCGAAGCTCTGAGTTTGGCATTGCAGTTCTTCGATATCCAAAAATGTACTCTCATTTTCAACCCCCACCGTTTGATCTCGTAATCTGTGTTCGAAATTCGATGATTTAAGTTCGTAGAGCATTTGATTAACTGTGTTCTTTCTTACAGCGGGTAAGCTGGTTGATAATAAGATAAAATGGAGGGGGGATTCAGCTGTGAACGATGGAAGTGAAGTGAAATTGGATCTGTCGAAAGGAATGTTTGATTCTGGAGATCATGTAAAGTTTGGATTTCCAATGGCGTTTACTGCTACTGTGCTTTCATGGTCAATCCTCGAATATGGAGATCAAATGGATGCAGTTGGTGAGCTTGAAACTGCAAGAACTTCTCTCAAATGGATAACTGATTTCTTTATCAATGCACACCCTTCAGAAAACGTGCTTTACATTCAGGTAAAAAAACATTGTTCGATCCCAGATTATGAACACTATCTAAATCATATTCTTACAGGTTGGAGATCCTGAAATAGACCATAAATGTTGGGATAGACCTGAAAATATGACAATGAAGAGACCTCTTATTCAGATTAACACGTCTAATCCAGGAACTGAAGTAGCTGCTGAAACAGCTGCAGCTATGGCTTCGGCCTCGTTGGTGTTTTCGAAAATTAACTCCACATATTCAAGCACACTTCTTAGTCATGCCAAACAGTTATTTAGTTTTGCTGATGAGCACAGAGCTTTCTACAGTGTTACCATTCCTCAGGTCCAGAATTACTATAATTCGTCCGGATATGGAGATGAGCTCTTATGGGCAGCTAGTTGGCTGTATCATGCGACCAGAGACGAGATGTACTTGGAATTTGTGACCGGAAAAAATGGAAACTCGTTTGCGAATTGGGGAAGCCCATCGTGGTTTAGTTGGGATAACAAGCTTGCTGGAACCCAGGTGAATATTTCTTTCCTCGTGAGACATACCTTACTAGTTTTGTTGAGAATCGACCAATGATATGAAAAAAGATAAAGACATGTAATACAAGATTTACTTGAAAAAACTTTTTCGAGAAAAGAAAAATCACAATAAGATAAAAAAATCTACTATAAAGATTGAAATACAACTGTTGAGTTTTGCGATTTTAGTTTACATTAATTTATAAAGAAAAAAAATCATAATGAGATTCTAACGTGAGCCGACCAGCTCGGCTTAAATAGAATTCTGATCGCACCAAATTTTAAACCTTTGTTATTGATGTTTACAAAATTCATAATCGAATGCATAATTTTCTTATCAATATTGGTGTAACTGGTATCTTTATGCAGGTCTTGTTGTCGAGGTTGAGCTTCTTTGACTCGAAAGACTCAAAGCCGATGCGAATGTACAGAAAAACAGCTGAAGCTGTTATGTGTGGCCTTCTCCCAAATTCTCCGACAGCAACAACGAGCAGAACCAAGAGTAATCTTCATGTTTGATTAAACTGTTCAGATCTTTGGATTATCGAATTTGTTTTTTGCAATGAAATGATTTCTTTGATCTCAGGTGGATTGATATGGATAAGTGAATGGAACTCGTTGCAGCATCCTGTGGCTTCTGCTTTCTTAGCTGTTCTTTATAGTGATTATATGCTTATGACTCGAACTGCTAAGATTTCCTGCAATGGACATGGATACTCGCCTGCAGATCTTCGAAGCTTCGCCAAATCCCAGGTAAACTACGCGATTTCTCATAATGCATTCGCAAATGGAGTCTTTTCAAGGCTTTCGTTTACCTATTAAATTATCTTTTTCCAGGCCGATTATGTGTTGGGGGATAATCCTATGAAGACGAGTTTCCTTGTCGGGTACGGAAATAATTATCCGCAGTTCGTTCACCATAGAGGTGCTTCGATTCCAGTAGATGCAAAGACTGGTTGCAAAGACGGGTTTATTTGGTTGAATTCGACGCACCCGAATCCGAATATTGCTGTTGGAGCTCTTGTGGGCGGTCCCTTCCTCAACGAGACATTCCTTGATTCTCGAAACAACTCGATGCAATGCGAACCAAGCACTTACAACAATGCCTTAATAGTTGGCCTTTTGTCGAGTTTGGTGACCAGTTCTTCGGTTGTCACGTCTTTCACTTAAAGCAGCTCGAGTACGTACATAACTGCATCATGTTTGTATTACACGTAAGTTTTATTTAATTAGTTGATTTATCGAATTCATCAAATTTCTCATGTATTCATTTGTTCAGTTGTTATTGTATCCTCATTTCATGAATAGTTCTTCTTCAAATTAAGCAACTCTGTTTGTTTAATACTGCTTTTTAGTTTTAAAGATAGAACGTTCTTCTTCGAGCTCGGAATGGATTGGATTAGATAATTGGATGCCTAGTCGATGAACGAGCGCTTCGACTTTCGAAGGTATTCAGCATCTTCCCATTAGCTCTCTGTTAAAGTCATCGTAAAGATTAGGAATGATTTTTGTATTAGAAAATTGCTGAACAGGCCGATCATCTGAATCCTAACACAACTTGAAAATGGATTTTATTTAATAAAATAAAAACAGCAAAGTCTCTTTCTTTCTATACCCAACTTTACACTCAGAGCTGCTCGTTAGCAAATGTCCCCCAGAGCTCAAACTAGCACTAGGGATACGACCAAACGACGAATGGCTGAGTTAACGATTCCCTTTTTGCATCCTTCTCTGCAACACAGAATTGGTCTGAGAATCGGAAATCTCCGATCAACTCAATCTCCGGCCTCGTCGTCGGAAAGATCAGCTTGATCATACTGTCAACGAGCAATATCTGATTTTGCAGCAAAACCCAGATGTTGTTCCATCTCCCACCGGAGTTTAGTCGCCGCCGGAGCAGGCCTGCCGGAGAAGGCCTGGGAACATAGTCCTGCTCAGGTAATTCAAAAATGGATCGGTGGACGGTGGGACGATGAGCTTGGAGATGAGCTCATGGCAGTTTGGGCAGAGACAGTGATGTTTCGGGCAGCTGGGGTAATGAATCCTTCTTCGACTAGTTGTAGTATCCATCGACGTTCAGTAGTCCCACCTACACCAGATTATTATCTCCAAATTTCAACCATTTTTTCTTAATTATTCTATAATTAAAACGATAATCTTCAATCATTGTACGGGTTTATCGTGGATGCCGAGTTGAGCCCAGGTGATGACTTCCAAGTTCCAAGAGTTCTTCCGAAGTTCCATATCCACCTGAGAAAATATAATCAAATTTAAACATAATGGAGAGTAATTGTGGAAGAAGAGAAAGAGCCAGACCAGGCAATGCAATGAAGGCATCGGCTTGCCGGGCCATCTCGGCTTTTCTCTGGATACCGGAAACTGCTCTCAGTTCTCCGATTGTTTCTCCGGTGAGCTGAAAAGTTGGAAAAGTCAAGAAAAAGGTGGAAATGATTTACGAAGCGATTGAGGTGGAGATGTTTAAGTACTTCTCTGGGCATGAGTGTCCTCGGAATCACCCTGTGAAAGGAAGGACGCGCTGTTAGTTGATTGAAAAGGGCGGTGTTTCTGGTTATGGTGGGTGTCAAATCGTATCCGATAACGTGACCTATGCTCCCTGAGAAACTACGCCCATTAGACCTATGCTCCCTCCTCCATAAACCAAGTCTATCTTTCTCTCCACCTGCATTTGTTGCTAATGTGAGCGTCTATACTGCATGGAATTCTCAGGAATCTCTTTCTCTCTCTCTCTCTCTCTTCAAAGTTGAAGAGTTGATAAGGATATGGAGTACCAGTTCTTTGCCAAGTTGAACGGCTGCGACTCGGTAGCTAGGATTCTTTCCAGGGCTTGCTACCGCAGAAAACACAGACCCGCCTGAATCGCGACTTGAACGAGGATTGATGTTTTGAACGCCACTGTGCTACTCTCAGAGCGAGGGAGAGAGAGGCCATTATAAGGTAGACTTGTTGTGCTTTCCGTTGACCCACTGACGATAACCGCGACCGCTTAGTTTTCTTCCACAACAAGACTTGCAACTTTATCACACGATTGAAAACCAGCCTCAAGCTTCGAAAATTCCATTGGATCCTTCCATAAAAATTAAACAAAAACGCAAGAAATCTCCTGCAATTCTTAGCATAACATAGTTAGTAATTTACTAAATCTATTATTCAAATCTTGGTCATTCAAACCATCCGAGAGATCGATAAGCTAATTAGGACTCAACCGGAGGAGATAAGCATGAACAGAAAAAGGAAATAGCGCAATCAGCTTTATGAACACAACGCTGCCTCCTACAACGGGGAAAATCAAAAACCAAAAAACACCCACTCGATTGGTGTTTCATTATTAGGGCTCGACTGATTCCAAGCGATTTAAACAGAATAATTCAATTTGCTCGTCCATAATTGGCACACACAAACAAATGCAAAACTCCAAGCCACGAAGGTCAAACATTTGAACAAAGAGTCTGAAATAATGAAGATATTGACGGGGACTTGATTAGAAAAGCATTATCGGGAGCCATCAGCCTCTCCCCTTTTCCATAAACAGTAACCAAAAAGATAGAAAACTACGAGACCCTTCCTGTGCCGTTCATTTTAAGCATAATTAAAACGCAGTTTCGAAGCATAATAACAAAGTACGATTATTTCTCAACTAGCATAATAGACAGCCCTGTTTGCACATGAATCCTATCATCAAAGTACGATTATTTCTCAACTAGCACCTAAAATTTTTATTTATCAATTAAAATTTCAAAGTTTAGATAACTATCAAATTAGGGTGAAAATTATTAGACCTTAAGCTAGCCTATTTTTAAAATTTAATTTCAAATTATTATATATTTTGCAATTAGGATGATCGAAAACAAAAAGTTATAAAAAAAATTAAAATTAAATCATTAAAAGAAGCATAATAACAAAAATTTAAAAGTATAAAGTACCAATTGAAAATATGTTCATAACTACAGGGTGTCTATTGATAACTTTCATTTGCAGAATTTCTACCTAGTTATGAAAACTCAAGAACATCTTTAAAAGATGTATCTGCAAAGAAATAAATGGTGAAAGAGATCACCTGGGATTGTGTTAGTAGCCTTCAAAGAGCCGATTCAACATTTAGTTCAGAATGGTCTTCCAGTCCATTCCTGTCTCAAAAAAATGCACTAAACACAAAAAAAAAAGGCAGAAGTACCGAATTTATTAAAAATGTGCATTTCATCGATAATGAGTGGCGAAGAAATTTTAAGTCAAAATCAAAATCGAATCAACTGTAATTACACTCTGCTACAATAATTGCAGGAAACAACTTTGACTCAAGAATAACAAAAATAATTTTACATTGCAAATGTAATCTCTATTAAATGAAAGCTGTCTACTATTTTAGGACATTTGTACCACATAATCATACTCAATGATTATTCGATCACCGTTCCTAGAAGACAATAAGTGAGTCTGACCTGGCTCATGAATAAGGGGAAAAGGGAAAACTGATGCTAGACTGGGCATAATGAACCCGAGCAACTGTACATCAATTTTCGTCACCATGATAAACGAAAGAATACATTAGCTTTACCTGTGCCCGTACCCCCCCTGGGATGGAGGGGGTAGTTTTCTATTTGCTCCTCTGTCAAAAGAAGAGAATTGGTTGCCCATTTGGTGATTATATCCTCTGGGAGATCTGTGGTGTAGTCGTGGGGCCTGTTGACCACCCCACTGCTGATGGTTAAAGCCGCCAGGTGGTCGGCTATGATTGTAGCCACCTCGGCTTCCACCACCTTGATATGGTCGTGGATGATGCACTGATTGGTGGTATTGATGCCCAGAATATCCATTGTTACCTTGACTAACTCGATTTTCACTTCCAGATTGTTGAAAACGAGACCTGTAGTCAGCATTATTATGTGGGGTTGATGGGTGAAAATGATTATGTTCATGGGATTGATGACTTCCCCTGGTTGAGTCATTAAAAGGACGGTATTGATGCTGTGGGTAAGATGGCCTGGCTTGAGCCTGCCTATCATGTCCTTGCTCATGGAATTGATTATCCTGGTGAGAAAGATTTGATGAATAGAAAGGAGGCGCCCCATTTGGACGTAGGGGCACGTGCATGTCTCCGTGTGCATTATAGTCAGTTTTGATATTTAAACTGTTGACTACAAGTCGGCGTGCGGCATTACCAAGCTGTGGACCTGTAATAGATCCCTCAGGGATTTCCCTGAAATAGATAAAAACAAAAACCGTACTTATAATCACAGCTAACAGTTCAGTTCACTTTTCTCATAATGCAAACCATGATAGAAAATACATTCACGTGATTCGAGTTTATAGCACCGTATGTATAATAAGCCTAGAAAAAAAATTTACCTTCCGCTGTGTGGCCATCTATTTCCACCTTCTTCGTGCCATAAAGCAGGAGCAGGTTTCAGATCCCCCAAAGTCACAACCTAAGTAACAATAGACTTTTACATAAAATGTTCTTTTTTGTGTAAACTAACAAGCATATCCCCCTTAATTAGAAAGGATTTTCCAATCCTACCCCTTGAATCACAGCTGTCTATAATTTTACCCAAACAACCCCAACCCGGCATGCACAAAATGAGCTTGCAAGATGTTTTATTAGTAAGAATTCAAAAAATTCATACAATGAAAAAACTAGAATTTTGTTTTCATATAAAATTCACCAATCACCAGAGCAGAAAATAAAAAATGCAAATAAACAAAATGAACCTAGAAGGCTATGACAAAAATAAAGCTTTAAATTAATCTTGAAGCCAAGTACCTTTGGGGGAAATTCTACTCCATCTGGTGGTCGACAAATATGAGGGTGCTTATCAGGCAATTTGTATATAGCACATCTGGCACCAGTACCAAATTTCAGTTGGGAATATGGAAATAAAAAAACATTAAATTGAAAAGTCTTACATGACTTGGTTGTCTATAATATCTTCCATTCCTTCGATAGGAGATCTGAATATAGGAGGGCAAGGATCTCCACCACATGGAGACAAGTAACCATTCATTCCTTCACTGCAGATACGCAGAAATTAACTAAACTACTGAAAAGCAACTTACCGGCCCCAAATATCCCAAACAAGTACCTCAATTCAGCATTTATTTTTTCTTTAAACCGATCACGGTTTTTGGGTTTCCATTGTTTGCAGCGGTGATCAAGCGAGTATATGCAAACAGATAGAGGAAGAGATGTTGCCACAAACAGCATGTCAAACATCCTACTATTTCTTCGCATTTCCTCATCCTGCACGGAAACTCATAATCTAGGATCATTACATGAACGACAAGAACCAAAAAAAAAAGGAAAAACATTAAAATATGTCACACAGAATTGAGATGGTATCATACCGTCAATGTATGTTCAATTTTGTCAACCTCTGCAAGAAGCCGAGTTTCATCAATGAAAGGTAGTTTTGCAATACCCTTCAAAGTAGCAGCAGAAAAAAATGTTAAAAAGAATTTTGATTGATACATATGACCACCAACATGTGACACTGCAAAAAAATAATAATAAAGAACAGAAAAAAGGAAAAAGAATGGAACCTGCCAAGAATACCGTTTGCCATTCATATCCACTTCAAAATCTGTCATGCCAAAAACAAAAAGGTTCTCACAAATGAAATAGAGTAACAACTTTTAGTCTTGCCCAGTCAAATAAAAAATAGTAATTCGGGCTTGGTATTCACAATACAGCATACCAGTTGGATAAAAATCAATGATAGGCGAGTTTGGATCAGTCATGAGCTTTCGGTAGTGTTCAGGAAGGGCGTGGGAACTGAAAAAGGAAAACATTAGAATACCTCACAAGACAAAATTTAAAGAATACATAAACAATAGCAAACAACACCTTGCTGCAGGAAAGACCCCTAAAAGTTGATTGAATGGTTTAAAGGGAGCTCCCAAGTTAAAAACTATGCTGAGTTCACCAAGGTCCTTAAGATCAGAGGCAAAGGGAGCATAGTGATATGGATAAAACCTTCAAGGAATGGAATACATCAGTCAACATCAAAAGATAATAAATAATAATGCAAGGGATATATAAAAAGTAACATGATCAGTGACCCTTCCTCCAACAAAATGTTCATTTACAATCACCAACAAGCATTGAGCATGGGACGTTTTTATAAAGTGATGATTCCCAATATCAAGTAGAGTAGCATTTCCATAAATATATATGTATATAGATGTCCTCCAAAAACAGCATGATTTATTTTTAAACAGCTAACATGGACAAACAACAATATACTTGAAAGAAAAAATTGTCAACTAGCCTACGTATTCTGATTTATTTTTATACAGCTAACATGTACAGACAACAATATATTTGAAAGAAAAAATTCTCAACTAGCCTACGTACTCAACCAAAAGATAATAAAGAGAGCGAATATTTGACACTGCAAAGAAAGCTCTTCACAGCAAAATAGAGAGAAGCAATAAGCACAACAATAAAAAGTACAGTAAATTACCACTGCCAAGAACAGACTCCTTCGTAATAGTAGTGCATAACCCAGCATAATCCTTCTGTGTATTTCAGAACCTATCAAAAAATGTGAAGAACATAAGATTAACCTTCAATTCTATCAAGCAAGGTTCGCCATCAATTGTTATTCTCTTACAACATCTTTCCGTATTGCATCAAGATCCTCAGAAGTTTTAGCAGAAAATTTCTCTTCATAATATCTTTCTTTCCACCCAGGTTCTCCCAATTTGACCTGAAAGAGTCATGTTACTTCCCAAAATTTCAACACAACAATAAATAAATCTTGTAAGCCGTTTGCATATATGCAAATGACACAGCGGAACGGGCAGTGTAGCAAATATATTTCGCAGAGTTCTGATTTCTACCATAATATTACAAAGAAACTACAACCATGAGCCAACACATTCTTAAAAAATTCAAATCAGACCTAACATCATCAAGTTTACAATAAACTATGACAAAAACATAGAATAAGCAACATATATATTTTTTATCCCTCAACACTGGACCAATGAACTCTTTTTTTTTGGTTTTTATTTGAGGGCAATAAACCCAAATCGTAAATGAAAAAGCTCATTCTGAATCTTCATAGAACCAAAGGTAGCCAAACAGGATGACGAAGAGCAATCGTGCAGAAAACCAACACAAGCACTGATAGACAGAGTAAAGTAACCAGTCTTTTAAGATGTAGAAGAAGGAAAAAGGACAACAGGATATAAAGCAATATTTAAAATAACAACCAAAAATTGACAGTTGCATACCTTATCTTCCTCTGGAGATTTGTGGTTAAAGACGTCAGACTTCTCACGCAGTCTTTCTTTAAGTTTAAATTTCATGTCTTCGTTATTTTCGACCAGCTAAAAAAGCGATGGGAAAACAAATAAATGAGCAGCAAATGAAATGTATTCGACTATGATAAAATCCAGCACTCCTCAACCCAATTTCAGAAATGTTCACACAACTCCCATGATAAATGGTACAGGAGTTAGAATTATCAAGAGTCCTAATCGAGGAGATGACTTACATCTGTATCAAGGCAATTCTCTACTTCAACAATAGCGGCCGCAACAGAACTTCCATATGACGATTTGGAAACCTTCTTAGGGGGAACAAAACTTGGACTATCTTCAGATGCTGTTCTATTAGAGGATGAAGGGGAAAATCCTGACTGCTGAAATGGTGAAGGAGAAGGAGCTGAAGCAAGCCGTGAACCACGAAAACGACCAACAGGAACCAACAAGTCAGGTAGCATTTGAGGTCCCACATCATCCCCCCTAGGTCCATTTCTATAAGAACTCCGTGTACTCTTATCACGTTTTGATCTTTCTGCTTGCCGCTGAAAAGGAATGGTAACACAAAATTAATCGAACATCCATGAAATACCAACCGAGAAAATCAAATACCAACACAATTACAAACATCTTTACATCCAATGCAGTCATCATTGTTTAATACAGCAAATTGAATAGAATGACAACACTAAAAGCTTAAAGTGAAGAACATTATTATAAGAAACCTTATGTAATCGAGCTCTCTTGTGAAATATTTGATCTTCATAAGATCCAACTGCCTCAATGTAACGGCTAACTCTGCTCAAAATTGGCTGAAAAAACTGATTGTTAGTAATTAAAAATTTTACAAGGCCTTCTCTGGAATTTATAACAACTACAGAGTCCAATAAAACATAGCTTTTAAAATTACAAGCCGAAATTCATTTTAAAGATTTAAAGAGGTACTGCATCAATCAACCAGACGAATGATCTACAAAATACCTTCCATCCCTCGGTCAAATAGCCACCCAACGCTTTGAACTCCTTTTTGTACACGGCAATAAGCAAGTTGATGGCACCCTTAGAACAGTTTCAGGATAAAAAGTAAGTTCACAAACTTGAATATAAATGAATCCAAAATTAGTCCAACTGTAGAATTAAACATCAACAACGACAAATGCCTTAGCAATCAAAAACTATTTTCAGTCTCAGGGAATAACCCGCAACAACCTGCTTCTCCATCATATTTCTATCTTCTAACAAAATCCTTCAACGACAAATGCCTTAGCAATCAAAATTAATATTTTCCAATCTCATGTAAAAACCTAAAACAATCTGCTTCCATCATATATCTATAAAATAAGGTTCAAAATAGAGGCTATTATCTAATTCAGATTTTAATTTCTCTTTCGAATGATACTTTTTTAGATAGGTTTTACAACTTTTCTACATCTCGATGATGAAAACAGAACTCAACTAGATTTTATTCATATCCATGAAAGTAAAAATGTCTGAATAAATCTTTAAATTTAGGATATATAAACAGAAGCAAATTTCAAAACTATACACATGGAGCTCATGACTGACCACAGACAATGCCTTCGATATCAAACATGATATGCAGAATTCTTTTGAATATATATTAAAGTACCTCCCGGATCTCCAATGTGGGCATATGGGGTAAGAAGTCATTGCCAACAAAGAAACACATGAATATAAAATCATCAACTATGCGTTCAAGGTCGATTTCAAATGGAGGGTTGGGTATTCGCATCTCATATTCCAAATACTCCCTAAGGGTCCATATGTTGAGAAACTGCGAAAAGAAAATGGCTTTTCATAGGTGAGTAACAGCCAAAAAAAGCACTTGGAAGCAAAGAAATAGTTTGGGAATCTAACTTGATAAGGCTTTTTTACTAAATTAGCAGTGTCACTCTTCCCATCAAGCTCCCCGGCTTTTCTCTTAGCCTTGCCTTCACAATTTGCAGCTAAATGCCCCGTCTGACCACAGAGAAAACACTTGTCTTGCTGCCCAGGGGAGAAAACAATCTGAAAGAGTACCATAAAGGTCCAACATTCACATTATTAGACACACATAAGAAATAGAAGTCTAGGATCTTTTTTCAACCAAGCACTACACCTCACAAGCTGCAATTAGATTAATGGAGTCAAGAAGAAAGTAAAACACCTTTTCTTAATTTTTCCATTTTAAGTACATAAATCATACATTACATCAGAACTAGTTCAGCCAATCCTAAAAAAGTAAAACAAAATCAATGTGACAGTCAGTGATGAAAACACAAACCTCGCGAAGGATAGAAAAATGAATTTCATGGGTAGCTAATGCCAACATAATTAAATCTGCATCCTGCAATTGCCATCCAGAAAAGGAATTTAGACTTACTCTTTATTTGGTAACAAACGGGACAGAATGATTAATCAAAACATTGAGCTTGCCAATACCAATGAAATATGCATTGAAGAAGAAATATACCAAACCATACAAGCAATGGTGCGTATTTGGATCAAAACAAGGAAGATTTCTTTGAAGACGAATATATGACATTATTTTGTGTTCCCCTTCACCAGGAACATTTGCATCAGAAAGGATAACCTTCAGAAAAATATAATGTGACTTAGCAACATTCTCCATCATCGAGTTTCAAATTATATCCAAGAAACTGAAGATCAAATGTTAACCCAAGAACGATTGAAACTACAATTGGTAGAGGCAACCCTGATATGAAAGACAAACCTTAATTTGTTTCCAACCAGGATCATTATTTAATCTGAGGTGAATGTAATATTGTAAAGCAATCGATAAAACAGCCATAAATTCTGTTCCAGGAGTTATAACATTGGAATCACAAGTTTGTGATTCCTCTTTTGGGGGAAGCTTTCTTCCCTCGCTTTCAAACTCTTTTCTCAGGCGCTCCTCTTCGGCTGCCTGCAAAAAGAAAAGAAATTGTAAACATAAGTATCTGATTGTTGCTCTCTAAACCTGCCCATGGGGAGCACATGAAAGACTGCATAGATTTATTTAAAATGCCAGCGTGGGTATTGTGGAGACAAAGAAATAAAAATGCCGACATAGGCCTTAATTTTGACTGTTTGTTAAGAATGTCTTTGCAAAGTCATGAAACCATGTATGAGGCCTAGTTCCGGAAGGTCGAGAAAGTTGGAAACCCAAAGTCAGGGGAGCAGGAAGGAAATAAAAATGTTTCAATGAACTCTAGACAAATGGCAGATGTAACATGGTAATGGTATAATAGTTTGAGAACAGTGTAATTGAGAAATGACACTGACTGGTTGATGAAAACTAGTCAGAGTATTAATATAATTACAAGGACCAAACAGATTGTTACAAAATAGACAATCACTTTTATAACAAGGCCCAATTTATGATTCAAAAGAAATTAGCTAAAGTAAATTCCTTTATCTGAAAAAGGATGAAAGGAGGAGACGAAATCATGTGCCTCGTACTCAAGATAGCAAGCTGCATTGACAAAACTCATACCGAATCTGCTGCATCTTTTGCAGCTCTAAAACGTCGAGATCGCTGCTGATTCATTTTGGCCCTGGGAGCAACACCATCTACAAAATAATCTCGTGACATTAGCACTTGGCACACTGTGCTTGTACTTCTTTCTGGCAATTTACTGCTAAAAAAGAGTCAAGAAACAAACAAATACCAGTACTCACCAATAGCCATGTATAGCAGCTTCCGAGGCCGGACCATCACAAATAGTCTATCAATGTAGTCAAACATGCATTGGAAAACCTCATCGTAAGTTGTCGGAGAAGGCTGTGAGTGCACCATAGTTTGCATTACAGTATAAACATAGCATCAGAATCAAATTTTATTCGGACATAAGAAAAGAACATTTCAAGCATAATTTAAACACGGAGAAATTTTACATGAAACAACTCAAATAAATATCACAAATAGTCTATCAATGGAGTCAAACATCCATTGGAAAATCTCATCATAAGTAGTCGGAGAAGGCTGCGAGTGCACATAGTTTGCGTCAAAGTAACATGGCATCACAATCAGATTTTATGCAGGCATAAGAAAGAATATTTCGAGCATAATTTTAAACATTGAGAAAATTACATAAAACGACTAGGAAAAAAATATAACTAACGAAACTAACCCTGTCTTCGGGATGAAAGCAAGGGTGAATAATGCCATTCATATCGAGGTAGAGATTATCGTATTCAATTTTGTTTGGATTCGGTTTACTGGTATCAACGGGAATCGAAATTCCATCGATAACAACAGGCTCCTCCTCGACCACATCCGCCACCACCAAAGGATACTTCTCCGCTAGCCACCTATAGAAAGCCGGAACGCCCATCGGAAGTCACGACGAAGAAACAGCGCCGAAAATCTCTCGTGTCTCAGAGCAACTAGCCAGAGAAGGAAAAAAAAAAAAGACAAAATCCAAAACCCTAAACCCCTGCAGGAATANGAGTCGATTTTTAATTTTAAAAAAAATTGACGTGAACCTTAATCGAAGCTATTTTAAATTTTGGGTCCGACTCGGATTGAATCAAATATACGATCAGATTGAGTTCATATCTAATTTTATAATAACTGACCCACCAGATCAAGTTGGTTAGCCGATAAAATATAAAATTTATGGATAAATAATTGACTTTTAGTTAGTTTAAATAGATAACTGGTGGGTTGAATTTTAAGAAATCGAATGTAAACCTAAATCGAAACCAAATTAAAATCTGAAGTCGATTTTAGATAGGATAGGATGGAGCTTCGCTTTCAATATTTATTTAAGTTCATAATAAAATAATCTAAACTTGTATTGCATAGATATATAAAAAAGAAGATGGATTGTTTGGGGTAGCACGTGCGATTTACAGGTCCAAAAAATTGCGAGCATGAAGTTAGTTTGGGGAGCTCTAGGGCAGGCAAGAAGGTGTAATGGGGTCGAAGAGAAGACACGATATGTTCGTCTTAGATCATGTTTTCATCGGTGGAATCGAAATCGAATCTCGATCAGCAGAACATGGGACGTAGTTTATTCCCACTCCAGCTTCATTATTTCGGCACGTCTTCTGTCTGATTATCTCCAACTACTAATCACTTTTATAATGACTGTTTAGGGTCGTTAAACTATCGAAACTGAACCGGATAAGCCCTGCTGATTAAAGCTTTCCATTTATGCACAAGTAAGAATAATACGAGACTGTTGTTGAAAAAACAGTTGGTATTCGTTGTTCATATAATTCGTGGGGTCCTATGTCTCCGATTTATCATAAAATGGAAGCATTCTCTCTCTAGAAATGAGGGTTAGAGTATGAAAATGGAAGCAGCCCAGAACATGTTATTCTCACGTCTGCTCGTTGTGTTCTCGTGCCTTTCTTCATCATATGGTATTCCCACGTTAATAAATATAAATAAATTTAAAAAGACGTGAAAATAATGGTCATTATTTCCAACTCTCTCCTCTCTCTCTCTCTCTCTCTCATCTCTCTCTCTCTTCTGCTGAAACACGGCGTCGTATCCGAAGCTTAGAAGGAACATGGTGGGAACCGGAAGAACTGGTACGTAATTAAGAAAGAAGACACTGAGATTAATAGCCTCGTTTTAAGTCTCTAAATTGACTACGCAGCCATCGTTACGTAGAGTTTCTGATTAAATTAATGCCTACGAACTGGACCTCATGCTTCCCAGAGTTTTAAAATCAAACTGTTTGTGTGTGATGAGATTTGTTTAATCTTCTTGAACTCTGAGGTTTTGGAACCTAGCCATGAGAATGCAAATTATTACTTAAAATAATATTCATCTTGGCACGAAATCGGTTGGAGTTCGGTCTTGTCCGAATTCTATTTGAGTCTGTCTGGTGACTTTTAATATAAGTTAGATCTACAAAATTCAACGGTTGTAAGATGAAATTCAAAGCAGATTTATTCATCTGTCTGTGATTTTAACGGTTGTAAGATGAAATTCAAAGCAGATTTATTCATCTGTCTGTGATTTCAACGGTTGTAATAAACAAAGTTTCTATGAAATATCTTTCCAACATCACAAATCCCCGCGAAAACGATGCTTAACATGAACAAGAAACTAACACATGTATTGTCGTGTTGTTAGGAATTAGAATTTATTTTCGGTCACATGTTCACCGAAATTAAGTATTAGTTTTATGTTTCCATCACTTAATATCCTTTGAATTATCATAATTATAATTCGAAGTCACATGTTCTTCACGTTATTTATTAACCCTGCTCCACTGACATTCGATCTCCCTTCAATTTCTATGTTAATTAATGATTAATTTAGTCGAGTTTAGATTTAGATATTTTGAATCGAAGCCCACAAAATAAATGCGATACTAAAGACCGCTTGATCTTTTGTGATCAATAACTGAATGAACGGTCCTGATTGAAGAGAGTATTCAACGCTGGGGAGGTCCAGTGGGACCCTGATGCTGGGTTTCAATTGGATGAGCTCCGGTGATTAGCTAAGAGCTGTTATCTGATGTTCGCCCTGAAAACACCAGTTGAACTTGCAGAAAACTACGCCGGTTGGTTCGGTTTGGTTTTGAAAGAAATCTAAACCAAACCATTGGTTTTTATTCTGAAGACAAATAAAAAATCGACCGGTTCTAGATATGATTTCAGTCTATTTTGGCTTCTGATTTGTCGTTTTGGTTGGATTTGAAACTCAGGGTTTGGTTCGGTTAGCTTTGGAATTTGATGATTTTAGTTTAGGGAGGCAAAGAAATTCACGAGTGCAAGAGGACGAGTACCAAAGCAAACATGGTCGAAGGAAAAAGGCATTGGAAATTGAGAGGGAGAAGCGTTGTCAATGACGAAGGTACAAAACTAAGGATAAAATCATTTCCTCTGAACTTGTGCTGTTTCTAGAGAGAGAAATACAAGTGAGGAGAGAGAAAGAGAGGGACCAAAGTGTCCTTAGGAAGAACAACAAGAGCAAAACAAACCCAATAGGGTTGCCTCCAAACATGTTCTTCCCAATTATCACATATCACATACCCTTAAAAAACCCTTATTCTCTCCCTCCCTCTCTCCTTCTATTTTCTCTCTAGTATTACCATAAATACCATACTTTGCTTCTAACCCATCTCAACCTCGATCGCTTCTTGAAGTCTCTGTCTTCTCTTTTCTCCCAGGATCAACCTCTGAACGTCAACAATGGCGATCAAAAAATCCAATAAACGGCCACAAGCGGCGGCGCTCAAGCAGATTCTGAAGAGATGCTCGAGCTTAGGGAAGAAACAGCAGGGCTACGAAGATGAGCATGGCCACCCTCTAGACGTTCCAAAAGGCCATTTCGTCGTCTACGTCGGAGAAAACCGAACCAGATTCATCGTTCCTCTAACGTTTTTGACTCATCCCGAGTTTCAAAACCTTCTAAATCAAGCCGCTGAGGAATTCGGGTTCGACAACGAAATGGGTCTCACAATTCCTTGCGAAGAACACGTCTTTCTCTCTCTAACCTCCATGCTCAGATGAAAAAGAAAGAGAACAAAAATGGCTGAAGATGAAGCTGCTTCTCTGCTTCTCTCTCTCTCTCTCTTCCTATTTACTCTTTTTTTACTCTGAACCCAGTTTAGAATTAACTATTTGATTATCTTCTGGGTTCAGATCTGTAAATCTAGGTCTAGTTTCAAAAAGTTTTCCTCTCCACCTGTGGTGTCGGTGAATGCCATTGCTACCCAGCGTGGGAGAGAGCTGGTTTCGATTGAATCTAGGGTTCTTCTTCCCCAGTAATCGATTGTTCTTCATCTTTATTTTACGCAGAAAATCTGCGTTTTGTTTTACAGAAAATTTTCTGTCTTTTTTATTATTTCAGTCTGTACATGCGCCGCCGTTAAAACTGTTAGAAAACGTCAAGACTCCTCTGATTTTCGTTAATTAATTATATTATATTATATTATATCCATCAAGTTACTTTAGTTTATATGATTCAAGCAAACAAGACTTACAAATTGATGTAAAACTATAAAAAAATAATCGACGGTGATTAGAATTTTCATCAACGGTAGTCCACTAGTTGTTGTCCATCACTCTCATGCACTGGATCACGACCCAAACAGAACTGGGGCCCACCCACTATTAATTTCAAGTAATTATTTTAAAACAAGTCAGCAGCAGCTATTGTCTCCTTCGATCTACATTGCAATCTCTCCAATTTGGTCTTGTATAGAACAATTATTAAGCCTAGTTTTCAAAACTTAACCAAACCAAACCAACAAAAAAATTAACCGAACCAAAACTGAACAAAAAAATAGCTTTCAAGCAGCTTAGCCGTTCACGTCCACCCAAAATTTTGTCATCAAAGGACGAGAAATCAGCAATTTCATTCTGAAATTAAAGAAAAAAGAGGAAGAAAACCAAATAGACGTGAATATAAGAATAATGTACAGCCACTAGTTCCACATTCGAAATGATATTCAAATTTATCACTTACATTGAGAGTATGCAGTGATCGATCTGCACCATTATAGAGTGTCGCAAAGAAACAACATCTAACAGTCTAGATGGTTTCTGTCTTAGGGCCCCTGCCCCTACTACTTATTGCTAAACGGCATATTCAACCAGAAAATACACATATATATAGATGTATTACTTTATGCCATTCAAGTGCAAGAGTCTACTGACCTGGTTTTCATTTTGTGGAGAAGAATCTGCTGAACCCTCTTCCGTGTTTCTCCGGTGTTGGAGTCGACGATGCTGACGAAGACGAGGAACTCGACTTGGTCGATATGTGTTTTTGGTGTTTTGAACTGATGGGTGATCTCATGAAGCTTCCCTCGACATCGTACGAGGAGTTGAACGCGTCGATTGCCGAATCTTGATCGAGTCTTTGTAAGTTTGGGGAAGCAAATTGGTCCGGATCAGCTGGATCAAAGTCATGAGAGCTTAATCCAGTTTTATTAGGTTCATATTCAGAAAATCCTTCCGCTCTTTGGTTCGTCTCAATGTACGGCGATCCACTGAGCTCTGTTGGAGGTCGGAGGGATTTTAGTTGTTTGCTAAGAAGAAATATTGTCTCTTGGCATTCAGCTAGCTTATCTGCTGCAGAAACCAAGTCTCTCTCCTAAACCAAATAAAAAAAAAACTCATTTTCGGCTCTATAATGAACAACTGAATTAGTAAACTTGGATAGTGTCATTTACCTGGCTGTTCTTCAGATCACATTCAGCAGTTGAAGCGCTAAGTTCCTGCCTGAACATAAAAAATTTTTGAAATTCAGGGTGCTTGAGGAGCTCTGACACGACTAGAACTAGACCTTGAGTTAAAACAAAAACCTTTTTTTATAGTATTTATTAGTGGAATTTTTCTTTTTTCTTATTCTAAAAGCAGATGAAATAGAACGATCTTATAAGGGATATAATAAAATTATTTGATTAGTTCTTACCATAGAAATGATTACAGTTTCTTATCTTTAAATTAAATACAATATAAAACAAATAATTTAGAAAAGATTCAAAATTGATTCTTATTTCAATCGACTAAAAGATACCCACTTTTAGGTTTTATATTCATCTGAAGAAAAAAAGAAAACGAAAAAGCAAAGTCATAAAATATATGAGAAAATATGAGTAAGAAACAAGAGTCTTTGTTTGTTATAAGGAATTGAAGTACTAACCTTTGTAGATGCATTTGAAGTTTCTTGTATTTAGCCAAAGCCTCTAGATGATTACTCTTTTCGTCTTGAAGATCATTTTCCAGTGTCTCTGTTTTAGCACGCAATAGATTGACCTGAGTTTCCAATTCCTCTTTGCGTGCTTCAAGTGATCTATACGACTCTGCCATACATTTTAGTTGAGTTTCTCCCAAGCTATTCGATTTTTGAGCCGATGCTAACTGTGATTTCACCTCCGCTAAAAGCTGCTCGTTTTCTTGTAATTTAATCTTCGTTCCCTCGAGATCCTCACTGCATTTCCCCAAATCAAGTTTTAAATTGTCTCTCTCGGATTTCAACTCTTCAAACTCCTCTGCAGTAACTTTGCATAATCTGTGGTCCGATTCATAACCCAAGGCTAGATTTCCATTGTCGGGAACTTCGAGATTTGAAGTGTTCGAAAACTGATTTTGATACTTTTCATCAGATAAATCCTTTTGAACCACCTTGTTTTCGGGTAAAGCCACCTTGTCTATGCAATCGGGGCTATTAGTCTCTCGATCACCCTTGCCACCATATATACTGAACCTCAGTGTCCTGGCTTCAGACAAAACATGTGAAAGATCGAGAATAAAATCAGCTAAACTTGCATTGGAGTGAACAACTTTCTCATAGGTAGCAGAAAACTCCTCGATTTTGTCACTCAAGTCATGATTTTCATCAGCCGTGTCATGAATTCTCGAGGACTCTTTTCCAACAAACAACACAAAATCATGTATCTGAGATAAAGCATCTTCTAATTCTTTTGCTATTTTATTATTGATTGCAGTAATATGCTGGGGCAAAGCAATTTCCTTTTCTGCTATCAGATATGAGCTATCAGGATTTGCCTCTCTATTGCAGGTTGCAACTGACCGCAAATCCTCGGAATCACAACTTAAATAACTGATGGAGTGTTGATAAAGAGCATCGTGTGTATCCTGCACAACATGTTTAAGATCCTCCAAAACTTTCTTCTGGTCAGAATCTGTAGCAATAGACTCTAAAATCATGCCAATTCTAGATTTTAGTTTCATCAATGGATGCTCCTCAGAATCACCTGCAGATGACTCTACATCAAATGATGACGCATTGATTGAAGTTGACTCACATTGCTGATCAGCAGGCGCAGTTTCTGAAACTTTACTACCTGGATTTTGAAGACTAGAAATATCTTCATTGAAGTCGTTTGAGGCCAACTTCTCCATTTCCAGAAAGTCATCCATGAGCTCCAAGTGGTTTGTACTTTCAGTCTTGATTGAATTCTCATTTTTCTCACCCTTGATCTGATCAGTGCTCGGTCCCCTAGCCCAAGATCCAACAGAACTTCTCTCTTCTTCGTTTTGATCTTCAGAGATGGAGATCATGCTCCGTTGATGACTCTGGTTAGAACATCCGTCTGTTGTGAGCTGAACAACAGATTTGGGAGAGCTTCTTTGAGCACTACAAATCTGAAGTTGTGATTCAACAATTTGAAGCTGACTAGCCGTTTTGGCGCACAAGCTTCTGGAGATTTGTAATTCACTGTTACGCTTTGCAAGAGCTTCTTTAAGCATTTTTGTCTCCTCTTCCATGGTCATTAACCTTTTGGTAAGAAATTCATTTTCCTTTTGAAATTTTTGAATATTTTGTAGGGCAAATTCAGAACTCGAAGATGTCTGAGACACAGTACTCCCACTAGGTGGCCTTAGTCGAACATCTCCATAATCTCTGCCAAAGTTCTCAACCTCTAGCTTCATTTGAGCGAGAGCAGCAGGGCCAGGCAACTTCTTTCTCACAAGACCTCGTAATCTTTGACATTCTGCTTCTAGCTTTGCTATTTTTTTAACACCTTCCACATGCTGCTTGTTGGCTACTTCAGCTGATCTCATACTCATGTTCTTCTCTTCATTACGAATTTCTAGCTCCTTTGCCACTATATGAAGTTCGTACTTTTGTGAATTTATCTCCCTTTCACAAGACTCAATGTTTCCCTTCAAGAGCTCGATTTCAGCTTCACCTCGTGATTTTTCTTCACTGATTTTAATTAACATGTTAGAACGTTCTTGCAAAGATCTAGAGAGAGCAGCATTTTCAGCATCGGATCTCAAGAGTTCTTGCTCTAAGCTTGATATCTTTGCTTCAAAATCCAGCCTAATTTTGTCCCATTGCTTAGTTTTTGTAAATATAACATCCTGGAGTTTCTTTTCATGTTCTTCTTTTAGATTACGTATCTGCCTCATGCATTCTTTGAGAGCATCATCTAAATGAGCTGCTCTATCTTCTGCCGTGAGCTTCGAGAGTGTCACTGTCTCCAAGTGATTTTTCAGCGCCAATGCTTCCGCTTCAGCTTTCTCCCAACCTGCATAAGAAAAGATGTCCACTTTTAAAAACAAATGAACTACAGCCACAGGATCATAAACGGCGTATAAATAGAAAGTCATTTGTATATATATATGAGAATGAACCATGCCTGAAACCGCCTCTTCAGCCACTTTACCATGCTGTTTCGCCAAGTTGTCTTTGGTAGTCACTTCGGAAAGTGCAGCTGAGAGTTTTTCATTCAACTCCTCAATCTCGGTCTCAAGTGTCTGGACTTGATTCTCGCATATCTTCACTTGATCCTCTAAACCACTTAAATGTGAATATGACTCAACCGAAATTTGAACATAGGTTGGTTTTTTGTAGCTTTCCTGTTCGTGCTATGGAAGAAAATCATGAATATGTGATTCAAGAACCAAAGGAATAGCAATAAATTATTTTTAAAGAAGGTCTCAATTTACTTCAAAAATCTTAAAAGATCGAGAAACTAGTACATTACAAATTACAAAAGTGAGGAGGTCATGACTGCACTAAAATGGCGTAACAAGGATTAAAAATAACAGGTGAACGAGAGAGAATGTATATTACAGGCCAGCAGTAAACGTCGGTTAAATTAAAATATACCCGGTCACTCTGAGATCCAGCAGCCTCCGAAGAAGCAGCTGCTTTCTCACCAACAGCCTTGCCGGATAATTTTTTCTTCCATGGCCAACTTCTACTGTCCATTGAGCTAGAAAGATTTCACAAACACATAAGCAACTATGTAAGAAAGATGAGCGGTGTTTAAGAAACTAGAAATAAAAAGAAAAATCAACGTCGATAAACAAATGCAGCAAATTATAACTAACACAATGCAGTATTCTGAAAACGCAGCATGCCTCGTGAACTGCTTAAACCATAAATATTTAATACCAAGAACTAAGTGAAGGGAAAAGATCGAGACTCTCACATTGTTCCAAGAACTATAGTTTAAAGGCGAATGCTACCAAATTCATATTTTTGGCGGAAACCATGACAAATCATTCAATCTCACATGCATGACAATGCATTAAAAATCCATCAATTGTAAGACATAAATCAAAAAATCAAATCCGAGGCCAGTATCCAGCTGAATATTCTAAACTATAGAACCAATGATAAAGCCATATAGACATCAAAAGTATACAACTAAAACTCCTGAAATTTCAGCTCAAAGTTGATAAAAAGAGGCAGAGGCGGAGTCAGACAAGCAAAAAGAAATTCCTTGTATTAGCAATCGCAAAAGCATACTAGATTGGACCATAAAAACGGCTATCATATCCAGAAATAACATTAAATTCGAGGTAACAGAGCAAAAATTACCTCCCTCTGAACGATTCAAGGAATACAAGTAAGGATCGGAAAATAAAATAAAAAAAACGAGGTCACCGACAGAAAAACTTCAACTCAAGCAAGTAGCAGTCACTAGACCGTTTAGCAAATAAAAAAAATTCTAAATCCAAAAAAGCAATAATTCGAAACTGATCGAATCAAATCCTCACAGTGCAGCGAAAGAAGAAGAAGAAGAAGACGATGAAGAGAAAATCAGGAAAATTAAGAAGAAGAAAACAAGCTGATATTCAGCTTACCAAAACGAAAATGCAGCTTGAACAAGACGGAAAACAAAGCGCGAACGAAATAAAAAGAACAAAAATAAGGTCTGATAGAGTAAGAATGGGAATGCAGAACAATCGGGAGCTCCTCCAAGTCAAGCAATGGAAGTCCAAAATTAGGTTTCCTTCATCCTTGAATTGAAGAAGAAGATAAAGACTGAGCAGAGAGAGAGAGATAGTGAAGGCGCAGGTGGAGCTTAGGAGCGGGAAGTGGTGAATGGTGATGATGGAGAGGGAAATATTCAGACTGATGAGAAACAGGTCGAGACGTTGAAAATCTCAATTATAATATTACTTTTATTTTCGTGTATAGCAATTGTGAAATTTATTTCTGAACTGCTTTGGACATATTTAACCCTAATGAAACACGAAAAGACTAGCATGACCCATGGACCACCGTCATCACTCCCCTACAGCTCATCCGTTTCGTATGTAGGGAGTAGCATACCTATGGTGTGGACCGCCGCTGTCTAACTCATTCTCCACTAATTTCAATCTCAGCCTTTCGTTTTTCTCCAATCCGTCGGTGCTCAACACCACAAAAAACGCAAATCTAGCTGTTTGGTCATTGGTGCAGCCAAACGACGTCGTTCAAGAACAACAATAAAAAAACCTTAAAAATTGTAAAATATGATATGCAATGCACTATTAAATAGAGCAAGTTGGTCATGTTGACAGCTTATGTGACTTCTGACAAACGCAAGTGAATTTAATAATCCCTAACCCAGTCAAGGTTATAATGGGCATTTCCAGGATTGCCCAAACATTTTGAATTTGGAAAAATGGTATGTTTTGTTTAGTATGGAGAGAATCTTTTGTTATCCCCCTAACACGCTCCTCTCTCACCTTTCAAATTTTAAGCGGGATCGTTTTGTCATTTTCTAGGAAGACGGTGAGATTGTTGGAATATGCGCGCGCAATTCTGGACTAATTGATGCGATGAGATGAGGAGCAGACATCATCTGCTGCGGGGGTCGTACTAGGCTGCAACTCACCTCTGACTCCTCTGTTTGATTCAATTATTTCGACGGTTGAGATTACGTCGGCTCTTGTTCCGGTCAAACCTTCTATAGCTGTAATGAATTCAATCAGAGAAAGCCACGTCAGCACGAGCGACCCACCCAGCCGTCAGATTTTACATTAAATACCCAAACTTCGGTTGTTGGTTTTGAGCTGACCAGTAAAAAGTATATAAAAGTGGGGATAAAACCGTCATTTAGATATATAAATTATATTTTTTTTCCATTTATATGAATCGTCCAACGAAATACGCGACATTTGAGGAAATAAAGAGCGCGTGGGATGGGGAGCCGGAGAGAAGAGTAAAACAACCAGACCCGAAATAGTGGAGGAGAATCCGATGAGGTTAAAAAGAAGCAAAGGTGGTCCCCACATGCTTTTACACGTACGAGTGGGCCCTAAAAGACAATGGGACACGTGGCGAAAGAAAAGCGGCCACGTTTCATAAAGCCACCATTGCTTAGCAGTTAGCCCTTTAATTGACGAAACCGACAGCGTCGGCCGCGCGGAAGGTGCCAATCGATTTACCATGGGAAACAATTTTAATTAATTTAAAATAATAATTAAAGTATTAAGAAAGACCAATCAACCTAATTAATCACTAATCCCAATTGGCTGCATGCAATTGAACAACAAATTGAACATTCAATCTCACATGCAAGACAAGACAAGTGATAACCGCGATAGATTGTCTTCTACTATGATAATTATTTAGTATCACGACTAATTAAAAGCAATCAAGAAAAATAGAACAATAATTAAACACATAGTTATCCAATAATTAAAGAGTTTAGGGCAGGGTGTGATCTAGCTGTCCCTCTATCTTCAAGAGCTAACTGATGTAGTTTAATAGTATAATATAATACATGATAAAAAATCGATTAATTCAACTAATAAATTTGATAAAATAAGATGTAACGAATGTGACATTTAGGTTCCACCACATATTTTAATGGTAGATACAATCTGCATGCATGTCACGTGAAAAGTCGTGAAGTAATAATATTTTGAATTNCACGTGAAAAGTCGTGAAGTAATAATATTTGAATTAGCATTCGTCGTATATTAGAATATATTTATTGCAACCTACACGATTTTCTTAATCACGTAATTACTGGAACAAAGCGGAAAACATTGACAATTAAGAGTGTTGTGTTAGTTAAGGTTCTAGTTTGACATTGAATCCCGAAACTATTATCCCTTTGAACAACTCGTTAATCAATCCAACACGTCCATCTGAATCAGGTCGGCAGATGAAATCAAGGGCCACGATTTGACAAAAACTAAACTTAAAACTAGATGGGCCCATTAGACAAGCAGTAGGCCCATTAGGTTTTTTTTGTCTTATTCTTTTACTTCTTTTTCTCCTACTCTCTCTTTCACGAGGCGACCTTCTTGGCTTCTTAAATAACTTTAATTATGCTTATAAAGATACTCATTTTTTGATCATTTTCGTCTTTATTGCATCCGTTAATTAACTCAACATTCACTAAGATTTAATATTCAAGACATATTTTAACTCGATTTCTATACATGTTCTATTCGGGCCGATTTTGGATGAATCGGAACCATAATCGTGAAATAATGATAGTTACGGTTTGTCTCATTCGGACCAGAATCCTTTTAGTGATTGAACCAAATTTAGAATCAATTTTTGAGTTTATATTGAATTTTATTTGACTTTAAGGCAGATTATGTAATTTTGGGTCATTTTTACCTATAGTCTAGTTTTTGATTTCACAATTTTTAAAATTGGGACCAATAACCAATTCACAACCGGTGTACTCTAATTCGGACCACCGTCCTAGTCCAATTTTGGTCATTTCTAATTAGCAAATGTTAGAGCGAGTAGAAAGCACACCGCAAGTGTTGAGCGTGCGTGTATTTAAGAGGTTATATTTTAGGAATGGCCTTAAAAACTAAGGGGTAGTTTGGTGGGTCTCAAATGCAGCTACCGGCAATATAGATTTTTGAGTTGGCTCAAATTTGATGTGAATTCTCAGGCTTCAACGACCAGCATTGCCATAAATGTTCTTCATCCCCACTTACACTTGTCACGTTTTCCTTCCCCTCCTTCCCTACTCTTATTTGCTTCTCAACCCATGCCTTAAATGAGCACAAAACAATCAAATATTTATTGGATCAATCGATGTTTAGGTGAGTTTCGCAGATTCTATACGTTATATGATAATTTTTCGAGTATCATAATGACGTGACGATGTGATTCGCCAATCATATTGATTCTTTGTTCTCTAAGGTGTTTAACCCAAAAAAGACGATAAACGAATATTGAAATTCGTTTAAAGTTCAAATGGGCCAATTAGGTTCCGGCCCATTAAAAATTAAATACTTGATTTGGCCTTAACTTGTCATATGGCCCAGTAATAACGTCTTTCCATATCAAGTTGTCATCTACATTAGCCAACAATAATGATAGGTTATCTTATTGTACAATTTGACATGTTCAATTATTATTAATTTATTAAAAGGGCACTTAGCGTGTTAAAATATAAATAATTATTTAATATATTTATTGAATGAACAGACTTGTCATGCACAAGATTAAAAGGTAACTTTAAAATTATGATAACGCACACCTCGTCAATTGAAAAATATACGATAAATAAATTATATTTTCCCGAGCTTTAAGCTGCATGAAGGATTTTTGACGGGTAATTCTAAGTCATAGCGTTGACCAAGGCAGGGCTCCGAGTGAAAGGTTAGTGGGATTAGCTGGTCGTTAGATTACTAACTAAATTTAAAATTCAATAAATTTGTCTCATATATTAAAATTTGTACGTAAAATAATGATAATAATAATAATAATAACAAAGGCAACTGCGGTTTCTTCACATGGTTGGCTGTCATGTGGAGGCTCGTGGGAAACTGATAATTCTTCACAAACTTCACGAACGGCTGGGACGACTCGGCGGAAATGCGTATATCTTCCACCACTCGGCCATCTCCGACGTAATTCTCCGCCCTGTGATTCTCAACTCGGTGCCCGGACTCAGTCCAAATAGAATTCTATATCTCGGACTTTCGTTGTTGTGTTCGTAAAATGAGGCTGTAACTCACCGCCAACGGAGAAATGCGGGAGGTTGTTGTGGAAGCTAGAGATTACCAAATGGTTTCATCGGCTAAACCTGGGATTAACGGTCGGGATTCCGACCATAAATCAAGGTTGCTTGTGAAACCAACATGGGAGGAGCTTTTGCAGTTTTCTAGGTTCGGAAAACGGCCGGAGTTACGCGACTCGAACCGGGAAATGAACCGGAGAGCTTCTTCGAAGACTGATTCTTCGCAAGGGATGAGAAGGGGACCTTGGTGAGTGAATCCATATTCTTCTTCGGCCTGAACGAGAAGGCTTTCGAACGTCGGATGGTTCAAGTACGAAGCGCGCACGACAAATCTCTTGCAGCTACTTCCCACGCACACTGCCACGTGTCCCGCCGGCACATCGGACGGTGGACGATTGGCTGACACTTGCGCCTTACTCCGCCACCGCCGTAGCATTTGCCGTAGTCGGACAATGTGACGGATTTTGCTGCATTTTCCGATTCCGGTCGACATCTTGAGAAGGAATACGTAGCTTTGTGAGGATTTTTCAGCGGGGAGCGACTAGGCTTTATAAAGGGAAAAATTTCTGCAAATACCCTCAGAGATTAACAAAACTACACGACAGCTTCATCTCGTTTTCAAGTTTTTCATATCCAAACTCGTCATTTGAGCTCCAACCTTTAATTATAGTGATTTTAAAATTACAGTGCTACGGAAGATTCTGTATTTGGTTACTGTACTGACCAAGCCATGCCCCATGTGGACGACGGCTGCGCTTTTCTTTTATTTATTGGTCAAGTTTTAGCGTCTTCTCAACCACACTATTAGTTCAGAATAAACAAAGAACAAGAGATTAATTAGTATCCTAACCAATCATTTTCGTAAATCACGGCCTAATCACATGCCACGTCGGAAACGATAATGCAGGCCAGAGGTCCGACGTACGGTGGTCAGTGGGTCCCAACGCCGCTCCATGCAAACTAGACGAGAGTTGGGTATTCGGTGGCCGGCGATCCTCCGCCGCGTCTTGCAAGCATTATTGTATTATAATCTGCATTGACAGTTGGAAAACCAGAGATATTTTGAGAGTTTACAGCCCCTGGTTTCTGAGATGATAGCGAAACCGTCGTGGTCGTGAAGTCAGCGCCGCTCACGTGGCCGTGATTTACTGATTTCGTCGTCTGCGAACTTTCATTATATTATCATGTATGATAGATTGTCATTCCCGACGACTCCATCTTCCTGAATCATTCAGAAGAGCTTCACATTTCTGTTTATTATTATTTTTTCTGGGGTTTTTTTGGCAAGAGCTCAGTGATTAATCAAATGATTGGAAATTAATCAAATGACTGGGAGCTCAGCATTTCTAGCATTCTAGAGAGAGAGAGAGAGAGGTACCGGGAATTCAGCAAAGAAGAGTATTCAAGGAAACTTCTGGTCACCAAATAATGATTAGCAAATTAAATGGTTGCATTTTTTATGCACCCAGATTATAAGGATCTCATCACTGACCGTCCAAATCCCCCGTTGATTAAGACCATCCAACCTTCGTGGGCTCCATTCAAAAGAACTCGGAAAAAACGTCGTCGTTTCGATTTGATCCTTGAATGCACGGTAGTGGGCCTTTACAACTGGACAGCCCAATTATTTTGTAATGGGTCAGCTAGCTTGGGCTCCCAATTGTCCTAAACCGAACCGAAACATCATCAAATTCTGCCCCAAGTCTCGGTTTTAAAGGCCGAACAATGGTCGAATTCGAAGATCTTGCAGCCTGTTCAAATCATTTCCTTACAAAATCAAACTAATCCTTCTTCTTACCCTGATCAATCTGACGTGCCAACTTCAATCGTCGTATTGCCATGAAAACACGCAGAGTTATGTTAAAAATTTGCCATCTCTAAGCCAGGGTCAAACTCCATGGCCATTGCAGGCTAATGCTTGGCCAAGACGACTTCTCTAGTCCTTCTATGGAGGCATTGCCAGACCAGTTTAGACAATTTTCAGAATTATTCAACTTTCCTTTACCTTTGGTGGGGCATGAATCTTGGGATAATCTAAGGTTCATGTCCCATGCAAACCAAATGAATTTATTCTCCCATGAGGATCTTAATGGTCTGCTCGATTTGTCGGATGAAAGTAACAATCAAAGTGGAACATATAGCTGTCATAACTCGACATGAGCAGCCGTGGAAGTAGTACGGTTCTGAACAGTTCATGGAAACAAGTAGTTCTTGTTGGCGACGATCCCTGGGAGTAAGTTCTGTTCTATTTTTTCTCTGGGTATGCTCAAATATAATAAAGTTTTGTTTTTTTAGATGGTTTAAGATGATTTCTTGATGGGTCTGTGCGGAGAATTTGCAAGCTATGTTCAGAGTGTATTCGAATTCTATCGCCTTCTGAAGTTCAACGGGAGTGAAGAAGGCTTGAAGCCCATGGCCGATTCTGAGAAAACCATTTCCAAATTCTAGCCGCCATTGATGACCTAGTAAGAGATCTCTGCTGCTGTGAATGTAGAATTAGACAAATAGATGTAGCAAGATGATATTAGATTATAGATCGACACACAGAGAAACGAATTATATGAATTTGCAATTGATTCTTCATTAATCAAACGTTGACATGTTTGAGAACAAATAAATCCTGATGAATAATATAACTTATCTTAAGTTGCAGAAGCTTATCTTCTAGATTATGATCAAAATTCATACTCTTACAGGCTTTTGAAGCACAGCAGAGAAGTAGATCTCCGATTTGGTTCCGTCGATCTTTTCCCCGACCACCCATTTCAGCTTCTTATACCCGAATCGCTCGATTAATAGAGTTAAACTCTTCTTCTTCTCCTCATCGGAACAATAAAAGTTGTCCAACCAGAACAATCCACCGGTCCGGAGAATTGGGTCGATATCGAACATCAAGAACTCCAATTGCTCCGGCTTGCCCCCTAGTCTAATGTACCTGTAGCGCGAATCAGATGGAACATGTTGTCGTAGAAAGGAAATCGATGATCTAAACTCAAGAACTGAGAAAGCTGGTCCATGGATTTTTCGCAGGAATGGCCGACAGATGCCACCATTTCAGTGATTCCACTCTTCGAATCTCTGCCCAGAGGGAGTTGGTGGTGTTGAAGAAAGAGTTTGAGTTCATTCGCAGTGTTGGATCTGGATAGATCGATGCTTTCATACCCTATAAGTTCTTTCTCCATCTGGGCAAGCTTCTTCTGGGACGAATCAATCTCACGGAGAATCAAAGAAACCTGCTCAGAAATCAGCGAGAAGTTCTTCTGGGTATGGTGAAGTCAACCATTTTGTCGATCTTTGGGGGAGCAAGTGAAAGCATAGAGAGCGAAAAGATTGGTAGTGATGACAGAAAGAAGCATGACGACATTGAGAGCTGAAGAACAGTAGCTTGCTCTCTAGAATCTCGCAGTTCCATCTCCGATTTTGAGAGAAACCGAGCTCATTTCCCACCTCTCCTCGGTTCTTCGCCGAGGATGAGCGAAAGTTGACAGAAATTGAGATTTACCGTCAATTTCAAATGCGCCACAGTTTAAATTAATTGTTTTAATAATTAAGAGTAATATTATACTTAATTTCCTAATATATATTTTTGTTATTAACATTCACAGAATATAATTGATAGATACAAAGTATTTGATATATTATAACTAAATTAATTATTATAATATTTATTACATAAATTACGACCCAACAAATCAACATATATAATAAAAAAAAATATTAAAAAAATAAATATAATATTACCTAATAATTAAATAAATTTTAACCTGGCATATTGAAAACAATGAAATGAACCAACTTAATTTCAAGTTTGATCCACCTATTTCAAAATGTTTGGCCTGTTTGATTATTCAAACTTTAGGATTTGAATTGCTTATGTTTGTCAATGTTTGACAAACAAAAATGAGGACATGATATTTAGATCATGATTTAGGATTGATTTCTACTTATAATGTTCACAAATTTGTTGCCAAAAATTAAAATACAAATAAAGAATTAAGTAAACCAGATCAATCCCAAAAATAGCTGCATTTATGGTCGAAACAGAGCAAAGAACAGATTAGATAGATATAAACAAAGCTTGACACTTTGTAGCTCAATTTTATTGGGCAATAAGCTTCAATTGTTGGCTGTCAAAGAAGATAAAAAGCAGATTCCTCAAAACAACTCAGAATTTACCGTATTATTACACTGCCATTGAAGCTTTAATAATTCTCAGTCCAAGGTTTTTCTTCTTTGAGCAGCTCATTCTCTGTCAATGTTTGAAATCTCTTCATCGCCACCAGTGTCTATCAATGATGCGCTTTAGCTTCGGCTTTCTGATGCGCCTTTGCCTTAGCCTGAATTGAGAAGAATAAGTCGACCTATGAATCATTTGGCTCGTCGAGCAATATCAAAATATAAATGAAATGTTGAAAGGTCGCGGATAGGATATTAATGAATATTCAACGCGAAAGTTTAATTAATACCCAACTTCAAATGTAACTTTATTTTTAAACAAAATGAACTTGAAACTTTAGAATCCATTTTTTTTAACAAAAAGAAAACTTGGACTTTGTATTGTAAAAATTGGACCATGCTCAAATTACTCTGGATGTAACTAAATTGAACCAATATTGTAATATATACTCAATCAAGTTCAATCTGAAAAACTTACAAGAACTGAATTGGAACCAAGCCAAACACAATTAAAAAGATAAATTTGATGAACATTATGTTCACAATGCAAAGTTTAAAGTTCATATCGTTAAGAAATTTGAGATTCAAATTGAATCCCAAAGTCGCGATTCATGTTGTTTAAAAAGAAATTTTGAAGTTTAAATTGCATGATCCGCCAAAACTTAGGAAAATTAGAGTAATATTCCTTCTATGGGTTGGGCCTCAACAGACTGGACCTTATCATTTAACTAGTACTTTATCCTTGAAAAGAAAAAGGGCTGTAGGTATTCATGCCAAGGCTATGTTACAACACCATAGCTCACAAATAGAAATACGGAAAAATTCTATTCACCTTCTAGGTGAAAAGGCCAAGCACAAACATAAACAAAAAATATAATATCTCCACTTGTATAATCAAATGTCAATCTAACTCTTTAATTTCCAAAATCCATATAGGCTATAAAACTCCACGATTATTGTTCCACAAGGTATAGTTGTTAAGCCTTATGAGATCTTAGTTGGAGCATCATCATCATATGCTAGCATGAAAAAGACAAGAAACTTACAGGAATATAGTAATAGATATGCCAAATTGTCCAAAGTAAAGTGAAGAGAACAGTTCAAAATTAGATTATGAAGCAACAAATACTACTAACGTTGCCCATAAATGAATTCTACTAGAAGAGAAAGCAGAACAAACAAATTATCCACACCTCATCATAAAACTAGACAATCTCTCTAAAAACACATTTCTATCACAGGCTATGAGAAATGAGCTACCTCCTTAAAGAACACAAAATGATTTGAGCTAGCATGTACACTACACAAGAGCCTCGTCCAAAACTGGATTCAAATGAATTCTACTGGATCCTAATAAAGGCATCTAATCAATCAAGTTCAAAGCAGTAGAAAAATAATTGAAATTGATGAAAACATACCTTGAGAACCTTGAGCTTGATACTTCCATAAACGACGCCAAAGGTGAAAGCTGATGCACGAGCCACCTGTCCAGGTTTTAAACCAAATGTTAAATACAGCGGAACGAATGAATTTCGAGACACGAAACTGCCTGCTGGTAAGATGTCACAACGAACTACCATATTGAAGCAGAGATTTCCTTCACAAAATAAATCGAGAATTCATCCCATTTAGTTTTGTTTAATTACGCTTGTGGATTCTCATTCTCGGCGGCCAAAATGAATTCGAAGTCAGACGAGAGAAGAGTACTAAGAAAAGTGGGAAATTGAAAAACGAACAATCGGAAAAAAGAAATACCAAAGCAAGAGTGCTGGTGCCGGAGTAAGGACCCGGAGGCGGAGGCATCGTAGGTCAGGACCTTGATTGCAGACTGAAAATGCTCAACTAATCTTCGACGATCGCCTGCGAAAGAATTCAGGAGTTTTCACAAACCCTAGTTTTGGATCCGAAGCCGTTTTCAATGAATGGGCCCATCTAGGCCCACTCGTAAATCCACCTCATGTCTCCTTGTTAAGCCATCCCTTTAAAGTCTTTCTGTGGATTTCTATGGCCGTAAGAAGAAAGCTGAGCTGAATTCAGAAAATGGATAAGAAATAGAATTGCAGAACTAGTCGATATCGCCGGCAATCGGCATCCTTGCAGCGATCAGGCGACGATGAGAGTACGCTCCGGGAAATTGAATGCTATAACCTGCGCCTGTAAGTGGGAAAAAACAGATTGGAAGATTTATTTGCTCCCATAGCAGAAGAAGAAATAGTAATCGTAATCGTAATCGATTTTGTTCGGACACTGGGGAAGCAATGTCGACGGACAAAGAGGTTACCGCCGAGCAGCTAAAGGTGGAAATCCTGAGGGGAGATCCTTCTGCGATTCAGACAGTATTTGGAAGCTTGCGGATCTTGAAAACCAAATTCCAATTTAAAAATTGTGTTGATTGGTTATATTTTAACTATCAATGTTCTGCAGATTAACTTTCTAGAGATATCATTATGGGAGGGAAGAACGAAGAAGCTTGCATCCATGGCGTAAAAGCTACGATTTCAAGATTTTGCTGGAATTACCCTTCTCCATCTTCATGCAGCTGGAGAAAACATACAGGCATGGTTCCCATTCCTCAAACAGGTAAAAAAACGAATCTAAAATTGTATACATGATACTGTTATTTCCTAATTATCAATCTGATAGAATGATCTTTCTGTTGAACACCCTGAACAAAAACGAATCTCAAAAGCTTAAAATTCACCAAGTTATCAAAACTTTCTGATTACAATTCCGTCCAGCTCATGACAACCAAATTGAGGATTTCTTATGAGGCTCCTTCAATCCTCGTTATGCTATGTTCAAACAAGGACTTCAAATTTGGATGATGATTTTCAAGAAACAAGAATGCAGATCTGATAAAAAAGAATATCTTTTTCCTGATGCATTTGATGAAAAACAACAAAATGCCCAAGTTTTGAACTTCGAATCTGTTATTCCTACTCTTCAGATGTTGATGAAGACAAACCAAAAGACATAATGAGGAACAAAACAAGAGTGGAATCCAGCTTTATTACAGCAACAAAATACAACCAAAAGATCTTTCAACTTTGTATCTCAAACAAAAAATATGGAGGAAGGATATAAACTATTGTACCAAATCGAATCCAATATGACACAGTAAGAAGCAAAAGAACAAACCAATTCACAAAAATAACATCAATTATAGCATAAATCCAAAGAAGTGAAGAGATGTCCATGAAAACTCACTCAATAACACCCCAAGATACATCTCGAACACCTCAAGCGGCCACTTTAGGTCTCTGTAAGTGTATATAAAACACGTGGAAGTAGCGCATGATGAGGTAGCAAAATATAAATCAGTAATTTTTGTGGTCTATCTGATAGTGTGGTCATTGACTGTGGTTCATCTCTGCCACTTTCTCTCTGTAAACATTATCAAAGCAGTCAGTAAATCAACAAAACAGAAAGCCCAAAGGCAAGATTAAAGCACCCAAAGCTTACATTTAAAGGCAAAGAATTTTAAAACCGTACACCAAAATTCCTAATGCCTGAAACAAAAAAGATAACCATCCCTTGATAGAAATTGCTTATTGGACATTACATTAGAATGGGAGTTCATTGCAGGATGATGTATCAAAACCCTGACAACATTTCAAGAAGAAAAAGGTTTCGGGTTTCTGAGAATGTTCAGAGCTATACCATATGCTTGGACTATACAGCCCTAATCTCTTGTCAGTAGACTAAAACCTTCACTATCACTAATCGACACGAACAAAAAGAAACATCAACAAATAAAACACCTCAGACTTCAAACATCTTAGAATTGAATCCGGAAAGGCACTTGGGTTTAAGAGTAAATGTATAAACTTTCTCTCCTTTCCCAAGCCCTCTGAATTACAATCAGAAAACAGATAATTATATTATTTTGTTGTAAAGACGTTCGCCACAGTCGTAGCAATTAGATAGTGCTACATCCTTATAATTAGTAATTTTAAAATGGCTAAGTTAGTCAATATAGAATATAGAGCCACAACAAATGCTCTAAAGACCCTAGTAGTCCAGGCACAAAAGACCAGTAAACCAAAAAATGTAAATAACAATGAAAAAAACAAGCAAAGATTATATACCATTTCCTTTTGTACTCTGCGGCACTTGAGACATTGACCGTTGAATTCGTGGAGAACCTTGCCTTCCATCAGTACCAGGTAATGATTGTCTCTTTTTAATGTTAATATCTCTGTCTTGAACATCGGGACTCGACCTTGGAGAGTTACTAGAATGTAACTTGGCTCTTGCCGATTCAGTGGCTTGCATGAAGCGAGGAATAGAGTTATTAGAGGTGCTATCTCCGGATTCTTGTTCGATATTATCAGTTCTAGCTGCGCCAAATGAATTGCGCCTCTTTCCAATCTTCTGATCTTTGGGCAAATGATTTGGGCTACTTCTCAGTCCCGAATCATGTACATTGTTTGAAGGTGATTTCTTTGCAGATAGCGACTTGCGTTTCAGGCTGGATCCACCTTTCTCAACCTTCTTATTAGCATTCACAGATAACTGACTAGTCGGAGTGCCTTGAGATTCTACAGCAGTTATATGACTCCTTGGAGAAGCTTCCGGAGATAATCTAGGTGCTTGATCGGCAGTTTCAGTGTGTTCTTCATCTTGCTGATGAAATTCATCTTTCTCTGGCTTCACTTCAACCATTTCCGGGTCTGCATTAACATCAGTAATGATAGATTCACTGAGTATATCATTGGATTTCTTGGGCTCGTCCGAGATGGGTTGAGACTCAGTTGACAATGAAATGGGAGGACGACCGTCAACTTGTTCAATGATCGGGACAGGAACATTTTCCACAACAACATTAGAGGTATGTTCTAATTCAAAGGTTCCGGAATCACATCTTTCAGGGGAATCAAGTGTAGAGGAAATAGAAAGTTCTGTGCCACATTCCGAGCCACCAGAATGGACCATCTTAGATTCAGGGAGGGAAAAAAATTCGGAACTGCTTGGCTCTTTGGTTTCTAATGCAGTATCTGCAATAGATGAGTCCATTTCCACATTAGACTCTGTGTTTCCTTCAAAGGATAAACTAGTTCCAGAGTTTACTGTCGAGCTCAGCTCTTCAAATTTTGTATGGGCGGCAACAAATGCAGGATTTTTCACCTTTCTCGATCCAACAAGAAATTCTGTATCGCCGTTCTCTGAATGTTCTGACAGAATTTCTTCCTTAATAGGCTGCTCATTTTTTGTTTCATGATTGCAATGCAATTGAGAATCTATGTTTGATTCAACCTCAAATGTGGTCTTTTTCATATCCGAAACACTTGTATCCTCGATCGGTGGCTGCGATGAGCTCTCTCTTGATTCATCACTGGCCTCAGCTTTCAACTTTTCTTCATCCTCAATGATTATATTTGCTTTATCTTCAGATGGTAAAATTGATTTCTCACTTGAGGCTATTGTGTCTATTTCATTATTCAACTCGGCCACGGAATTCTCCTCCTTTTGGACATCAGCAGTTTCCGCAACCACCTCTGCCGTGTTTTGCTCGCCAGTATCCAATGATGAGACTGACATCCATCTCTCCAGCCATTTCCAAGCCGAGTCGGATTTTAAGGGATCACACTTGATATTAATCGGAGTGGTCTTCGGAGTGGAATCTAGCAGCTTAAATCGAAGATAAATCAGATTGATTTACTACTCCAATACGAATTATAACACAAGGACAAAGGAGATTGACCAACCTGAAGGGCGAATCTATTGCTCAGCAGCTTCGCGATAGAAACATATGTAACCTTAGCTTTATCGAACTCTTCTTTCTTCTGAAAAAAAAACATTGTTATTTGAAAATCAGAATGGATACAATCATTGAAACAATGGGTTGCATTTACTCAAATTACCAAGTTCATCGAGCAATCCGGACGAGAACGACGGGCTCGAACAAGAGCTTGCATTTTGACAATGGCTTGAACACATCGTAATGTTCCAACAGCACGCCTCCGGACTAGGTGGCCTCGAACTGCAGCTTGTAATCTGACCAATTTTTTAAGCTTTCTGAGGGCCATTTGAGCCTATCAAGAAAATTTCAAAACATTAAGACTATGGGCATTCAGGTATATAACTTCCGAGATCGAATGATTTTCGAAACAGATATTACCAGAAGCCCTCTAATCGCAGACTGAATAACGATCACAACAGATTCGTCCAGATGGCTGTCGTTCTCATTTTTCTCGATTTTTTTCGGGATTTCTGGGGAAGGAAGTTGAGATTTCTCGTTTATGCAGTTGCTCTTCTCGGGAAGTATCGAATTAGCTGGCTGTTGAGACTCGAAACCAATCGTTTCGAAACTCCCTTTAACTTCAGAAGAAGGGGAATCTGTGATCACGGAATTGCTCAGCACTCGTTGCGTCGCAGATCTTTTCCGGAAACTCCATCCCCGCTTCTCGCTCGAGACTTTGTTCTGATTCAAGAGAAGTCAACGAGAGAACAATTACAATGATGGAAGAACATATAGCCTTTTCGTACTTCATGTACTTGGATATAAGAACAAATTCATATACATTAGTCAACGACGCCTATTTCCCTACACTCTCCGAAGACATACTAATAAACCAAAATCATGTAATCGGCGTGATCTTCGTTTCATTGTTATTTTCAGAAATTAAACCTTCGCGGTCAAACAGAGTTAGTACAAATGAATTTCTCAATCCGATCTTCATTTGAACACAGCGCCGATCAGAAAGATTCGACGGCGCCGTAGAGTAGACCAGGAAATGGTCTTCAAAGAATGCAGATCTAAGCAAACGATTGAACCCTAACTCCTCGCCAGAAACACAGAACCCACGAAAAGCAACGGGGAGAATAGAAAAATTAAAAAAAAAAAAAAAAAACCTCAGGTAAATGGACATCATCATGATCCTTCGAATCGCCGCCACAGATTTTGAAGCAGGAAGAAGACTTCCCCATGGAAGAGAATGAAGCTACACAGAGACCTCAACTCCGAGTAGTAGAGAGAGAAATCAGCCAGCCCAGGTGTTGTGTTGGGTAAGGGCAAGGCAGAAGCAGCAGGTGATAAAACGAGGCAAAAAGGGACGCGGAACTCAACCCATTAATTAAAACAACTAAAATGGACGAGTTGAAGTCCGCCGTTGATGAACTCCGTTGCCATTAACGCCCTGTTTAGTCAGACAGAGCAAAGTCGAGAGAGAAAGCTGGCCACTTTTCTTCAAATTTCATCCGTTTTCCCAACAGTGATTACATGATTTTCAATCTGATTTCAAGATTGCCAAATACGCGATTACAGCCAAAAATTAGGGTTGAACTGTAATTAGAAGGAGTGGGGGACCAGCAATTTTTCGGGAAGGCCGGCGGATGGGTCGAGAGGTGGCTTTCATGTGATCAAATTGAGGATTACGAGGAAAAACGGCAAATCTTAAAAGCAGACAACGGACCCGAGCGGTCGGACCGGTCTTTTATTATTTAAGTTTTTTCTTTTTTTTTTATTGTCCTCACCCCTAAATAAACCACTCTTCATGGAAATTTATACTTTGACACGTACGCCCTCGCACTCGTGAAAGTCACGTGACAAATTTATACTTTGAAGTCTATTGGGTCTACCCAAGAAAATTGTCTACTTGGCAAACCAAGGAGACAAAATTAAACAAGTTAAATCTTCAATATTATCGAGCCATTAAGACCTGAATAATTGAAATCTTATAGTGTAATGTAAGGAAATAGAGCAATATGAAGTACTGCCATCGGGATCTAGTTAAGCTCGCCATGATAGAAGTCGATAAACTCATTCTTTTAACGTGTGAAAGCTCGGTCCCAAACCGAAAACCGGAGCAAGTCATTGAATAGTCATTGGCTCCATGTTAGATGATTAGTAAGCAAAACAAAAAAGGTCAAAATCAAAGAAAGTGCAAGGCCAAGGTTGGAGAAGGGATGGGGCAAAGGGCAAGTATCTATCTCTAGGTACGGGGATGGACCCCTCTCGGGCCCCAAGCCACATGCCCAGAGGGGGTAGAGTCTGATATATTTCATATTTTCCAAGGCCCTGATTTGATATTTCCTTCACGGAAGGAATATCCTACACAAACAGAATCCTATGTTTACTGCAACTTAGGATCTAAAAAGGACTTGTTTTTAAGAACAAGTGAAGCGAGAGAGGTGAAAAATAAAAGCAGGGCTGTAATACCAGGTATTCGAACGAACCTCTGGTATTCGATGTCTGGGTTGGGGCTAAAGTTGAAATGAGTGAAGAGGATGGGGCCTGTTTGGTTGCTGAATTATGCTATTCCAACCAGCGTGATTATTTGAGAGCAACAGATGGCTGCCATGCTTGACTTCAGAAGGAAACATGATTAGAGTAAAGAACAAGGATCCCGAAAGTGGATAGATGATATTTCATCTTCAATCGTCTCGCGAAGAACTGTAACAAAATAGTCGAAGATAAACAACAAAATCACGCCCAAATAAGCAATTGTGTTTAGAAATGATTTTCAAAAAAGGAATTTATAAACCCTAAGTTAATTTACAGTAACCAGGCGGCGGTAAATCAGATTGTCTAAACCGGAAAGTGGACGGAGGCGCGCAGGCTAGACTCCGCCGCAGAATCAGAGCTCCCCGCCCTTTTCTAATTTCTCTATTTTTTTTTTCAATTTTCACCTTCTCCGCCTCCACGGCAGACATCTCCCAATCAACCAGCGAATCGATCAGACAGTAGACTGATGAGGGAAAGCGCCAACGGTTGTGATAAATGGGAGATGGCGGGAAAAGGAGTTTCAACGACTAGTTAGACTTAGGAGCCAGCCCGCCCGCTCGGACAGTTATTGTATCTGAGCGGGCTCAGCCCGCCTTTTTCAGGCTCTCGAGTCCGCCGAGCCTGGGCTCGATGAGCGGGCCTGCGAGATCAGCTCGCGAGCCTGACGAGACCGCAAATAAAAGATGTTGATCGCAAATAAAATGTGTCAATCACTTTTTGCAAACTGCCGACCGCAAGAACGCCTTTTGCAAGGTGTCGACCGCTATGTAAGGTGCGACCGCGTTGCTTTTAAAGTTACAAAATAGAGACGGAACACGAAAACCTAAACCCTAATCTCAATTCTCAAATGAAACTTCTCGTCGTTTTCGACTCTGAGTCCTTAGAGACGACTGACATCTTCTTCCCTCAACAGCGGCGCTTCAATTCTTGGTAAGAGCTCAGTTTATTTGTTTTCTCTTATAGAGCTCATAGATCTTTCTGGTAATTTCTATTTTCTGGTCGACCCTAGTCTTTACTTTCTAGTCTCTATTAATTGGCTAATTGCTATCTAAATTGTTCGAAATTTAAAGTCATGACTTCTTCATCAAATTCGTGCTCTAAAAACAAAAGACAGAAAGTGACTTCAAATAGTGACATACCGACCACAATCAAAATTTTTTATAAACATTTATTTGCAAACATAAAGTCTAAAAATGCTTATCAGTCCGAATTTCAATGTAAGTCGATCATTTCTAGTCGTGTTTTTGAATAACACTATCTTACTAGTTAGATATATACAATTTACTAAATCGTATAGGATTAGCCACTCTGTTTCAATTTTCCGGTCCATATTTTGAAAATGCAATTAGACTATTCTATGCAAATTTCTCATATTCTGTACAATCTCTTCAAGTAACAAGTTATGTGTATGGTAAACACATAACGCTCAATTCCTGTAAAATTAATGATCTACTGAAATGCATGGACAATGAGTATAATGAGGAGATGATGAAGTTTGCCCAAAAAAAAGGAAGGACTTCAGTAATACAAATAATTGAGATTTTATTGTAAAAAAAATCCAAACTTTTGGCAATCGAATCCAGATTTAGAAGAAGAGATAAAAACTTAAAAAAATGTAATTTTCTGTGAAGTGAAGTCGACCAAAGTGGAAGCTTTTCCACATTATTTTATCGTCACCCAAATACCCACACTCGGAATATTTTGATGAACGACGAATAGAAGATAATAACCAGACGGCGCCAGCTTGCCGGAGCTCGGCATCGTCACCTCCACTTGATACGCCGTCGCCGACGGCTTTACTTGTGTCACTTTCTGGCCGCCGATTACTAGCAATCTCTGATTCATTGAGAACGAATGAGTATTGAAAGACGGGGAAACCATCGTTACGGAGACGCTGTTCAAAGCTACTTTTCCGGCGACTGTAAATCCAACCTGAAGCTTTTGCGAGTATCGCAGCGTGGTTTGAGAAGCTGGTGAGGTAATTTTTGGACGTATGTTAGAGAATTGTGAGTCCAAATATGGAGGACTAAATGCCTCTAAGCTTAGTTCGGTCGGAAAAAGAACTCCGGTGAAGATGTAATTCATGTGTGGGTTGCTGCCGCCGACGAGAACACGGCCGTCGCGAAGTAGTATCGCCGTCGAGTGATACATTCTGGGTATGGTGGTGGGGGTTTGGATTCCAAATCTTTTACCGGCCGGATTATCGGGTCGGTAACTAACCGGGTTCAGTACCGGGTTTCGCCCCACCTCCCATCCAGCTGTCCCGCTGGCGGCGCCATTGACTATCAAAACGTCGCCGTTTGGTAAGAGCAACATGTCTCCCATGACTCTAGCTCGAGGCATTGTCTCCATTACCCACTGCGGATTCGGGTCGGTTATTTTAATTCTCCCACACGAATCCAAAGCTCCGACGAATTTCCCGTTGCCGGCGTTTGTAAATGACCCTTTCGGAGCTCCGCCGCAGACCAAAACCTCGGCTTGGATGAACTGCGCTTGTAGATTCTTCAATGGAAGAAGCACTGCTGATCCAGTGCTTGGATAGTTCCTCGGATCTCCGCCGGGTATTGTCGGATACGTCTTGACCACCTTGTTTTCCAAATAGTTGAAAAGAATAGCCCGGTTGTTCGCGAAAATGAAAAGATTCCCGTCGACGTTGAGAAAAACAAATGGATATAGATTGTTTTCTATGCTTGGATCGTTAGTCTGGGCCAAAAATGGCAGACTGAATGCGTTTTGAGTTGCGCTGTTTTTCGGGTAGAATTCGTAGTTGAACTGTCTCCGGCCACCGATGATTATCTGCCGAGAATCCGGTAAGATATGATTCGTAGGGTACCACCGCCGGACGGCCAATCCAAACTCAATCTCTTGCCAGTCACAAGTAGAACACGGCTTGAAAATCCTGACCCTTCTCTCTCCGTTGTTGAACCCACCGGTCTGAACCAGACTGCCGTCCGGCATTACTGAACCGGCGGAACACCAAACGTCGGTCAGCACCATGAGAGCTCGAAAGGAGTTCGAAGCGACGTCGTACTCGATTGAATGAGCAGTGCAGTCCAATTTCTGGGCCGGGTCTCGCCTACATTTTCCGTTCGGCAACGTCAAGTTCGACGAACCGAAATCAGTTCGGTCGAAAATGACGACGCGATCGTTCTTCAAGAGTTGCATGTGCATGGCTGATATTCCGATGCTTTTCTGCAGAAGCTGCCATCGGCCACCGGCAGCCGTGGCAGGAGAAGCACCGGCGAACAAGATCAGAACGAGGAAGGATAAGATCATAGTTGGAAATCCTAGTATGTTTTGGAATTTTCTGCTGGTTCGAAGTATGAACAAAGAGTTGAAGTTGCCGAAGTGAGAGTTCCCTGGCCATTTAAAACCACTTCCGGGCGACAGATGGGATTCACGTATGAAAACGCGTGTTGTTCTTGGTTAGAAGAAATTGGAATGATTTGCGAATATTATATTTTATTTTTTTATAATTTTTACAAAATTAAATAATATTTGGAGATTTACATTTTGTTAGTTCGTGCAGGTCTCGACTCTAGCCAATTGGTAGCTGTACAACATTGGTATGATATATGTATTCTTGAATCTCTAATTTGACAAATATTTCCGGGTAATGATTGCTTGTGACAACTAATAATCACAACCAAAAATCATTATCATTATTGAAAATTCAACGTGACACATTGGTTGAAGTCATTTTATCATCGAATGTGTCACGTTCAATTTGAATCCATCACTTTCCAAGCCAGAGAGGACGAATTTCGAATTTGGATCTTCGAAAATGAGAGGATTTCATGTATTTGACTAGTGATTTCATGCATTTGTCCATGGCTAAATATTCGAGGTCATGAAATATCGGCTGAAAACAACCAATAATACAAAAGTCTAAATTGTATTACTTGTCTAAATTGATTTCATTTCGAGTTTCAAAAGCTTAATTTTTTTTATAAATTTGACAAGCAATCGAAACTATATTAATTTATCTAAAGACCGATCGGGAGCGATAAGGATTAATTGAATTAGTCTCTGCTAAGTAGGCAATTATTGACAGTTACACCAGCATTATTTGTTTTGATTTGGGTGACATTTATAAACAAAATTAGCAAGTAATCGATTTTGACTTTTAATTAAGAAAATCAAGACCCGGCATCATTAGAGAATATAGACACATGCATTGTTTCGTGTGACGACTATAATCCATGCCTCAGCAGCAAGTTTATCGAGTTTGGAAAGACGAAATCAGAGAGACTTTTGGATGTCTAAGAGTCTTTTTTCAAAGATTATTTGACGAGTTATGATAGTTTTTACGCTTTCTTTTTACGATCTAATCCCATACTCTAACGCAGTGCTTACACAATAATAATAATAATAATAATACGCTAATTTACTAATCAATAATCGTTGTATTGAGATTCGAGGTAAAATTAAAATGTACGATAAGCAGATTAACATATCTCTATTCGTATTTTTTTAAGCATATTAACATATTGTTGAGTTTTATGGAGTCTAATGTAACTCCAAGTTCTTTTGGGCGGTTCCTCTGTTTCTATTAGGCCCATGTCCGTAACCTTAATTCTGTAAACCCTAATATATTTGCTGATGATACCGCCGTTGAGGTGCACTGATTGGTGTTACCACGAAAATTCTCATTGTATCTTTCTCTTATTTCGTCTTCTTAATCGTTGTCGGTATTCGAGATTCTAACAACTGGTATCAGAGTATTTTTTGATAGCTCAGATCATAACACATATCACTATTCGTATTTTTTTATAATGTTATCTAGGGTCTTAATAATTAATTATTGTAATATCTTAACTTGGCTAGCGAGAAATTGGTACCACACAGAAAATAACATAAAGATTGAACTTAGTTTTCTACTAGGATGTAATTCGTTGCGACAGAGAGAGAGAGTGGTACAACGTAGGACGTAACATCATTAAATTAATCCAACGGTTGTTAAGTTAGGCGTGGAATAGTTGACATCATCTACAACTTGTTCTAATCCAGCTATCCAAAAATGACTTCTTTTATTACTGACACGTGCGAATCAGTTTCGTGAAGGAAATAATTTTCAAAAACTGTTTTTAAAAGACAATTATGGACCCATGTCAATAATTTTAGGCACAATTTGCAGCCTATAGAATGTTATGCTTGATGATTATAACGTTTGAAAGTTTGATCAACTTGGTCGCACTTTGAAATAAAAGTAAATAACCAAACTCGGACAGGGACACCCCGATCCAAATTTTGTTTTTTTTATCCGTGTAAGAAAACGTTTACTTCTTCGGTTAAGAAGCATTTAAAATGATAATCTGTCATTATCTTGTATTTTTTTAAGCTCGGGCCAACCGTTGATTTTTGCCTAGTTCAAGAAGTGAGCGTGTCTTGTCCGTTGGATCGAGAAAATAAGTAGAATATTGGCTTATTAATAAGCAATACTGACTTTTGGATTGGGGAGAAATAATGGGTTAAAATAAAAGAATTGTTAATGGATGAGAGAAGAAAATGCTTATTTGCGAGAGAGACGCTTGAAAGTGACAAACTAGCATCATGCTTACATTTGACCGAGGCCATTGTACACGAAAGTTACAATATTATTTGTCGTATAATTCAACCAAAAAAAGGGTTTGCAATAATTTCATTTAAAAATGATTTCTAAATTGAAAATAACAAAAAAATAGAATTAACACATTTTAATTAATGAAAATTAAAAAAAGATAATATAAAAATAAACATTTTGATAATATATTTGAATTTAAGTTGCAGTAGGCAAAATAGGAGAGCAATGGAGAGGAGGCCAGAGCATTAGAGCCCATGTATTTCCTTCTGCCCATTTCGGTTTTTTGCAAATGAAAAACCACCGAACCAAAGATTTTGGTACGGTTCAGTTTGGTTTTCTTAAAAGAGTTCAAAGTTTTGTTTGGTTCGTTTTGTAATAAACCAAAATTCGGTTTACATGAGTCCAAACCAGGCCGAATTGAGCGGTTCTATTAAGATTCCCGCCCTCCGTTAAAGAGCACAGGTCTATTATTGCTTTTCGTCAATCTGAGCTATTGATGCTGCTTTCTTTAGGACTGAGGAACTCTAGAAGTTTTGTTCTGTTATTCTTCTCGTTCCGTTTCGGTTGGAATTAGCGGGGGTGGTATGCGGTGTTTTCTCCGGGGATTGTTGATTAACTGCAAGAGGATTCCATTTTTTTCTTCCTTATCCGTGAAATCTTGAGTTGTGATCGGAGATGAAACTTTTAGGTCTCTGGATCGTGAAAGGACACATTTCGATGAAAATGCGCTGGTCATTTTTTTCAACTGTGAACGAGGCTATGATTTGCATCACAGGTTCGTTACATGTAAATTTTGCACAGATTTCTTGTCTAGTTGTTTTTGCCTCCAACGGATGATACTATAGGTATAGGGTCAGAATATGGATGAGGAGGAGATGCCCATCTCTGCTGAAACATGAAGTTGGTACTGAGCAGAGAGACTTAATTCAAATTTGAAAACATCAGACGGCAATGTTGAATCAAGTGGAAAATCTTTGGATATATGCCGACTAGATTGAGTTTCAGCTGGAGAAATAATGGTGAAAGATCAAAGGTTAGATATGTCTTTAGATGAACTATGAAAATCTTTGGATTAGATGAATTATAATTATGTCGATAAATTGCCTGATAGGTTAGGCAAGAAAGGATCCAGTGATGATTGTAAATTGGCTTTTAGAATGGGAGTATCTTCTTGGGATCTTCCTCAAATTCAATTCATCATGGCAAATGATACTTGGAAATTTGAAGTTGAGATCTATCCTGATTCGTGCATACCAGGTACTCTAACTTATCTTCTTCCTGTGCGTTTCTCTGGTATGAATTTTTCTTTTTAATTCAGCAATGCAAGATTACATATTGCGACTGTGAGCAAGATTTTGTTGAGCGCCAAATGTGTTCATCTCTAATAAAACAGTAAATAAAAGAATAAATACTCCATGGTCAGGCGCAAACCTTTCCTAACAGTCACGAGCTATCGCCTGGAGAGAAGAACACTCTCTAAAGAGATTTACAATATAAAATCCAAAGTTAAAATAATACATCTCTAAGTGCTTCCATTTATAGAAAGACAACCCTAATACGATATCTAAATTATCTCCTACTAATATTGAAATAGCCCCGAAAGCTTAAGGGATAATACTCTTCTCTTAAACTTCGACCTTGTCCTCAAACATCCACTAAGGTGAGGTTGTAAATCAACTGGTTGTGTGGATAGTTAAGGTCCTTAATTTTTGAAGTCGTCTTCTGGTTCTTTTTTCATTTCCTACATGTACATCATAGGATGAATTTAGTGACAACAAATACACTGACACTTTTTTTTTGTTTATCGATTCAAAATTATATGCATTTTCTTTATTACTTTTGAACTGAGCATTAATCTTGAACCATCTTCATCTTGGGTAAAAATGATTTAATCTTGCAGCCTTAAGATTTCCTCATGGTTCAATTTTTTCTACTTTGTGGAGCGCTGTCCACAGCATCAGCACATATCTAAAATCTACTTTTGAACCCTATGAAGTTACTAGTTATGTGCCCGCTGAATTTATGCTACATTTTAAAACTCTTGTCAAATGTTTTTTTTGTAGCCTGATTGCTGAATTATAATTTTTTGAAGTATGGAGAAGTCAGAGATGTTCTAGCACAAGAGTGGCTGTAATCAAATTTAGCAAGTCCGATCAATTATTGGCCAGGGCTCAAATACGTTCACAGGTCAAATTTTTGGTATTTCCATGCCTCATCAATTGGTGATTTAATTGAAGAGAAGCTTGGAAAAAGGTTCTGAGATGGCATTAAGAAGTTATGTCTCGTGAATTTACTTGATTTAATTTGACTTTCTTCTATATTTAAATGAATTTTTACATTAATCTCAGTCTCACCCATGATTTATAGCCATCTTCTTGACTTATTTGATCAAAATGAGAGGTCACCTTGTTGACTTTCAGGTGTTATCTGCGTTTGTTCAAGCTATTTGACTTGAAATCGAACTATCCAACAATTCCTCTTGATTTGAAAGCAATTTTGGTTCTGATTTTCTTGGCAAAGACAGATCACTCGTGATATTTTGGCCTTTTTAGATCTTTTCAAGGTTAGTGCAATTGAGACACTTACAAGAAGGGAGATAAATGTTAGAAGTAAAGAAGATTTCGGGGTGAACTATGTTGTTCCTGCTGTGGATAGTAGACAGCCGTCAGAAACAGCTAATTCAGATCAACACTAGAGCAGATGTCACGTTTGCAGGTGTAACCTTTGGACCTATGAACTTTTGGTGGCTAAGTATTCTTAAAGACGGGTTCTATAGAGGCATATGAGAGGGACAGAGACATACTAATGTTTCATTACATTACTTGTTTCGATACGTGTATTTGCATCACGTGCATAATATTGCCCAACAATTGATTCTATAGAAGCATGTGAGGGGGGTACAACAATACCCAAAATTAGGGGTGCGCACGGGCGGTTCAGCCTGGTTTTATTTTAAAATAGAATCCGAACCGGAATAGTTATAGATTTTTGAAATCGACATCAAAATTAACAATTCTAATTTTTTTTATATATTTTAAAAAATATATAACAATAAATATATATTTTATTATATTTGAGTTAAATTTTAAGTAATTAAGTAGATTTATAATTATTTTTAAAATTTTTATTGGATTTTATTGAGTTTGGGTCGACTTCGGTTTTACGATTTTTTACTCCTAAAAATTGACATTGACTCATAAATCATGATTTTTTAAAAATTAGAACTAATACCGGATTAAAATCGACAATTCTGATTCGATTTTAAGATTTCGGTCTGATTTTGTCCACCCGACCCAGAATGACGTCGCATTCAAATACAACATGGGAAACTTCTGAAGTCCTGTTACGTATCTACACCTTGTAAGAACTATTAAGTGAACTTCAACTAATGATCGTTTGTTCGAGTGAAAAAATGAAAAGAGAAATGAATTGAGTGTGGGATTTAAGTTATAATATAACTAATAATTAGATTAAGTAATAATAGTTAAAAGAGGATGGAACAAAGGGACCGACCGAGCATGGTGCATCCAATGCTTCATCTTTTCATCTACACCAGCTGTACATGTTCGTCATTCTAACTGCGGACCGGCACCTCTCTCTCTCTCTCTCTCTCTTCTCCTCGGAACCAGAGAAAAAACGAAGCGTTCTTGATTGAAATCTACGAAGAACTGGAGGGAGAAGGAGGAACGTTCCATTTTTCCCAATTTTGTTTTGAACAAGTTTTTCGGATCCAATGAAAGCGAGAAAAAGAAAGCAGCGGCAGGGAAGAATTAGGGCGAAGATGAATCTTGCTAGGGCTTTCTCTCTTACCAGAGGAGGATTTACGTTGACCCTTGAATGGTTTAATTAAACCTCACTTCTCATAATTGGTCCCTCGTTTCTCTCCCACGTTTCTGTCTTTCCCTTTCGCTCATTGATAATCGCAATCGTTTTTTCATCTACTTCTTCTCCAAGCTAGTCTCGAAGCGAAGCGAAAAAGGGAGATGTCGGCGAGAGGGAGCAGATCAGAAAAGGTGAAGAAAATATTCCAGCAATTCGATGGCAACCATGACGGAGGACTCAACAGGGACGAAATGGCGAAGCTCGTTGTCGCTGTGAACCCTAGGGTTAAGTTCAGCGATGAGCAAATCAACGCCATTCTCGACGAAGTCTTTCGAACGTACGGAGATTTCATCAATCCCGAAAATGGACTAACCTACGAGGGGTTATTGCGGACCTACGACGACGGCGCCGGAGATGTAGACCGTGACTTCGACGCGCTTGGGCTGGAGCTTGACGACAACAAGGGGATCACGGCGGCGTCGGAGGCTTCTTCTTCTTCCATCGCCGACGACCGTGCAATTGATTCACAGAAGAAACAGAGAACGGCGGCGTGGGCATTGTCCCCAAATCACGGCATAGTTTTCGACGAAACATGGAAAATCGTCGACGATTTGGAAATTCTCGTGAAGCGATTGAAGGCCAAGCAAGGTAAGGATGGGAAACCCAAAGGGGACAATTTTGATGCCTATTCCGATGCCGGTTGGTCTAGGGAATTGGGGCCGTCGTCGGAGCTTGAAAAGAGGGTATTTTGGGAAGAATCCGGACCGGATTATGCTCTGTTTTTGAAAGATTTGGGAGTACTGAGGAGCAGAGCAGATCGAGCGAGGTCGAGAGAGGAAGCGTTCGATGGGCATATGGCAATTGGGAGAGTTCTATACGAGCACCAGTTGTTCAAGGAGTCTCTTGTGAGCTTCAAAAGGGCATCGGAGCTGCAACCAGTGGACGTAAAACCGCATTTCCGGGCTGGAAATTGCTTATACCTCACCGGGAAGTGCAAGGAGGCAAAAGGAGAGTACTTGCTAGCATTGGAAGCGGCTGAGGCCGGTGGGAATCAGTGGGCATATTTGCTTCCTCAAATATACGTTAATCTCGGGATTGCGCTCGAGGGCGAAGGTATGGTTTTGAGTGCTTGTGAATACTATAGAGAGGCTGCAATTCTTTGCCCTACTCATTTTAGAGCTTTGAAGCTTCTGGGTAGTGCTCTTTTTGGGGTTGCTGAGTACAGGGCAGCCATTAAAGCCTTGGAAGAGGCCATTTTCTTGAAACCTGATTATGCTGATGCTCACTGTGATTTGGCTTCTGCTTTGCACGCTATGGGGGAAGATGAGAGAGCAATTGAAGTCTTTCAAAAGGCTATTGACTTGAAACCCGGCCATGTTGATGCTTTGTACAATTTGGGTGGCCTTTATATGGACATGGGTCGGTTTCAAAGGGCGTCCGAGATGTACACTCGGGTTTTGGCCGTGCGGCCGAATCATTGGAGGGCTCAGCTTAACAAAGCTGTATCGTTACTCGGGGCTGGGGAAACTGAGGAAGCTAGAAAAGCTTTGAAAGAAGCTTTGAAAATGACTAACCGGGTTGAATTGCACGATGCGATTTCGCATCTCAAGCATTTGCAGAAGAAGAAGAAGGTCAAGGCCAATGGCGGTTCAGACCATGAAGGAGCTTTTGTAATTGTGGAACCATCCAAGTTTAGGACTTTGGGCGAAAAGACGACTTTAAGACCTGATTTGAAGAAAGCTCTTGAAATTAGATCATTTCAGAGGACCACGAGATTGAGCCGATGCAATATAGATCTTATTAAGAAAGAGATAACAGAAAATGATGTACCGGTGTCATACTCCGGCAGTGGTTTACCCGAGAAGTCCATACGAAAGCCAAATTTAGAAGAAATTCTTCACAAGTTCATGAGTTTCCTGAAGCCTGATACCTTTCAAGGAGCTGTAAAAGCCATCAACGAGAGAATTCTATCTGCCTTGGATGAAACAGGCTCTGGAAGGGTGGATTTGGGTATGTTTTTCGCTATTATTGCCCCTCTATGCGATGGCCCTCTCGAAAAGAGGAAAAGAGTTGCATTCGATGCCCTACTTTGGCGTCCAGGAAATGAAGATGGTGCTCAGATCAAGAAATTCGATGCCACACGATACATCAAATTTCTTAGAGCTATATACCTCCCGACAGAAGGTGTGAGTGAGATGTTTGAGCTCCGAGGACAAGTAGATTCCGCAGCCGTGTCGTTCACTGATTTTCTCGTCATGTTTGATGACCCGGATTGGGGTTTCGGTATAATGACCACCCTCGTGAAACTCGAGAGCAGAGATAGAAACCGCCACGGGAAACAAGCTTGCTCGGTCTGTCGATACCCCATCATCGGGTCTCGATTCAAGGAGATGAAGGCTCACTTTAGCTTGTGCAATCAATGTTACAGCGAGGGAAAAGTGCCTCCTGCGCATAAGCAAGAAGAGTACAGCTTTAAAGAGTATGGAAGCGAAGGAGAGGCAGTGAAAGATAAGTGCTTATGTTTTAACATGCAAACAAAGAATGAAGTTTAACACTAGAACAAAAGATCATCATGTATTATTCTGTCTCCTATGCTTCTTCAAACCCCCTCCCAGTGTGAATCATGTACAATAATTTGCTTCCCTTATTTGTTCATTTTGTGATCCTATGCTTTGAGTTGGTTCAATTGAATTGCAAGCTACTCTGGTCTTTTAAATGGTTTTTGTATTTTAAAGCTGACAACCCCACAAGGAGCTATGAAAGTACAGCTAACAGAGCACACTCTTTTTCAAAGCTGAAAATTCCTGTGCCCCAGTATAATGAATAAAAAAAGCCTACCCATTTCAGATCTCAAACAATAATAATGCTTTAAAGGATGTTAGGGTTTACATTTCCTACGAAACTCAAAAACCATGAAAGAAACATGATGTTTGTATCATCCGATCAGTATGAAGCAAAAATCAATTGTACCTCCATTTCCATTTCAGACAAAACCCTCAAGTGTCCCCATTGAATTAGTCTCTGAATTCAGTTTTTTAGTCACGAAAAAAGCTTGGCTACTATATAATAAAAAATGGAATATATCGAAAAGGGTTAGACGCGCCATAGAATTATCACTTCGCAACCATGACATCAACATTTATTGCTAGTACAATAAGCATGAAAAAGTTGATTAAAATTACTCTGGTACTCAATTTGGCATTACCATGGGTGCTTTCGTCCTCCTTACCACAAGACTCTACTCAGACCCGGCACGAGATTCAGCTGCAAAGACAAGATAGAATGTTCGAGATCCGGTCAGAAATAATGCAAGATTATGGAATATGGAATCCCACACCTGACTTTGGTGGAGATAACGAGGCTCCTATCCCCCATGGTGAAGGAGATTTCTCCTCTTCTAATGTACCAACTTCACTACACAGTGCTCGAATGGATTCAAGCCCTTCCAAGTTCCAAGTCCTAAATGGGAGAAGGTTTATGCTCTACCTCGTCCTTGTGCCCTGTGTATTTTATAATATACTATTTGGAGACATTGTTTCCTTATTCATATGTATTTTGATACTAACAAATGAAAAGCAAATAAACCAACAGCTTTGATGAGGTGCAAGTCGATCCATCTGTTGTTAGATCAGACATTAACATATTAAATCAGAAGCACATAACATTGAAAGTTAATTCTACCTCGGAAATTATAATTATCAAGCAAGTGCATAGCCTAACTGCCACCATGGGCACCCCAATAAGTTGCAGTGTCAAAAATCCATCTTAGCAAAAAGAAAGGAGAAAGCTATTCGTTAAACCATTTACTGTGATAATAATTCAAAATCCATTCAAAAGGGCAGTAGCACTCACAGCTACCTCTCGACAATGTTCTGTGAACGAATCCATTACATATTCAAAAGAAAAAAAATGCTCAGGTGGCTTGCCAGGCCCATTATCACATCTCTTAAGCTCGAATGAACACCATGCTAAGAACTCCATTCCTCTCACCTGCACAGAATGTTATCGCAGGAGAAGTTAGAATGCCTGAATAGGCTAAAATATGTTTCACACAAAATAAGTTATAATTTAGTTTTACTGAATGACAACCTATTAAAAAACATAGTGGTTATCGTAAGGAAAGTTAGAATGCCTGAATTATAATAGGCTACAATCTATTTTGCTTAAAATGAGATATTCTGTTCAGAACTTCGGACAATTCATTCTAAGATGAGAGACTTGCAGTGATTCTTCAGTACTTATCAACAGAAATAATATATAAGTATGCTACACAAGAAAATAGGCAAGAATGGATAACTGACATTTACGCGGAATATACTTTTGTCAATTAAATCTATTGATGACATAAAGTATACCCTTTTGGCACTCTAAGAAAGCCAAATTAAATCGATATCATCTGATATTAAGACTTAAAAGACCACAGTCCCACTAAAAAAAGTAATATTTTTCAAATCTCACCATCTCTATAAAAATTCAGTAAACTATTCACTCAAATCTTTAAACCTTAAAAGAAATATTACAAAGCATTTCTCATCAGACTGTTCCTCTCTTTGTTTACAGCCTCTATTTAACTTTGACTTTTCCTTGTCCAATTCCACTAGAAAGGAGGACAAGAAACATTTGTCACCGCCTCCCATTTTATATTCACAGTGACAAGGTTTCTTTATATTTTATCTCTGTCTCTTCTCATAATAAGAAAGGAATTATTCAAAATCATCTACAATTTGATTATCGACTATAATATAATACTTACGGAAGTCGAAGAGAAGAAGGACCAGATATAGCAGCTGCTTTTTGAGCACGCTGTGCCTCTCCCTTGTAAAGCTCTTTCATTTCTCTTTTCGCCCGTCGTGCTTCACGTCGTTCTTCCTTAACAGCACTCTGCCAGAGATAGATTAAAAACAATCATCAATTGGTAAATGTAACAGTAAATAATGACGAAAGTAGGTTTCAATCAAGCAAATGCCACAAATTTTTACAAAACCAGCACTAAATAAGGTGCCATAAAATAAAATCGGTCAACATCAGTTACCTTTCTTTCTTTCTTATCCTCCTTTGACTCCTGACCATGAGGCTTTCTAGAATGAAACTCAGTTTTCAAGCCCCCAACTGCTTTCTCTTTCTCTTTAGTAGCTTTTTTACTGCGAGGTAAAAATTCAACTGGCAATTTCTCTTTTCCTTTGAGAGTAATTGTATGATTGTTGGCATGCAAAGCTTCAGAAACTGTTTCAGAAATCTTCTTCTTTCTAATCATACCTGGCACTTCAATTTTACCCGGATGGTTATCAAGATTGGAATATGTGGAAACAATAGTATCACAGTCCCAGCCTTCCGATTCATCACTACTTTCCTCAAATACCACCTCATCATCATGATCTATGTTTTCATACCCTTCTGCATATTCCACACAACGTCGGATAATGTCATTGGTCAACTCAACATCTTCTGTTCTCGAATTTCCTTTGTCATTTTTTAACATATCTGCAGGAGTCCTATATATTTCACCAGAATCTAAGTCATCCTTTGCATGATCATCCAAGGCATTTCTTATTTTTTCATCTGGAAAATTATCTATTGCATCACACTCGTCATAGTCAGTATGATCATTCTCATTAGTTTCATACTCCTCGCGCAAAAGCTGACATATTTAGACAAGGATAACACATCTCAGAGAAATGATATATAAAACAAGTGCATCCTAACGTGCAACATAAGTTGAGCAAACAAATTATTAGTCCCAACTCCAAAAAAAGTAGATGCATTGGGATCTCTATTATTCACTAAAGTCCTGAAAAATGGATTCACCCAACAAACTAAACAAGAGTATACCTTATCCCTTGAAAAAACAGTTGAAAATTCTAAAAAGTAAATAATCAATGCAAGTCGAGATTTTAAATTAAAGCAAGAAAAACTCACAAAATCAAACTCTTCATCCAATGGACGACAACCCCGTGGCTTTTCAATACCACTACTGTCGCCAATTTCAGCATCACCTATGTCAATGTCACTAACTTCCTTTATCACTTGATCAGGTACCCCAATTAATGTAAACCCCTGTTTGCCCCCATCCTCTTCTTCATCCAGCAGGTTTGCCTGGACAACGAAGTCTTCTTCCAGTTCTTCCACATCAGATTCGAACCTCGACAAATCACCGTCCTCGTCAAGCAAGGCAGCTATTTCTGGATCTACTGCTCTCTGAACCTTAATGCCAATAGTTTTTGAAGAAGTATTGTAGATGTATTCATCATTAGGATCAACGTTCAACTGAGAAACATGCACTCTAGATGCATCGTATGCCTGAACCACCTCAATTGTGTTAATTCTGAACGTCAAAATTTATTTCACAAAAATTTAAAAGTATGAACCAGCCACATCAAATACTAATAATTAAGCTCCAAAAAGCCTAATCAAAGCTTCATCATCAAGGGAAAAAAAGAACAAAAAAAGAAAAACAAATATGGAAAAAGTTGACAGCTATGATATGCAAATATCTAAACCAAGAAATCAGATTCCGATTCTTGAATCTTAACTAAAGAAAGAAGACAAAAAACATGAATAAAAGAGTCGAACTTGTGATTAAAAATAGGAACAACATATCTCTATTTCTACTTGAGAACTAACCTTCACGTCATGCGGCAGCTCGTCAAGCCTAGCCTTAGAATTCTGATAGAATAGTCCAACACTACCAGTATTCTTTATTTCTCGCAAATGAGTCAAATAATTATAACCATCATCCGGAAATCCCAGCTCCAAAATTTGTTTTCTTATATCATTTGGAAAATTCGGCGCCCTTCCATGAACAATTTGAGAATTAGCTAACCCTCTACTCCCCGCCTCGTCGTGGTTGTCGTCTTCAGGTGCGTCAGCAAAAACCGAATCGGGATTGCCATCAAAGCAGCCTTCCTCGGTTTCATCCTCCATTGTTTCAACTGAGAACGGGTTGTCATCAACGCGGATGAATACCCGATCACCTCCGGGCGTATCAGAGTTGGTAGTAGAAGAATCGCGAGCGAATAATTTGAAGGTTGCCGATTTTTTCTTGTCGATGAATTTCTTCGTCCTCCCCATTGCAATCAAGTAGAATTGAATACGAAAAAAGTATTGAAACAAAATCTTATAATCTTCAGAGAGAAAATACAGCAGTGCGAAACAGAAAAGGGAAGATAAAGAGCACTACCAAAAACCCTAAACCTCAGAGAACTCAGAGCCCCCTTTAAATATGAAAGTAGAATAAGTCAGAGAGATTTAATATATCATTTAATTTTAAAAAAACCGATTTTCCGTTGCCGGGACTTGAACCCGGGTCTCTCGGGTGAGAGCCGAGTATCCTGACCAACTAGACTACAACGGAATGTGAGACACGTAACCATAAGTACAAATTTATTTTAATTACTATATTAAAAGCTAAATCTCTTAATTTCCCCTATCAGTGCCTGCTTCCTGTGTAACATCTCCTAGTACTTTTAGAGCAATAGGACATGTAGCCGTCTTCTAGGTTTTGATGAGCTCATATCAGACATGTTTCTGCTGTTATGTTCTGAAAACTATGACAGGCGAAAGGACTCAACCGTGAAGAATATAATATGCAAGGATGTGAAAAAACCATATTCCAGAACTTCCCAGATTGTTCTAATATGAGTATAGTTTAGACAGCGTTCAAAATATTGTTCTACTCATAATATAAAGCCATCGCCATTATTTAAAGTTCATGGAAGCCAAAGTCTCATGATTGAAAACATGTGAAAAACAAGCTGCGAACACGTCTCTTGAAGTTACTCGACCAAGGGATAGGTTCTTAGATCTGGGACTGCTCCGGCCAGATAAGGTTGGTTAGGTTGCAGTCGGAGTGAAAATTCGAGAGGACCTCCGTTGGAGAAACCAGCAATGGAGTCATAACAAGCTCTTCCGTTATCGACTAACCCACAATGTGGATCTTCCTCTGCTGCCACTTCCTTGATTAAAGAAAATACGAACCAGGAGGTTAAAAATTTCATCTTTCTGTTCGCTCTAAGTCCAAAATGGTGGAATCATGGTGCTTACGAATTCCTGGAGAAGTTTCTGATGAACGCCTTCCTCGTTCTTGTGCTGAAAAAATGACCAGAAAATGAATTATAATGACAGTTAATCGTTGTTTTGATCTGCAATTAGAACAGTGGATTACTTTTTTCTTGTGTTTTTGGTACTCAGCTTCCAGCGCCTTGTACTGTCGAATAATCATCGTAAAGGACAAACGTTCAGTTAGTATGTCTAAAACAAGGGAACAGGATGAAATTTACTCGTCTTTTTATCAAAGAAAGTTGATCTCGACTGGTTTTTAGTCAAGGACAATGGCATTTACTGCCCTTCTACAACTATTTTCTCCAGATATTGATCAAACAAAAGGATCAAAATTACTAGATCCAGAACATAAACTGTGAGAGATGAAGACCCAAAGCTCAAAAATGAAGATGAACAGATAGATCTAAGATTAACCTTGCGCTCCCAAATAACCTTGACAGCATCTTCCATGTCTTGTTCAAGACAAAGAAGTTGTTCAAAGTTCAGATCGTTGAGACATTCACCGACCCTTTGCCTGCATAAATTTTGAGAATTAAAAAAAAAAACATAAAAAAAAGAGATCGGGCATGTCAATACCTTATCTGCGTTCGGAGATTCCTATTAACCTCTTTCAGCTTGGTTAGATTTTCCTGCATTTTCTGCATCCACAGTAACACGCATAAATGGCTCATTAAGCAAACCCTAAACACAGACAAACTGAAAACCAGAGAGAGAAAGTGAGAGAGCACGAAGAGACCTCATATTTCGAGCTCCAAAGATCAGTATTTGTTTCCCTCTGGTAACGATCGAGTAACTCCTTGGTCCTAACATAGTTTCAAAATCTCTCTACCAAATGAAAAACAGCAAAAAAAAAACGGGGAACGCCAAATCTAGGGTTTTAAGAGAGAAAAAACATACTTGGTCGTGCGGCTGATATATTCATGGAGTTTCCCAGTACTAGAAAACATGATTAGAGAAACCTTAGCATCGCAGAGAACAGTGAGCTCCTCGGCCTTCTTGAACAAACCTTTTCTTCTCTTAGAATACGTGACCTGCCTGTGTGTCGGATTCTCAATCCTCTTAATCTGAATCTTCCCCCTCGCCATTGTTGTTCTCCCCCAAAATCACTCTGAAGAAACAAAGAAGAAGAAGCTGAAGAAGAAGGGAAACGAGGACGAAAAGGCATTGCCAGAAATGGAAAGCTTCTGCCAAATCATAGAAAGACAACTCAGAATTTGACATGAAAACAATTCAGAATTTAAATAAACTCATTTGTTCGATTAATTCCAATCAGAAATTATTGTTTTCTCCCATTTTTTTACGTTTTGTCGTAGCCACAAAGCAGTAGCTGGAGATATGAAGGTTGTCGTACAAAATTTGCCGAGCCTAACGTTGTTGTACTCCGAAGTAACGTCGTTTTCTCTTTCTAATGTTCTGCGTTCTTTACCGTTAGATTGAATGACGTAGCATTTGTTTCTACAATTCCGCCAGAAATGATCACATTTACACTACGGGCCTAAGTAGCCTAAATCAGCAAGCCCACGTTCTACGGTCCTGTTCGTGCTTGGGTGGGCATGGTTTAAGCTGGGCCGTTTCAGGGTGAGTCTGAACCAGAACCATGAAATATGGGCCGATTTTGATTCGGCCCGGTCTGATTTCATATTTTAAAATATAAAATTATGTATATATTTTTATTATAATTGAATCGAGTTTGAAACTGGTTTTTTAGTTTATTTTATGTTTCATTTGATTTTAGGTCGGGTTCTGTATAATTTTGAGTTAATTTGTATCCACGTTCTGGTTTGGTAGATCGAGAAAATGAGCGGCCAAGAGGAACGATCAAAGTGGGGTAGTAGAAAGGGGGGAGAATTGGCTTTAAATGAACAAGAAAACTGTCAAGAGGGCCATGGATAGTCAATGGGAAGAAGGAGATATTCATTATTCAATGCAAGATTATAATAGCGTTACTATAATTTAACCCTACTATCCATAGCCATTACCGAACTCTCTCAATTGGTCAAATTTAATCAACACATAATGCTAGTTATCATCTCGCTACTTAATTGAAGAAAATTTTATTCATAATATGTTCGAATTTAGTGTTACCCAAGTTCTAATTGATCTGTTCAACTTCATATAAAGTATAGTCTTTATCGCGTTTTATGAAAGTTAGTTTCTTGTATACTCGTAGCATAGGACGTGAGGTGAAATAAATGTTACTAAAATCGACTGTTGATTGTAGAGACGCATCATATAACATTATACCACATCCACCGTTCCAAGCTCACGCCATTCGATTTTGATTTTACCTTCTAAATCTCTACCACAAGACAATTGTTGTTGTGATGATCTGACACTTATTGAGAATACGAGGATATTGCAATTTTATATTGCTTGAAAAATAAATATTTATGCTGTACATAAGTAATGTTTCTCTTACTATCATGTACACTGTATTCAGAGATGTGAACAAAAATAAATCTGTGAAATTGATTTTGACTTAAAACAGACAATATTATATTGAGAACAATCGAGAATCATTATGGTTGTCAACTGGTCANACGAGGACGAAAAGGCATTGCCAGAAATGGAAAGCTTCTGCCAAATCATAGAAAGACAACTCAGAATTTGACATGAAAACAATTCAGAATTTAAATAAACTCATTTGTTCGATTAATTCCAATCAGAAATTATTGTTTTCTCCCATTTTTTTACGTTTTGTCGTAGCCACAAAGCAGTAGCTGGAGATATGAAGGTTGTCGTACAAAATTTGCCGAGCCTAACGTTGTTGTACTCCGAAGTAACGTCGTTTTCTCTTTCTAATGTTCTGCGTTCTTTACCGTTAGATTGAATGACGTAGCATTTGTTTCTACAATTCCGCCAGAAATGATCACATTTACACTACGGGCCTAAGTAGCCTAAATCAGCAAGCCCACGTTCTACGGTCCTGTTCGTGCTTGGGTGGGCATGGTTTAAGCTGGGCCGTTTCAGGGTGAGTCTGAACCAGAACCATGAAATATGGGCCGATTTTGATTCGGCCCGGTCTGATTTCATATTTTAAAATATAAAATTATGTATATATTTTTATTATAATTGAATCGAGTTTGAAACTGGTTTTTTAGTTTATTTTATGTTTCATTTGATTTTAGGTCGGGTTCTGTATAATTTTGAGTTAATTTGTATCCACGTTCTGGTTTGGTAGATCGAGAAAATGAGCGGCCAAGAGGAACGATCAAAGTGGGGTAGTAGAAAGGGGGGAGAATTGGCTTTAAATGAACAAGAAAACTGTCAAGAGGGCCATGGATAGTCAATGGGAAGAAGGAGATATTCATTATTCAATGCAAGATTATAATAGCGTTACTATAATTTAACCCTACTATCCATAGCCATTACCGAACTCTCTAAATTGGTCAAATTTAATGAACACATAATGCTAGTTATCATCTCGCTACTTAATTGAAGAAAATTTTATTCATAATATGTTCGAATTTAGTGTTACCGAAGTTCTAATTGATCTGTTCAACTTCATATAAAGTATAGTTTTTATCGCGTTTTATGAAAGTTAGTTTCTCTCATAGTCGTGGTGTAGGACGTGAGGTGAAATAAATGTTATTAAAATCGACTGTTGATTGTAGAGACGCATCATATAACATTATACCACATCCACCATTCCAAGTTCACGCCATTCGATTTTGATTTTACCTTCTAAACCTTTACCACAAGACATCTGTTGTTGTGATGATCTGCCACTTGTTAAGGATGTGAGGATATTTGTGCTGTATATAAGTAATGTTTCTCCTACTATCATATACATTGTATTATGAGATGTAAACAAAAATAAATTCGTGAGATTGACTTTCACTTTCACTTAAAACAGACAATATTATATTGAGAACAATCGATAGTCACTATGGTTGTCAACTGGTCAACAAATATTTTTTATCCTCAATAGTTTTGTTCATAGATCTTAAAATTCTTCCACATCTTTCTATTGTAAACTGAGCTGAGTGTCACAAAACTATATATTTTTCATTTTATCGAACGGTAAGAGACTATGCAATTTGCATGCTACCTTGTTGTAAATGGACTTTCCCAATAACATGAGCTGTAGCTAGTCTTTGACTTAAAGATTTGGAGAGCAACAAAATCATCAATTAATTGCAAATTTAATAAACTAAATCATCATAAACAAAGAATAGAAAAAGACGAGAAATGGCTCGTAATCAATCCATGGCCGCCGATAATCATTACCTTGGATAACCAAGACGACATTTGTGAAATTCATGCAGGTTTTTCTTTAAATTCGGAAATATCATGCAATTATCATGCAATTTTGAACGATATTACGAGTTAAAGTTAAATAAATAATTGCAAAACCGGTGATTAGAAGGTCAATCATGTTGACCAAACAAGAGCCATCTTGTGTAAAGACTAGACAGTCGTAGCCATGGCAGGTGTTATGATGCTGTTGCATCAGCTTGAGGGCCAAAGCTTGCCAGTTATCATTAACCTAATTTACTAGCCTTTCTTCTTGGTCCCCGGCTTCATTAATTCTCAGTGGACCCACTAAATAATAATAATAATAATTTCAACTTAGTGAAAATGTCAACCAAAAAATAGTTTGAAATTATATTATATTTGAGGTATTATTGAAAATACAGCACGTAATTACTCAATAATTGAAGCTTTAATCGTGGACGTGGATCAACCAAGGACCTCATGTACAAGTTTGAGAGACACACACATTACAGATTTAATAATAATAATTAAAATAAAAATTCTCATATGGAAATATTTCTGAGAATTGTTTTACACGCGGCGAAAGGGGATTGGGCATTTATGGAGATTTTGAGGTGGAGCTGTGAGCCAAAGGGGAGCAGAAAATAGGCAAAACAATCTTAGTTAATAGTTATAGGGAGGGTCAGAAAAAAGGTTCTTGCGGGTTTTCCGGCGAAAGGACGAACAAGAGAACGGGGATGGTGACACGTGGACAGCTACAAAGCCTTAGATTGTCATTCAGACGAATGTGATTACTCATGGTTGACGAGATTCATAGAAACTCAAAGACAACTGTAGACTGCTTCACAGTGATAGATTTTCTTGTTCCCTCGTCTGTCTCTCTCTAGCTCTGTCTCTCTCTCTCTACAACATCCATATTACAACTGGGTTTTTCTGTTCTCTCTGTACGTTGCCCTCGTTAGAGAGAGAGGGAGAGGAGGGAGAGGAGAGAGGAGAGAGGAGAGAGAGAGTTGGTCGTCTTAAATGAGGTTTTGTAGCGCAGAGAGGGGTGCAGTTACTATGGCGGCGTTGCAGGGCTCTAATTCCGTGCCATTATTGCATCGAACAACGAAAGAGAAATGAAGCTTTTAATCTCAACAAAGAAAATACAAATATTTCGCAGCCAACAAAGCTCCGAAAATTAGCCCTAAAAAAGAGCAGAAAGAAAACCCTAGCAGAACACAAGAGACCAACTTGCAGCCAGGGAAGAGAGATTTGGTCAAAAGCAAAGCTAACCGAGTCTATGAATTTGAATCCCCCATCTAGAAAACCCCTCAAAAGTTTAACCATTGATCTTATAAAATTCCGTACCTTGTTGATAGGTAGCTTCTGATATGGATTTTCACTCCGAATTGGGGTTGATATCTGATATTAGGTCGAAGAAATGGCAGGTTTCTTCTATCTAGGTGGTGGAAGAGAAGGCCCACCAAGAAAACAAGACGAAGATCAAGCTGAGAGAGAGCAGAACCTGTTTCTGTACAGAAACGAGGAGATCTACAACAAAGGTTTCGAGATATGGCAGCAGTACAGTCATCAAAGCCAGAACTTGAACAATCACCTGTCGTTTGGAGTGGGTCCTAGCCACCAGAGAAACTTCCTTAACATATCCGATGAGCCGTCGAGATCGGGATTAACGGCGATTAAACAAGGAGGGTTTGGAGGAGGAATGAATTGTCAAGACTGTGGAAATCAAGCCAAAAAAGATTGCTCCCATTTGAGGTGCAGAACTTGCTGCAAAAGTCGAGGGTTTCAGTGCCATACTCACGTTAAAAGCACCTGGGTTCCGGCGGCGAAACGCCGGGAACGGCAGCTCCAGCTTTCCGGTTTGAATCCTCGTGAAGATCATCAATTTTCGAAAAGGCCGAGGGACAATCATAGAGATAGAATATCCACTGCACCTACAGGTTATATACACAATTTACACTCTAATAAAACATTATATACATAATTAATAGCTCTATTGCGTCTTTTTGTATCTGATCTCTGATCAGTTTTATGATATCTAGGGTTAGAGCTGGCACAATTTCCAGCGGAGGTGAATGCTGCAGCAGTATTTCGGTGTGTGAAAGTGAGCGCTGTGGATGATGTGGATGATCAGTTTGCTTACCAGACCGCCGTGCACATCGGCGGACATGTTTTCAAAGGATTTTTGTACGATCAAGGACCGGAAGGAAGCTACGCCGCCGCCGGAGGTGACAGTTCGCCGGGCCGCGGCGGAGATGGCATCCAACAACTCAATCTGATCACCGGAATGAGTGGAAATACTTCCGAAGCTACAACTTCAAACCCTTCTGCCTCATTGGTCCACGCTTCATTATATCCTCAGCTTAACACTTTCATGGCTGGTACGCAATTCTTCTAACCTTCTAGGTCTTGATGCAGTTCGTCGTCTTCATCTCTTTATGTGAGAGAATGAAAGCATTTGAATTTTGAAACATGGAAGAGAGAGACATGGAGGAACGAGGATGTTTTGTTCTAATTTCACAGGAGCTTTTCCATTGTTATCCGATCATTGCCTTTGTTTTTCTTCCTCATTGAAAAAGCTTGCTTTTTTCTTATGTTATTATTTAGGTTTTTTTTGGTTAGTATTAAATGCTCTTTCTGATTGGTGCTGAACTCGAAGCCCACTTTTTCCCGTTTATTCGTCAGTTTGCCGGATAAAAGAGGGACTAGCTTGGTTTCTTGTTTTGATGGACAGATACAGTTCATCTCCTTTCTTCTTAAATTATTATTATCATCTGAATCTCTTTTTGTTCTTTTGAGGAATTTCAAAACATAAAGAGATTAGGCTGGGACAACTTTGAAAATCCACAGTAGAAAACCAGTTTAAAAGATAAAAGCCGCTTGAAATTCACGTCTGTTCTTCCTAATTTGGACATATGTTTATATTATCATAGCATCTAGGCATTTACACAGCTGTAAATGGTGGGGGTACACTACAAGTTGTCGCTGGATATGGTTTGAATTGGAGAATGTTGACTGCTAGATGTAATTCCGACGAACTAACATGGTAAATTGGTAATTAGCATCACAGAACGATGATAAACATGAGAACCCTGTCCCTAGCCTTCGCCGACCACGGTTATGACCATCCCCTCGTGAATGTCGTATCGTGCTGTAAATGGAAGCCCAGTATAAGAAATTGAAAATAAAATTATGGTTGCCAATTGGATTTTGATTTTGCTGGTAAATAGATTTCTTCCCTATCACCAAGTTACTTTGGAATCTCACAAGTTTGTTTATCAATCTGTAGGTTTTTATCATAAAAACTTAAAGGAGGGTGAGGGTATTTGCAGGAAATTTCTGTCGGTCTTGCTCAAGATTATATCCATGTTTTGGCTAAAGAAATAGAGTGGTTTAATAAATAATGCATGGCGTATGTTTGTCTTGTCTTCTCAACATGCACTTAAGTCTCATTTCCCAAAGCGTGAACGAGAAGATTGGAATGCTTGAGAGAGAGAGAGAGAGGACTGTGGGAATGCGAGAATTAAGGAAGAGTAGATGGACAGTTGGAGTACAATAGTTCTTGCTTACAGCTCCGTTTATAAACCAAAAAATTAGGGTTTTTGAGAAGAAGTAGAAAAAAGGAAAAAAACTCAGGGGAGTGTAGAGTAGGGTCGTGGAATGTTTAGGTGCAGGTAGGTCATGGGCAGCAATTTATAGCGCATGCCTCTCTTTCCCGGATTTCTGTAGGCGTAATAAGACTCAACAGCAACACCATCTTTTTGGTCCTATCTATGGATTCAGACTCTCTCTTGCTTCTTCCTGTCCTCTTGTACTGGTTTTTTTCTGCTTAGGCTCCATTCATGGCGATGGCGGTCTTGGGTTAAACTATACTTTTGTTAGCTGTAAAACCAGATGCTTAGGGCTAGACTTCTCTGAGTGAATTATGGAGAGAAATGGACGCAGAAGCAAAATATATATCGGTGTTTAGAAAGCTCAGAGAATTATTTACATATAGAGACTGAGGCAGAGCTGACGAGTTAGTAGACCGTGGACAGTGCAAGTCCACAACTGGTGTTGACCTTACAGATTCTGAAAAAGCCACTTGTACCCTAATTTACACACACTACTATGCTGTGTTCCCAGAAAAAGATGGTCTTTCTCTCTCTCGCTGAAGCCCGCCGGCGACAATTATAGACCGGAAAGTTTTGTCCATCGTCCCACTTTTGCCGCTGGAGATACGGCCACCGTTCAGCGAATTCCTTTGTTTTCTCATCTCGCAGGAGTAATAGACCGGCAGTAACCATAGTCTTAAATCCAGATATAAATAAATATAAAAAAAACCGCCATTTTCATTTCATGCTAGTTTGATTTAGAAACAGGTGTGGTCAATAACTACGACGATCCACGTCATTCTATAAGTCATGGCCCACAACCCAAGATTTTTAATTTTTCACATGTAAATTTAAATTGTCTCAATTGAATGCCACCCATTGTTTATTATTGTTTCGCTATTTTATGATAAATTCGTTCATTTGTTCATTACTTTTCTCCATTAAAAATTGCTCTTTTTCAAGTCTACAAACTCAAATCGACAACTAGAAATGCAAACCTAAGTAGATTCAGAGAATCAGAACGATCTGGCAGCAGCAATGATCAGTAATCCGTAAGGCTGCGTGATCTATTCTACTCTGTCACAATACTAATCAAACCAGTCCCAGATTTCACATTGTATTTATACGAATAAATTTCGGTCCAAATACCCACGGGTATAGTATATTATACGAGTTCATAGTGCTGTATAGCCTAGATGCGTATCAGATTTTTGTACATAACAAAAGTCATGGACACGGCTTTTGTTCTTGCAAGCACCATTGAAACTTATCCCACCCATTAGCTTCATCTATCCATGGAGTGGAGAAAAATCCATGCTCTTCCATAACTGGAAAGTCTACGGACATTGCTGCTTCCGTCCACATAGACTCGTCCAAGCTCCGCCATAACTGGAAATGCTCTTCTTCATTATTCTCTCGGAATAGCTCCTCCGCCTGCGATTCGTTTTTCGCCGGCGGGTTTCCCGTTTGGGCGGCGGTCCTGAATTCTTCAGGGAGATTAAGCTTGGCGTCCGGGCCGTATAGCTTTCTCGCGGCGGCGTCGTAGGCCATGGCTGCGTCGTGTGAAGTATCGAACGTGCCGAGCCAGAGACGAGCTCCACGGTTAGGCTCGCGGATCTCGGCCACCCATTTGCCCCATGTTCGCTGTCTCACGCCTTTGAAAGTGCAGGTAGCGTTTTCTGGGCCTCCTTTGCCTCTCATGCAGCCTTTTCTGGAGCTAGCCTGCGTTGTCTTCTTAGCTTGTCGAGCTCTCTCGCCGACTTCCATGGCGGATTACGAAACGCAGTTGCGAGTAGGGGTGAAAAATGGCGATGGTGTTGGGAATTAATACGGGGATGGTTAAGACGTGGCTTTTTGGTTGAACGAGGGTGCTACTTGTCGAGACGAATCGAGTGGCTCGTGTCGTGGATTGGGTCTGTGGGGAGCTCTGTGGACTACACATGGCGTCGGGGTTTCGTTGGGTGGCGTTCTACCATGTCTAAGCTTGCTTCCGACTCTTCGTTGCTGACCTTTGGCTGACTTTGGATTTCGGTAATTATTTACGTTTTGCTGTGTTTTGATTGCAATCACTGTTGGTCAAAGTTTGAAAAGATTGCTGACGTAGGATCTGTTAAGTGGGCCCCTTATCCAAGCTTCTAAAAAAAAGGAATATAGTCTTCTTTACTATGAGATGATTTTGTCGAATTAAGAAGTCAGGATGGCCGAGTGGTCTAAGGCGCCAGACTCAAGTTCTGGTCTTCGAGAGAGGGCGTGGGTTCAAATCCCACTTCTGACATTGTTTTCTACAAATAATTTTGGGCGCTTATTATATACAGGCCCAAGACAGTCTATTATGAAAATATGGGCCGGTAAATCAAAAGGCTTTTGGCCCACTTATATACAGGCCCAAGGCAGCTCGTGCTTACTCTCAGTCTGTCTGATAAGAAGTTTGAAAAAAAGGCGACGGAATTCAGCTGATGAATTCCAGTCTTCGTTGGCTATCTCAGGTTCAATCGTTACTTCTGTCTATAAACACAATCTCTGGAATTTTAATTATTTCAAACAATTTAATTAAGGGGGCTTTTAGCCTGGGCATTTATATAATAGGCCGAAAGATTCGGTACAAATGGGCTTTATAAAGCCCAGTCAGATACTTGACTAGAGCACGTGATCATCACGTTCTGGCGCGGATGAATCAGAACCATGGGTCGGGTCGCTGCCCCTCTTGATGAGAAAGAGGCAAACAATAAACATCGATCGATCTCGGCTTTCCTCTGCAAAACTTGAGAGGCGAAGCTAATTTCTGTCGTCGAGGCGTTTTTGACGGATCGTCATGATTTCTCAATTCTTCGTGCTCTCTCTTAGAGGCGACAACATTGTCTTTCGAGATTGTATGTTTTACATTCGTTCACCTTTTTACTGTTTGCGACAACGTTTTTGGTTTTTTCATTTCCTGCTTTGATTCGGAAATTGAATTCAGAATCTCAAGTTTGTAGTGGATTCCTTGTCTGAAATTTATTTCATTCAAGTGCTTAATCGGTTAGATTTATGGTTTTAGTGCATCTTAGCTGAGGCGGGTGCATTTTATTTTCGGATTCACGTCATTTCATTGCTGTAATCTTCAATAGAAACCATATCATTAATTTTGTTTTTGAACTAGTGCAGATCGCGGTGAAGTTCAGAAAGGCAGCGCTGAGATATTTTTTCGTAAAGTGAAGTTTTGGAAGGAGGACGGAGAGGGAGAGGCACCACCTGTCTTTGTCGGTATTTCGTGATATAATTTACTTCCTACTGCATGTATCCTTTATTTAGTTTCTGTCAATTTAAAACTGGTATTTCTTATTCGGGATTGTTTCACTTGTCTTTGGGCGTAGAATGTGGACGGCGTGAACTACTTTCATGTAAAGGTTGCTGGATTATTATTTGTTGCTACAACAAGAGTAAATTTGTCGCCTTCTCTTGTTCTTGAACTTCTTCAAAGAATAGCACGAGTAATAAAGGACTACCTTGGAGTTCTAAATGAGGATTCACTACGAAAAAATTTTGTTCTTGTGTATGAATTACTGGATGAAGTTATAGTAAGGACCTCCTTTTATGTTCTTTTCTGAAATGTTTGACAATTTTTCCTTGTTTGTTCGAAAAAATGTTTGGAGTTAAAGGCTATTTTCTATTTCTAATGTTTGTTTTTTCTAATATGTTGAATATTTGAAGTTTTGATCGCTCAGAAGATGATTATACTTTAGAATGGAAAATTTATTTGCATGTGTTTTATCGTATCATTTTACTATCAGGATTTTGGTTATGTGCAAACAACGTCAACCGAGGTTTTAAAGTCATTTGTTTTCAATGAGCCAATTGTGGTTGATTCAGGACGCTTGCCTACCCTTGGCCCTGCTTCCATTTTTGTGGTATGTTTCATAAACCTTTATGGATATGTTTGCCCTTTAAATTGGTGGAGTTTATCTTGGTGCTGCTTCCATTTTTGTGGTATTATTATTAAACGTTTATGGATATGGTGAAAAATTCACCTGTGCAGCAAGGAACCAAAAGGATGCCAGGCACAGCTGTTACCAAATCTGTTATAGCAAATGAGCCTGGGGGTAAAAAGAGGGAGGAAATTTTTGTCGACATTATAGAGAAAATAAGTGTGACATTCAGCTCAAGTGTGAGTATTGGATTCTATGCTCTATAAAATTTCTTGTATTGCAGTTCTTATTTATGCACTGAAAGTTTACATTAATATTTGACAATCGTTCACTGGAAATTTTAATGGAATAACATTTTGGAGGTAAGGTGCTCAAAAAATCAGATTTTGGCTGCGTACTTGTTACACAGTAATTACACGCACATCTATTCTACACCTGTTTTCTGGCTTTTATAGTGATTATGATCTGTAGCAAAATGAGAATTGCCTTGAATCATTTTTTGAGAGACACTTCCTAGCTTAATATTTTCTTCTTTAAGGAAACCTACCGGAAGTTGTGTTATTATCACGTTCTGACTTCTGATGCATAGATGTAAATTTCATGAGAAATAGGCGTTAATGAGAATGGTTCATAGATATGTTGTTGTAGCTATATTAAATAAGTTAATGTCATTTGCAGGGATATATTCTAACTTCTGAGATTGATGGGACAATTCAAATGAAGAGTTATCTTTCAGGGAACCCAGAAATACGGATTGCTCTTAACGATGATCTAAGCATAGGAAGGAGTGGCAGATCTGTTTATGGTATTGCTCTAAATGTAGAAAGCTTTAATGAAAATATTTTCTTTTCTTTTTATTTATAGATTTTATTTCTGTACAACTGTCAGTTGTTTGATGTCTCATTGTCCTTAGTAATTTAGGTTGATAAATTTGAGAACACATTTTTTACGGAATTTATTAATACAGCTGCCAGTTTATTTTGAAGTCCTAATGCCCTTAGTAATTTAGGTTGGTTAATAAGAACACATTTTTTTTCAGAATATGTTACATTAGCCATTCTATGTTACATAATCTGATGGAGGGACGAGGGTTTAGAAGCAAAAGGGGAAGGGATTGTGTCGTGTTTTTGTTTCGGTAAAGAAGAGGAATGGACTACCAGAAGATGGCTCAAACCCTGGTGTAAAATAGCTCTTGTCAACTATAGCAACTCATTATTTTGTTAAATTTGGATATTAGTACCTTGGTTTAAATTTAGCTTGAAGCATGCAAGTGAATTCAGAGCACTATTAGTTTCATTCAATAGCTTTGCATCTAGATCTATGCCCAACTTTTTGAAGTCAATTTTGCGTGCTCCTGCTCGTGGTATTTTAATTTTACCAGATTCATTTAGACTTTATGGCTAATATCTCCAACTACTAACGACTTTTTGCGCGATCTTGACAGATTATAACAGCTCATCTGGATCAGGGCCTGTAATTCTTGACGACTGTAATTTCCACGAATCAGTGCATCTTGATAATTTTGACATTGATAGAACATTGTCCTTGGTAAGTGCAGATTGATCAATGTGATTATATTGATAAGAATGCTATTCTTTTTTGTCTGATTTGATGCTGATTGACTATGCTTCCGATTCGATAGGTACCCCCTGATGGCGAATTTCCTGTTATGAATTACAGAATGACTCAGGAATTCAAGCCTCCCTTTCGTGTTAATGTATTGATTGAGGAAGCTGGACCCTTAAAGGTGAAATATTTTCGTACTAATACTATTGATAGACTTTTCACTACTATTTAATTTACTTGAATGAAACCATCGTTTAGGCTGAAGTAATAATAAAAGTGCGAGCTGAATATGCCTCTACTGTGACGGCAAATACCGTACTGATACAAATGCCCCTGCCAACATTCACTACCAGGTATGTTTGCTTAATTGATTCTTTTATTTATTTTCTGCCTGTGTTTAACTGGCCTTGATTGCCCTGGCCACATCACTATGTAAAATGAAATTTGCATACCCTCTGTTCGAACAATATAATTTACAGAATTATCATTGAAATGAATCTACAAGCCTTTTTAAATTCTTTTCCAAGCAGAATATAAATGACACCATTTTGTATTATACATAGTTTTATTAAATTCCACTACAAATAAACATTACAGAGTTAGTTTTGAACTGGAACCGGGAGCAGTTGGAAATACAACCGATTTTAGAGAAGCAAACAAGAGACTCGAATGGGGTTTAAAGAAGGCAAGGAGATTTGATTTTTCCATTTTAAGTATGAGTGTATTCACTCTGTTTAATTTAAGCCCCTAGGATGAGTAATTTGGCATTAGTGTTTTTACGTGTAGATTGTCGGTGGAGCTGAACATACCCTGCGTGCAAGGCTCACCTTCTCGCAAGAGTCCCATGGTAAGGTTGATGTAACATTTTATTCCAAGTTCTGAAGATATGCTGCCTCTCATTTTGTTCACAATACAGGAAACATTCTGAAGGAAGCTGGACCTGTTAGCATGACATTCACAATCCCGATGTTCAATGTCTCTCGACTCGCGGTAAGATATCGTATGCCATTGTTGATTATTTCAATTAATTTTCCTAAGGTGTTTAGAGGAGGAGGTTTATGTAGTTTTGGAAAAAAATATTAAAGGATAATTTTAAATTTACATTTTTCTTTTATTTTGTTATTCTAACGTGTAAATGTTAAATAATTATTGATACTATAAATATAATAAATAATTAAATATGTCAATTATATTTTAATTTAATAAATAATTATTTGGCATCTCAACGTGTATTTTAAAGAATAAAAAATTGAAAAAAGCCGGCTTGACTCGTTGTCCTTGCGCAGGTGAAGTACTTACAGATAGCACAGAAGTCGAGTAGCTACAATCCGTATAGGTGGGTGAGATACGTAACCCAGGCAAATTCATACGTTGCTAGGATATAAGGTACATTGTTTGTCGTTTTGATAAATTCAAACTTTGAAATATCGAGCTCCAAAATCCTTTGATCTTGAAGTTTTTCTTTTACTCCGATCTCCTACCAATTTGTTGCTGTTATTTGTGGTGCGGAGGTACACATTTCGGTTGTAAAGTACTAAGATGATTCCGTTTTTTCGTATTATTAACAGTGATTATTAGCGATTTCACTAGAAAATAGAACCTTGGACATTATTTTGACAAATGAAATCAAAATTATTGGTTAGAAGATGAACTAAGAATGTGAATGGATCCTGAATAAGCGGGCATGTTAGGAAGTGAATAAATCTCGATTATATTATGATGCGAATGTTCAATGTGACGAGTAAAGTAACCAATGCCACCCTGCCCATTTTATGATCTTATCAAATAAATGTAGTCAATAAGGGGACCAAAAACCAAGTGTGCTTCGTGACATTACTAAATTTCGATTTTCCCGTTAGTTGTCATAAATAATTAAAATGACGGGTGTATTTACATATAGTTAATTAAAACAATTATTTAATGTCTCTGGCTTAATCGTTCCTTTGAAACCAAATACTATGCTAGGTCATTGAAATTATTAATTATTTCATTTGGATTTCCAAAGATACCCCATGTTAGCCACTTTCTCTCAACGCCCCTCGCTTGGCTTCATTGGCACAGTTATATATATCCTCCTCCTACAGCAGTTCCAAGCTCCATCACTCCCTAGTTACTCATTCTCTTTCGCTCTCGGAGGGCTGCGGTTTTTAGAACCGGAATTGTGTTGCAGTAGGTTTGGAAGAAGTCGAAGAAGATGGACCGGGATGTGTGCATGCTCGGAAAACCGGAAGTCGAACGGTTTTTACACATGACTGCGGGAAATGGAGATACTAGCTATGCTAAGAACTCCATTGTCCAGGTTCTATATTTTACGGTTTCTCGTGAACGTTAAGGATATTTGCAACAGAAATCTTTCGAACCATTTTTAAACAATACCTCGAACAACTGCTTAAGTCTACTAGTAATAGATTGTACATTGTGCGATGTGTGGTTTTTGGCAGAACAAAATCATATCAATCTCAAAACCAGTGATAGTGGATGCCATTGAACAACTGCTGGCCGGATCTTTGCCGGAGACCGTGACGATCACCGACTTAGGCTGCTCGTGTGGACCAAACACGTTCAACACGATATGGGAGATATTGGACGTCGTGCATGAAAGATACAGAGCTTATGGGCGTTCGTCGCCGGAGCTTAACGTGTTTCTCAATGATCTTTACAGTAACGATTTCAATAATGTATTCCAGTCGTTACCGGGTTTCCTCCATACAATTGAGACAGGAAAGGGTAGCGAGTTCGCCGGAAAATGCTCCGTTTTCGGAGCTCCGGGCTCTTTCTACGGAAGACTATTTCCGAGCAAGAGCATCCATTTTGTTCACTCCTCTTCCAGTCTCCATTGGCTATCTCAGGTTCAATAGATATTTCGATACATATACACATTCTCCAGCCAGTGCACCCCTTTTTTTTACATCGGCTATCTCAGGTTCCGCCATGTTTGGGCAAAGAAGCAAAAGAAGTGTTGAACAAGGGAGCGATTTACATATCAAAGACGAGCCCACCGAGTGTTCTTGAAGCTTACGAGGAGCAATTTTATAAAGATTTCTCGGCGCTTCTGAAATCACGTTCAGAAGAAATGGTCGAGGGAGGAAGAATGGTGCTGTCGATCGTGGGGAGGAAAGCAAGGGACGAGATCTGCCGCCATTTTGAGATGTTAGGGCAAGCCTTAATGGGATTGGTTTCAGAGGTGATCGATAAAAATTCACTCTTTTTACAACATAACGTAGAAACTACAAAAAAACACGACAATAATAGTGCCTGTTTTGGATATATTATATTTATTCAGGGACTAATCGACGAAGAAAAAGTCGACCGTTTTAATGTCCTCTACTATACTCCATGCAAAGAAGAAGTAGAAGCGGTTATAAAGAGAGAGGGTTCATTTATTTTGGATCGTTTTGAGACTTTTGAAATCGCTTGGGACGGAGGAAGTGTCGATGAAGCGATAAACGAATTCGGAGCGAGCGCAAGAGTGGCGAAGATGATGCAAGCGGGGGTGGAATCGATGCTGAAGTCTCATTTTGGAGGAGAAATCATTGATGAGCTATTTGTGAAATATGAGAAAATAGTCCGAGATCGTTTGCCAAAGATCAGTTTGAAGAAGATGAATTTTGTTCTTTGTCTGAGGAGGACTAATCCAACTTGATTTTAAGTCAAATTGTGATCTCATCATATAAAATATTAACCTATCATGAAAGTGATACTGGTTTTTGAACGGCGGTCAAACTTTTTATTCAGAAGATGTATCGAAAAAACGATACACGATTCTACAACTCAATTGAGGAGACAATGAATAATGCAAGACGTACTGACACGCTCTATAAAGTCCATGATGACTCTATATGTCGTTGATCGTGAGACTCAACTCGTACGAGTATGAATGCACGATTTTACGTTGCTTGAGAGAGTAAATTTTGTGTTATATAAAGGTAGAGTTCTCATTTCTAACCAATACAACGTGTTTCGAGATACAAATTGAATAAAAAATTTGCCAGAATTTCGACGGTGAGTAGATAAAATTATACTTTATGAGTTGAAAAGATAGTTTTATTTGAACGGAGTCTTGCCCTAAAGATGGCTAGTTTACTACAAACCCACGAGTTATGGATTCTGACAGCTCTTATTTGATAAGTTTACATAAAAACTCCATAGTTATTAGCTTTGACCTAGGATGAAACCCTGTTCATCTCCAGCCATCAGCACTTGAAGTAGCAGTAGCAAACAGACCCAACGCAAGCTCCACTCACAGCGCCTTCATATTTGATGCAGAAATTGTTGCACTCTTCTGTTTTTTTGCAGTCTCCACGGCACTTTTGGCATCGTTTCTCGCACAGCCTATCCTGGCCTTCCACCACTCCTATTTCTGCATAAAAAAAACACCTTTTATGAGATGAACAAATAGAAATTGTTAGACTTTTGAAGCTAAAATCTACCGGTTGATGCGATGACGAGGAGGAAGACGAAGAGGAGAGCGTAGATCGGGGAGCGAGAGAAGAGTTTGGCCATTTTGAATAGATGTTAATTGGGGAGTAGTTCGGAGGCTTGGACGAGGGTTGTTTTATAGTGGAGTAATGGTTGGAGTTGCCTAATGTTTGCCCAACTCCATAAAAACATGCCCAACTTATGTCAACTTCAAAGAAACATTCTACTTGGCCATAAGTTTGATTAAGGGAATTTTCGATCAAGCATGGTAATAGTTCCAAAATAGTACAAAATCCTTTCTTGGTCAAGTATCATTAATTATCTTGCAACGAATTATATTACTGTGGAAAATTGTAGGTGCTTGAAGTGTTAGATGCACAATAAAATTAAGATATGTACTGTTAAGACACACACTGTCATCACTTAAAAAGTAAATAAGATAAAACATTGAGACATATCTTGTCGTCACCCAAAGACAATACTTACATTTTAACGTCATCTTATATTCATGGTATAATATTCTTCCCTTCATATTACATTATATTGAGTATGAATGAGAACTCTACTTCTACTTGTATATAACCTAAATTGTACTCTATCAAAAACAGCCTAACTCTTGATGCAAAGATCTGTAAAAGAAGCCAGATCTAGACATCGTAATCGAAGAAGAGAGATTCGACGAAAAAGTCATGCAGAAAATTGGCGGAATTTGTGCAGCCCCAGGCGTGTGTCAGCTTCTGGGTGCCCCGGCCCAGTTGGGGCACTCACTTTGAAGCACAAACTTCTAGGGCCCACTAACCGACGACCTCAATCGCTTCGCTTTTTCCGAGCAGCCCTCAGCCACAATCTGCTCTAAAATAATTCTAATTAAATAGAATAAATTGCGAATTGTAAATAAAAGAGTGCAAAAAGGAAAACAATTGCATTGAAAGCCGACAGAGACTTGGATCAACGTGGAGCCTCTGATTCTGATCATGGGGGGACCCAAGCATACCGACCGTCCGTTCCATTCAGCCTCTCCTCAGATATTTGAAGCCACGCAATTCTACACCGTACACGTGGACGAATAGCAAAATAGGTAATATAGAAAGAACAGAGAGTATATACGACGGGACTCTTCTCCTCCTTCGTAGCGCCGTATTCAAGTTCGCTTGGCTCGGGTGAATCGTTCCGAGTGATTATTTTTTCATTTTTGTTTATTTTGACGGAATATATTAAACCCAGAAGGCGAGGTTTCTTATGACGGCTCTCAAGCCATTTCCAATCGAATCTCATTTGTTTTAACTGCACTTTCGTTGAAGAAATTGTCTTCTTTACTGTGCAAATTCACCTCCACCTAGCTGTCCTTTTCACCTTGCTTTGATCACGTTCTCTCGATCCCACATTTTTGTTTAGACAAGTTCCTTGTTTGGTGTTTGCTGGTTCTGGCGTCTGGGTTCAACGTTTCGTTCATCTTCTTGGGCGATATTTGCTGCTTTTTTGGCATTGCTCTGTTTTTTCTTGTGCGCGGAACGGTGGTTTGATTGTCATTGATCTTTTTTTTATTCGAAAATCGCTTGGAAGGGTCTTCGAAATGGATTCTTTCTGTGCAACTCTGAAAGGCAATGTCCATTCAGTACGAGTAAATAAGGTTGAATCGAGGATTCGGGGTTCAGAATTTTGGGGAGGGAATATCAGAAGAAGCCTAAAGAGCAATGATTTCAGCATTCGACAATGGAGGAATCAAAATACTGAAATTCGGATTAGAAACTCAAAGCCTGGATTTCCCTTAGCTCTTCTTACGTCTGATATCAATAATGATACTTTGGTTAGTGAAGTTATTGCTGCATTCTTTCCTTTTTTTGAAAAACTAACTGATTTGAGCTGTCTTTTTATCTGAACCTGTTCCAGATTTACCAAGATCCTCTGTTTGAAACTCCAAAAGCTGACCCAAGAAATGTAGCTTCGATTATATTGGGTGGAGGAGCTGGAACTCGTCTGTTTCCTCTTACCAGTAGAAGGGCCAAGCCAGCAGTAAGTTTCTATTAAATGATTAGTTTCTTAAATGGATAAATTTCTATACTTGGAATATCAAGCTATAAGAGTTGTTTTTAATAGTTCTTACTTTCTTATCCTTAGAAGTTGTGTGAAGTGATCTTCATATTTTTCTCTCTATATGATTCACTTGCAGGTACCAATTGGTGGATGCTACAGGCTGATAGACGTGCCAATGAGTAATTGCATCAATAGTGGCATCAAAAAGATATTCATTTTAACTCAGTTTAACTCTTTTTCTCTCAATCGTCACCTTGCTCGCGCATATAATTTTGGAAATGGCGTGAATTTTGGCGATGGATTCGTCGAGGTATGGTAAACTAAACTTGGTCTCTGAGTTAGAAGCTTCAATGATGAAGAGAAATCAACTCACAATTTCACTTTCCCCATTTCGAAAACAGGTCTTGGCTGCCACTCAGACATCTGGAGAATCAGGAAAGAAGTGGTTCCAGGGGACTGCTGATGCTGTAAGACAATTTATATGGGTGTTCGAGGTCAGTGATTAAGATTCCTTATTAATTTATTTTTTCCAATAAGAAACTTATATTAACATCTGACAAAAATAGCGAAGAAAAACAATTTCTTTCCAGTTGGAAAAAACTACTTTAGAACAGATTTCTGATTGATTTTTGATGTTATAGTTTGAGAAGGCGTAAATGATTGTTCATGATGCTGACAGGATGCTAAGAACAAAAATGTTGAGCATATATTGATTCTATCTGGAGATCATCTCTACAGGATGGACTACATGGAGTTTGTGCAGGTTTGGTTAAATTTCTTGCGCTTACCCGAGTATCGAAATTAAAATTATGTTTCATGATCTCCACTACAGAAACACATCGATTCAAATGCGGATATCACAGTATCATGTGTTCCGATGGATGATAGGTATGAAAAGTGTTGTTTTCTTTCTTGTTCATCAGTTGAAATGCCTAACCGAATCCATGGTTTTGAAGTTAGTCTAAAGTTCATCATCTTGCAGCCGAGCATCTGACTATGGACTAATGAAAATCGACAACACGGGGCGGGTAATACAATTTGCCGAGAAACCAAAAGGGCCCGACTTGAAATCAATGGTAGATAAACTTCAACGAACAATTATGGTTGAAGGAAACTTGTAACATTTGTCCGTTTTTGGCATATTTTCAGTCAGTGGACACTACTCTTCTGGGGCTATCAGAGCAAGATGCTCTAGAAAATCCGTACATTGCATCGATGGGAGTCTACGTGTTTAAGACCGACGTTCTTCTCAAGCTTTTGAGGTGGAGTTATCCTTCATCAAATGACTTCGGCTCGGAAATCATTCCGTCAGCTGTTATAGAACACAACGTTCAAGTGAGCTGCTAGCTTTATATTTATCTTGATGTTGAAAAATATATTGAAAAAGACGTTTATTCTGAGTGTGTTTTATACCATCAGGCCTATCTGTTCAATGATTACTGGGAGGATATTGGAACTATCAAGTCATTTTTTGATGCAAATCTTGCACTCACAGATCAGGTTAGTCAAACCTCGTTGGTAATTTCTCGATCGAACGGAAGTTATCGTTAAGTAGCCAGTCGAACGATCTTGGAGCTGGAAATATAATTGGATTATTTGGTTGATATTATATTACACTGTGATTGATCGAATATATTGTGCAGCTCCCAAAGTTTCAGTTCTACGATCCGAAGACTCCTTTCTACACATCTCCGAGATTCTTGCCGCCAACCAAAGTCGAACAATGCAGGGTATGGCTTGATAATTGTACCAATTTTTGATCCATGAGTAGTTTTTTGCTTCTGCTTGAATCATTCAACTCGAGTTCTTCTCGTAGATCGTAGACGCAATAATATCGCACGGTTGCTTTTTACGGGAATGTAGCGTTGAGCACTCAATCGTCGGCGTTCGTTCTCGTTTGGAGTATGGGGTAGAGCTCAAGGTATGTTTTTTTTTTCAAATTCCATATGAATACTTTGGACTCTTGGCAGTTGCTTGAATCCTCTTATTACCTTCTTGAACTTGTTACTTCTGAATGATGTCTTGTTGCTCAGTTTGAGTTTTGGAAACTGTTTTTGGCAATTGTTTTTCTCGAAGCTGCGAAGAGATGAATGATCAGACCTCGTCAAAGTTCAATCTTTTAGTTTGATATCTCAACTTGGAGTGCCATTTCTGCAGGCCTCGAGGTAATTAAAGTCTGATTTTGTAGGATACTATGATGATGGGTGCCGATTTCTACCAAACGGAATCGGAGATTGCTTCTGCTCTGGCCGAAGGGAAGGTTCCGATTGGCGTCGGAGAGAATACCAAAATCAGGCGAGTTTAACCGGAATTTGCCTTCTCCCTATTCCTCTCCACTTCAAAGTTCATTTTCATGATCAATATCTGCTAACTGCTGGCCACAATGATTGCAGGAACTGCATAATCGACAAGAATGCCAAAATCGGAAGAAATGTGATCATCGCAAACACCGATGTAAGTTCAGTCCCACGCAAATTCTCATCCAAACTTGCATAGATCGTGAAACTTACAAATCCGACATTGTCAGAGCGTCGAAGAAGCTGAGCGGCCGAACGAGGGATTCTACATCAGATCTGGAATCACAGTGATACTGAAGAACGCCACAATCAAAGACGGAACAGTTATATGAAATTGATAGAAGCTTTTCAATGGCGCCATCAATTTAGACACGAAGCGAGCGACGTGAAGCGAATTGAAATCCAGTTTATGCGGACTACTACTTTGCCCGTGTTTGTAAATTACAAATTCCCTTTTCGTCGTTCAAGCTTCATCAATGGAAGCTAGGGCTAGTGGGCTATTGCCTACAGGCGTTCAATAAAACAGAGCGCTGTTGACTGTTAATCCTCTATTAATTTTTCTCAATGAGACAATAAGGCCTTCTCCTAATCCAGTAATCTATTCTTGCCTGCTTCTTTTGAGATTATAGCAGCCGTTAAGTTTGTATTAGTCTTTAATCTTTCTTAATCATTTCGCTGATTGTGATATTACTAGTGGTAGACTGGTAGTAGAGCAAGTATAACGGTTAAAACTCAATTCGGGCTTGAATTTTTGGTAAATGGTTCGGTTATTTTGGAATTTTCGGAAATCCGAAAGATGATCGATGCATCTGAATCGAACGACTCAACTTTGTTTGGACGTCTGATGAGAATTTTTTTGAAGTTTTTGTTTTTTATAAATTATGCTAAGCAAATATTATCAGAATGACTTGAAATTTTTACCCCAAATTTACAAGAATAAAAGAGACTATGTCATAAAGTTTCAATTTTTTTTTACATTTGTACGATTTACTATAGTTTTTTGAATGCATAAACAAACAAATCATGTTAAAATTTCGTACGTCAATAAAAATTATTGAAACTTTGTCACACATTTACAATAATTTAAGACAACACTTCACAAAGTTTTGTAAATTTTCAGCACTTGTATGATTTACTATAGTTTTTTGAATACATAAAAAAACAAATTCAGTTAAAATTTAATAAATTTTTTTTAAAAATTTTGTCGCAAATTGAAAATACTGTAATACAATAATTTACAGAGTTTCCTAAATTTTTAATAAATTATACGCTTTGTTATAAGACTCAAGATCAAATTGAGTTCAACGCTAAGTATAATGGTCTTGGATCTTATTTCGTTGTTATTCTTCTTAGGCTTCCTGTTTTGTGATACACAGCTAATATACTTGAGCAAGTGTCAACTTGTACGGAGGAGAAAGCAAAACCAGAAGAGTAAATAAATACACACAACACGAACACGAGCCAAAATTCTGTATTACAAATGTCTGCTTGTGCCATTATTGGGAAGGAACGATTTCTTTTTTTCCATGAACATGCACACTACACCAAATGGTCGAGCTAAAGTTTCAAAATTGAATAAAATGAGGGAAGTTTGAAATAGGAAGACCACTCGAAACCTCATTTTTGAAAAGCTGGTGCTTTTTCAGGTTGGCTATTATCCGGAAGACTAAGCTCTGGAGGAATTTCTTGTGTGACGCCAGTCATTGAGCCGTAGTCCTCGTCTCTGCGGGCAAACTTCTTACGGAGCACCTTCTCAAACTCGATGGCGTCGAAGGGCTTGGAATTCTCAGCTGCATGGACTTGAGCGAGATTTGAATAATTGCTCGCTGACTGCAATATGAAGGCTTTCTCTTCATCAGTGAGCTTCCTCAGGAATTTAGCTGGATTTCCTCCCCAAATCTATGATTTTTGTTTAAAAAATATGGTAAGTTGACAACAATAGGGGTAGAGAATTTCTTGTTTTATAAAAGACAAAAACAAGAAAAGGCAGCACATTCCTACAAGATCATTGAAGGTCGAACAAAAATGAGAATGGAACCATAAAAGAAGTTTATCCAAAATCATATTTCTGGCCGATGAATATGCCACTCATGGGTATAAAAGCATCATGTGCTAAAAACCATGGCATGTTAATAGTGTTGTATTCTCAAATAAATATTAATACCGCTTCCTTTTGGTGTAGAATTAGAAGTGAAATTTTTCTTAGAGTACCTCGCCAAAGGGTATTCTTGTATTCTGTCTCACAAGAGCTCCAGCAGCAACCATGGCATGTTTCTCAACAACAACTCCATCAAGCAGGGTAGCTCCCACACCAACAAAGGCCTCATCCTCCACCGTACATCCATGTAATACAGCACTATGGCCTGCTCAGATAAAATTGTTTTTTTTTAAGTGGGGAAAATGATAAGTCACCTAAAAACTACAGGGAGAAACAAATCAGGAGGATGCTGCAAAGGTGTAAATATTCATTAGAGGTGATTTGCAATGGCCAAAGCCTTATTTGGCAGGGGAAGTACAGGAAAGAAAATGAACTTGCCAGCATCTTACACACCTACAGTGACGTTGTCACCAATAATGGTTGGCAAGACCTTCCCACTTAAATTGGACTTTGCCACATGAACAAGTGAGTTGTCTTGTATGTTGGTTCCAGATCCAATCCTGATGTTGTTAACATCACCTATGCATAAACACATTTCACAAGAATATATGTGTAATTTACTATATCTCAAATATGAACTTAAATTCAGCAAATAACAAACTTCAAGATTCCATATCAACAACATAAAATTAAAGATAAAAATATAGGAGATAGTTTCTTCCATTTAGCGATCAAAAGATATGTACAGCGAAAAAACCTTAAATATTTTCTGGAGTTTCATTTGACAGACATGGGGTTGTAGGCAAGTGACTTTAAAAAAATAGAACAGAACATGCTTACCTATGTTAACTGAATGATGAGATAGAAACATAGTGTTAATATAATTTCCTTGAAAAAAAAGGAATTAAAAATGGAGAATTAGAAACATCCCCAAGAAAGAGAAAGAGAATCAGAAAAAGGTTCTAAAATGGTCAAAACTCTGGAGATGTATCGCATGATCTAAACATCCAATGTAACAGAGATAGCATAAAGATTTCAGTAAGAAAGCAGTAGCCAGACTTACCTCTTAAAACACATCCATACCAAATAGATGATCCTCCTCCCACTTGAACATCTCCGGTAATAGAGGAGCACGGAGCCACAAATGCATCCTTATCAACAACGGGAGATTTGTCAAATATATTCATCAGCGTTCGATGCCTAGATACTGCAGCAATGGTCACAGTTAACGTTAATCGGGGGAGAGGGTGAAACTAGCTCATTTTTTAATCAATTATCGGATGAAGTGAAAAAATTCATAGATTGCTAAATCATGACTTTTGGTGCATGAATATGCAACACTACTGCAGCCACTTAAACGTGTTCAAGTTCCATTACATTACAATGGCTCCAGCCACGTAAAGAGTGATATTACATCGAAATTTTCTTTTCTTCATTCTCCAACGATGGAGCCAATTCAGCTTGCAACAGTCTTATTTTCTCTAAATTGAAATATAAACTTCACTTGCATGAATTCAATCTATTCAGTAGAAATTCAACTTTTTTAAACCGAATGCCATTTCTCGAACAAAAATGAATATAACCTAAAAATGTACATGCGATCTCTACAGGCCGATCTAGTTAAGGAAATAACAGTTCCAACGACAGGACAAAGAATCTAGGGTTCGAGAACGTATCAGAAAAGCTTACGCTGCTCTTGGAAGTAGTAGTTTCCCTGGAGGCGGCAACCGAGACGATCAATCGCCTGGCCGGTCTCGCGGATCCAAAATCCAACAGTGTATATGGCTTTCCCCAAGGTCCCCATATCTCCTCTGCTTCCGCTTGGGCTTCGTCTTACTCTTCGATTCGTGAATCTTCAGAGCGGAACTGAACTCGCTCTCGCGCGGACTTTCGGGTTAACTAAAGTTTAACGTTTCATCGGGTGATAAAATGATGAAGCTTCACGGTAAGAAATAACAGAGATGCAGATTAGAGCATCCCTGGACCTGAGAGGGTAAATCAGCGAATTATCATTCCATGGAGACAAAAACGGTGCGTTTCAATTCCCTCGGCAGTCATGTTAAGAGATCCCGCTGTTTTTTAAGATTAAGATTGGCACTTTAACCACAATTCCCTTCATGGGCTATGATGAAGACCCAGATGAATTCAGCAGTGATGTCCATTAGAAAAACCAAGTCCATGCTCGCTACTCCTCAAAATATGACACCCACAAAGTCCTTCGGGCTAGTCAGAGTCCGATCATTGAAGCCCAATTCCACGACTAGCTTGGCAAGAGGGAAAAAAACAAGAAAATGTGAGAAGTAGCCGTGAAAGAGGACAGACGAAAAATGCCGAAGAGAAAAAAGAAGTCGGCGATAGAAAGACCAATTATTTCAAGAAACATACCAAACCAAGCCAATCAGACAGCAACGGCTTGAAAAAACCTCTTTTCCATCGTCTCTTTCTCTGTTTTTTCAATTCCGACAAGAACTTTCATTACCCACTTCATTTCCTCACTTTCATGAATCTCATTTCCCTCTAATGTTAAACAATACCCATTTGTGATCCATATCCCAAACCTTATCTTCCTCGAAAGAGAATGATGGGACAGGCACCAGCTACATCGTCTCTCTCTCCTTGGCAATGTTTTCAGTGGAGCAATCCATCGAACAGATAGCACAAGCTTATGTCTGAAACGCTCCTCTCTTTTTCTCATCCTTTCTTCCTTTCCCATTCTCAGTTTGGAGGTTTTGTTTTGTTCTTCTCTCCATTACCCCCTCTTCATTAGTTAATTACACACAAACCCCCAAAAGTAAAGGAGCTAATTTCTAAATATTAAATAAATACATTTCATGTGGCATATCCTTATCTTATCTGCGCCACAACAATGAGAACTATTAAATGGAAGTTAAAAAAACCTAGAAAAGAGAAAAATATAAAAAATGAGATAAACATCAGAAAGTCATGACACGTCAAATAATTTGATAAGCACATATGTAAAATATTAATAAGAAAATAGGTAAAAGATGAGAAATGCGTCACAATTGACTAGATATAGATTAAATAAAGATGTAATTTTACACCCTTCTTCATAATTATTGCCTAAAATAATATGCTTAACGACAACACCAGCAGTCCAAGCCCCACGTGCGTCCTCTTAAACCAATTATTAATGCCAGTGTAGTTAGTCAATGATTAATTAACACATAACCCTGCATATTTTTGTGGTGAATTGCGAGACAAATCACAGGGGTCTAAAGTGGGGACCACTTTCCTTGCCCCGTTAAATTAACTGATGGATGCGAGGATCCGGGACGGTTAAAGACTCGGGATTTATTAAGATGATAAGGATCCGCAATCCACAACCCATAAAACCGGATCTTCGCCGATTATCTGGCGGGGCCTAGCTCCGGTGACGGTGAAGAGCTTCGGGAATAAGAAAGGGTGTCGAGGAGGATAGAGTCGGCATTTTCTTTCTTTTCCTTGAGCTTTTGCCCACTGTCTCCGAGCTTTGTTGTTTTGTGTTCGAGACACAGTACTTGGCATTATTTCATATCCGATCCCTCTTCCCATCTGTATTCGACGGAGTAGTTTCGACAGAGCAACGCGTCAGTAGCGAATCCTTCTCTTGCATATCTCGATGTCGTTTTCTCCTTGCATTTATGAGGTGATTGAGGAAAACTATGGAATGACTCGAGGCCCTTGGTTTTGAAACGCTTTGTCTATGTAGAGCCATCTGCTCGCATTCTGAGCTCGATCTTTCGAATCAGCCTGTATTTTGTTTTCCTTTTATGGCCAAGTTGTCTCACATTTTTGTAGATCAGTACCTCTGCTACATCCGACTCAGATCCAAGTAGATTTTCTTCAATAGATTTTGTTCTTCGTGCGCTTTCGAAGCAAACTATCTTAATTTTTCCAGAAATTTCCTCCGTCCCAGGTTCTTTCTTCGCCTTAATTATTCGCAATTGGGACGCGATTTTGAAAATTCATCTTTTATATTGGTCAGAACCCATAAAATCGAGCTAGAAGTATGCCACTGAAAAGCTTAGTTCGTGAAATTAGAGATAGCATTGGAAACTTGAGAAGAAAAGGGGACGAAGGAAAGCCATTACGTCGTCATCCAGGAAAATCTCATATTGCACCAGAACAGCCGCCATGTTCACCTTCTTCTTCTTCAATTCCAGAGGGCCGATGGGCGAGTTTGCCCATCGAATTGTTTCTAGACATAATTCAAAGAGTAGAATCCAGCGAGACCTCCTGGCCTGGCCGACGAGATGTTGTGGCCTGTGCTTCAGTTTGTAAATCATGGAGGGAGATTACTAAAGGAGTTGTTAAAACCCCGGAGCAGTCTGGGTTACTTACCTTTCCTATCTCCCTCAAACAGGTTTCCTTTTTTCACTTTCAACTTTTTCGTGAACTGATTTGTGAATTTCATGACCAATTCGTTTAATCCTTTGTAAATTCCTTTGAATGCCATGAACATCGATTAGCCTGGACCAAGGGAGACTCCGATCCAGTGCTTTATAAAGAGGGAGAGATCAACTTCAACCTATCTACTCTATCTCGGCCTCAGCCCAGGTAAAAATTTCCGTTTTCACTTGCAAATATTAATTCATCACAATGCAACCTTATCTTATTCAAGAACCTATGATCAAATTTGTCTGCTAATAAAGCTCTCAATGGCTATGGATTTGAAATTATACAGCCCTGTCTGGGAACATGAGCAAGCTGTTACTCGCTGGAAGGAAGATTAGAAGGGCAACTCATACCGAATTTGTGATATCCTTAGTTGCCGATGATTTTTCTCGAGCAAGCAATACCTACGTTGGAAAGTTAAGGTAAAAAGCTTGCATTTGTCTATTCTCTTCTTTCTGCTAGATGACCTAATGATATATTACGACCTCATGGCCAGATCCAACTTCATGGGAACAAAGTTTTCAATATATGACAGTCAGCCGCCACAGGATCCAATTCTGCAAACTTGCAGATCTCATCGAAGAATTCATTTAAAGCAGGTTTCTCCAAGAGTACCCATTGGAAACTATATCATTTCCTCCATACACTATGAGCTTAATGTCCTACGAACTCGGGGTCCAAGGAGAATGCAGTGCACGATGAACTCAATTCCAATTTCATCCGTTCTAGAAGGTGGCACGGCCCCTACTCCAACCGAATTCACAAATTGTCTTGATGAAAAACAAGGTCTTCCAGTGTCACTACCAAAGAACAAGAATCATCAAGTTGAGTTAAGTTCTGCTAGTCAATCTGAGCCTTTCCTCCCTATTCATTCTCCACTTGTTTTGAAGAATAAAGCTCCGAGATGGCATGAACAGCTGCAATGTTGGTGCCTGAATTTCAGAGGGCGTGTAACCGTGGCCTCTGTCAAGAATTTCCAGCTCGTTGCATCAGCTGATCTTCCCCATAATATCTCCGAGACGGAACAAGAGAGGGTGATACTGCAATTTGGTAAAATTGGAAAAGATATATTCACCATAGATTACCGATATCCGCTGTCTGCATTCCAAGCCTTTGCCATATGCTTGAGCAGCTTTGATACTAAACCGGCCTGTGAATGAGACAACTATGTAGCTTTCTTCACTATTTCTAACTGGGAAAAGTTCTCACCCGAAATCAAATGCATTCATTTACTTGAACGGAAGCCATTCAGTCCCATTCCAGCCTCGGCTCAGCAAAGCACCCATTGATTGGATATATGGAAGGAAGTATAATTTCTTAAAAAATGATTTTCTATATGTGAAACTGTACAAACTGCTACATTTTTGGTATATATTCTGGTTTGTTAGGCAGAGACTCAAGGTCCACATCTCGTTTCGAGGCAATTTAGTTTAACCATAGTTAGATCTCTTGGTGAATGTGTAACGCTTTATGATAAATCTTAAAGCTATAGAATTTATAAAAGAGTGTATTAGGAAAGGTAATGATTGACAAATTCTATGTAAGGTTGACTTGGCTCTATAAAAGAGTGGATTATTTCCCAACACCACGTTTTTAGCCCCCTTCCCTATACAATTATAAATTCAAATTTCCAACAATACCTAAATAATACACTCATATACTCTTTTTCTTTCTGTTAAGATACATTTTTATTCCCTGTAGTTCAATTATTGTTTAAATTTAATCCTAGAGTTTCAGATTCCTACTTAACACCATCATAATTTCAATTTTGTTTTCAAATAGTTATTTCAACTATTTTCTGATTATATGAAAAAAAAGGACGGAATAAAAACGAAACTACAACTATAATGACCAGATTAAATGACTATTAGAAAACTAAAAATCATACTTCACCAGTTCACCATGTATAAAATAGAGTTCCATCGCCAAATAATTTAAATAGACTTTTATATGCATTAGTCATACCCCAATGTAATATGCGCTGCTGCTTAGAAGCTTATTAGGCTGATGCACTAATTTAACATTTTTTTCGAAATAACATTACCAAGGTGAAAAACAAAAACAAACATTTAAAAAAACTCCTATTATACCAGCCATACCTTTCCAATGCTAGCCCCCTCCTTGTTAGGATAGCGATTCCTAAGAAATCCATAGAACTTCAGTATGGCCGCATGCAGTTCTCTCAAAATCTCATGCTCAGAACAAAGCGAGACTTTAAATCTATCAAACTTTAATAATAATCATTTGGTGTGGCACCAATTTCCTGTAGGACTTAGACATATGCCTGCAACGAACATAATATTTCCAATTTCATACCTAACATTATAAATGGTCTAGAAAAGATCAGTACTATAATGTACTTTTTAATTAGTTTTTGATAAGTGCTAATTAGGATTTCTTAATGTGAGGGCATGTTGTTGTAGCTAACAGAGCTTAAAAGCAAGTGTGGTCCTTCAAAATGGTTCCTGCTTTTGGAGGTGAATAAATTCCTTGAAACAGCCTCAAGGTGAAGCAGCCAAATTGGAGTGAAGTAGACCGTGGATCTAAGCCTTGGAAGATCCAGCTAAAAGTTCTTATTTTTTGTGTTGCTATTTCCTCGTATAATATTAACGTCTTGTTGTTTTGCATAACGTGAAGAAAGAATTAGAATTGTAATATTATTTTGATATAATGGATACGAAGAATTTGGCCCCACAGATGTAGGTTGTTACAGAGAATTGCGTAAACAATCTCTGGTGTTCTTTACATTTAACTCTTCGTTTGGTTGTTTGACTAAACTAGGGTGGTGTGTGATTTTTACAAGATCTTAGACTTTACAATAATAGAATGAATGTCTCAGAAACAATACCAGTATACATCAATGACGCACATTGCATACTAGAAAACAAAAACTGTGATTTTTATTGCCAACGACTTTTCAACAATTCTCCTGCTAGAATGAACTAGAAGCATACATATTATAAAATATATATTAATAGAAATCTCCCACATGTAAGTATAATACATTATCAATAAATTATCATAATTTAAGGTTGAAAACGTAACCAAATGGAAACACTGAAGCTGTTTCCAACTTGTCTCTAAATTTATGTGACCACAATTATATCACTATTAGTTTGAAATCAGTAGCCTCTGTAAGATACGGTTGTAGGCGATGAACTGGGCATGCAAGAAGGGCTAATAGGAGCTTTGGTGGAGGAAAAGTTGGGGTAGATTATTAGTCTTTATCATCTCTGTATTTCTCTCTTTTTTTCTTGTTGGGCTCTGGTGGGTTTTGAATGCTATTTTCTTTTGGGTTGTAATTCTGTTCCTAAAAGACTCTTGAGATTTTCGTCAAATGGGAATTTATTTTTCCTTAAAAACGGTGCGCTAGGTGGTGTAGGGCATGAGTAATGAGAAAGTAAACTTGACAACATGAATACCTAAAGCCGGAGAAATTCCTTTTTAAATGATGCTCAAAAACTGACATGAAGATAGCAAGTGAATTTTAGTAAATTTGAAAACCATAACACTCACTGGAAAAATTCTAAGAAAAGAGAACTCAATCTATGTAACTTAGAAGTTGCTACCAAAAGCACATCAAAGATGGATCCGTCCAACGAACCCTGACCGAGACTCGTTGAAACATGCAATTTCCGAGTCTCTGACTTGGTGAATACATGCAATAGGATAGTGCACAGGTTTTTTTGTTGTTTTTTGCTTCTGATTGGTTGATGTAACCTAAATGTTGTTAAAATTTGAATTAAGTCTTTTCCTTCCACTTGATATGACCAAAACAAGGGAAAAATCTACAGCAGATAATTTGAAATAGAAAATATCATTGCTGCTTTTGTCTCAAATATAGGCTACACTTATCCATCCGTAGCACATCTGAGATATGACTCAGGCTAAGAATGGGTCTAATCCCTCCCAAGGTACTAGATTCTCATGAGAGTCCACTTGCCAGTGATATTATTAAATGAAACAAAAGCCCCCTCGAGATTCCATAGGGCTGGTCTCTTCAGCTCGTCGCTTTCCCTCTCTTGTCTTTTCTAACTTTCATCTGGGTAAACGAATAACATTCTCGAACCACCCCAAAAGATATTTGTAAATACGGGGATCCTATAACCATCACCTCCACTTTATAAGGATCAAAGCAAGGCCTTCGTTTCCACTTTATAAGGAGCAAAGTAAGACCAGCTCAAACCATCACTTAAGCTGAATCACGTCCCTTGATTGAGCTATTCCCCACTTTTAATTCCTAGTTTACTTTCTTTCTGGAAATTACTTTATCTGTGCTCATCAACTCAAATCTAAGTACCCTTCATCCAAATTCTCCTGTTTTCTAACCTGACTTTTTCATTCCTGTTCCCGCCCATCAATTACTCAAAACAATGTCATCGGAAAGTGCATCTTTACGGGAACCCGCGTATTGGACTCCCTGCGAGAACAAGAAGTTTGAGCTGGCCCTAGCTTTTTATGACCAGGACACCCCTGACCGATGGGAAAGAGTGGCTAACGCTATTGGAGGGAGAACAATTGAGGAAGTGAGGAGGCACTACGAGATACTAGTGCGGGATCTCGAACAAATAGAAGCTGGTCAAGTTGCTATCCCAAAATACAAGGGGCACGGATGTATTGGTAGAAGATATAATGGAGGTTGCAAGTAATAACTCCAACCTTTTCATGTTTGAAATGTCATGTATCCAGAAGTTCATGCAAGTTTCAACAAAATTGTCTCCTATCTTTACAATCATCAAGCAAACTTTAGATGCATATTCACAACTCAGAAGAGAATATCGCCATATGCGACAAAGAGATTGTCCCAAGTTCTTGTGAGTCCAAACTTTTTGCAGACAATGTTTTCGCAAAAAAATTGGTGCGAAAGTTATATCTCGTCATTGGCTCATGAATTTTAGGGTCCGCAACTTTCCTAGGTCCCCCTGACTGTCCGTTCACATTTATTTTGATGGTGTTTATAACAAAAATCAATAGCATACAAGCCTCCTTGAAATAAGTCTACATATAACTGATATCATTTTTTAATGTTTCCCATCATTATATATACTTAGATGGCAAGTCAACTCCTAAAAGACAGCTAAAGGGCACATGAAATATAATCCTACGTGCTTAGATCTTACTGCACGCTTTCCTACGCGTATAAATTATGACTAGTATATTTATTATATGACGTGTTGCTAGCATGGACATGGATTAGTAATGTAGTATTAGATCCAAAAGAACACTCACGGATTCTTTTGGAAAGAAATGAATGTTAAGAGTGAAAGTATACGTTCCAATTTTTTTTCCTAATATCCAGAATCAACAGTCAGCACCCAGACAGCGTGGCGCTCATTTTACAGTCTTTATTTTACTTTCGCAGCATGCAGGTGAAGGATCTAAAACTTAAATGAAGCAGAAGCATGTGATAAGTGAAACCAAAGAGCTAGCAGCCAAAGAGCTAAGCAAAAACACAAGAGACGGCATGCACTTTTGATTTAAGCTTGTAGCTTGTATTGCCTTCTTTTATCTCAATAAAACTAAAACGTAATCTCGCTTCACTTTTCTAACTATTTCTTTTCTTTTTTGGGAAGTCAGATTAAACCTACTAATTCGAAAACGAGGAAACCTAATAACAGTGTGTGCGGAAGGAAAAGAGAAATACCAAAATTGACAAAAATATAACCTCAGAAAACAACTCAACAACCAATGCCAGCATTACAATTATTTCTATCAAAAAAACAAAAACAAGTAAGAGATTTTGGGAAAAAATGTAAGCTAATGGTAGGATCACCAACCTGATTTGAGCATGAAAGAAAAAGCACGATAGCAAGACGGAGCGGAAAATTGAGGACAGATTGCAGGGATCGGCCGCAGAGAAAGACGATGAGGAAAGAACGTAGAGTGGAGAGACGGCATCCATGGCGGCAATGAAAATGTATAAACGAATAAATCCAACTTTTTTATATGATAAAGATATTGAAATTCACAAAATTTTAACTGCCACGGATTCAATTTCTGTTAATTGTTCTGTCAATTCTGTTAAAATTCAAATTTTCATTCAAAAATTTATTCACTGTAATCTGCAATAAAAACAGTTAATACCCATGTGGGTTAACATTGAAAAGAAAATTAACGGCAAAAGCAAAATTAACGGAAGTGGAGAATTAGAAAGCGATGAGGATTTGTCTTTTTGGTGGATTAGACAGAACAATCAATGAAAAAATTGTAGCATTAAAGTGTATGCGTAAATTACGTTAATCTCAGTAATTTATAAAATAAATTGGTATCTCCCTCCTTTGTACTCAAAAGACGAAATTTCTCGTCCCAAGTGCGCTCACACCCTAGCCCGACAGTTTGTGAGGAGGTTAAATCACGGTGACTCAGCAGTCCAGAAATATGAGACATTTACATGATATTCCAAGGAGCTACCCCAATATTGGAGGTAACAACTCCCACACTAGGACGACGCAGACGTCGAACTTAGGCTCCTGTACTCAATTTACTATTTCTGAGCCAACTGAACTATGCCCGTGCGGGCGGTATCTCCCTCACTCTTCCCCTTTTGAGGGGTAGGCACGGCGTCACTGGTTTTGCTCAATTTCAACCGGCTCGTGCAGTTTTGATTGTAAAAAAATTAGAACTGGTTTTTTTTTAAATCGTGAAGCGGCCCGGCCTGGCTTGGGAACCGCAAGTAAAAATCGACTGTTCACGATTCAGTTGATAATTTAATAGAAAATTAAAAAAGATGGATCAAGTTGGTAAAATGAAAACAAGTCCTTTCAATGAGAAAGCAGGAATACAGTGGGCATGAATTACAACACACAAGACTATTCTGCTGTCTAGGAACAGAAAACAACTGATCAGCACGAGTAAAGCTTCTCATGAACTGCCAAGGTATGCCATTCATGGGCCATGAAATCTTCATGTGGTCTGAAATATTTATCTGGGCAATAGAGGCCTAAGTTGGTGACTTGACTTGTGTAAAGGCAGGCAAATCTTTCAACCTGCAGTTCATATAAGACCAGTAATCTCAACATCTACAAATCGATATTTCAGATAAATATTTCAGACCAATTACGAGCAAGTTCTATGTAATAGGCGCAATAGCTGTAATTATGTGTCATACCTGATGAGCAAAGCGGGAGTTTTGGTACCCGGTTTTCATGAGCTGTCCCCAGATCTTGTGGAACTAAGATTTAAAGGGAGAACCATAATTGGGTTATAGTAGAAAATTAACTATGCCTTAAAATGCATGTTATGCTTCCTAACTCGCATTTCATTTGGCGGTACTTTGTTCATCCAGCAGCCGTCCAGAATCCTCCACTTGTGAAAACCCTCTACCAAAGAACAGTAACATAGAGGGAGAAGAGGTGCATGATTAGAATTCCCCTATCGTGAAATCATTGAGGATTCAACCATATTATCCGAGAGTAAATCTTAGAAGTGGGCAAAACTAGACCAAAACCATAAACCAGATTGAAATTGTCGGTTTTAATTCGATCTTGGTTCTAATTTTTAAAAAACGGCAATTTATGAGCCGGTGTCAAATTTTAAGAGTAAAAAACCGTGAAACCAGAACTGAGACTGTTAGTAAAAAAGTTCTATAGTCGATTAAATGTGACTCACTCCCTAATAAAATCTGATATAAATCCTAAAATTTGTTATAAACTCGCTAAATTACTTAAAATCTGATCCAAATATAATAAAAATATATTTTATTGTTATATTTTATTTTTTTAATATAAAATAAAATTAGGTTAAAATAATTACAGTTCTAGTTTTATTTCGGTATAAAATTAGGCCGGACAGGCCCGTACCCACCCCTAGTGAATCTCCCTTCATGTAATGGCTATCTGATCAAGGATTCCAACAAATAGAGTATTCTGACCGGAAAAAAAAAAAGCCGCGTAATGTGCCACCAAGTGAAATGTGAGTTAAGCAACAATAACAATGGAATATGGACAAGGTAAATCAATGATGAACTTGTGATTATCTACCTTTTGATGATATGCCAGATGAGCAAGTTGATGGTTGAGCCGAACCTGCTCCCTTTGAGCCTATCAAGAGCAAATTTCATGTCTTTTAAGAAAGAAGCATCATGTTTCGTTTGTGCTAGGCAATAAGATAACTCATGGTCTGACCTGCAATGCTTCGTGTTGAGAAAATGACTTCTGCTTCTCATCATGATCGTCGTCATCGATATCATACCTGAATTATAAAAAGATTGATTGGAGTTTAATGCTTGATCATCCAATAATATTGCATTCAAAGAGCGGTCACCTGAGTCGCCACTTTAAATCATGAAGTTCGTCAATGCGGTCGTTTTCACTTCTTAATAACTGAAGTTCCTGCACAAAGCAAATTAAATTGCAAAGTAACAAGTAAAGATGTGAAGGGGAAAAAACGAGCAAATCAACCAATCGCAACACAATAGCAGTAATATTCGCACACTTTAACTAAGAAATAAATATGAACCTCGCATGTAGTCTTCAGTTCTAAGAGGAGTTCAACCTCTCTTTCAAGCTCCGGAACAACAAGCATTGTTCTCCATCCTGCTCATCACACATAAAAAGTAGTCAGTTTGAGAATATTACCTTTCTTATCAAAGAATTAGGCAAAAAAAAATGTAAAAGATGATATAAATAGCTGCATATTATAAACCTCATTCGGTGTTGAAAAAAAGGGACCACGATGATGAATTTGCTTCACAATAGAAGAATTAGAAAATAGGAAAGATTACCAAGAGCCTTCTTGCTCCGCAGTATATCTCCATATATGTGATCCCCAACATAGAGAACCTATCATAAATGCAGGTGAAGTCAGAAAAAATAAAGAAATAGAACTTCAGTAAAGTCACCCCCTTCTCTCTGTTTAGTGTTAGGTTAGTGCTCTTCAAACAAGTTTAAGACTTCAAAAGGAAGAATGACTTTAAAATTTCTTCACTGGAATCAGTTTACCTGGGAGCTTGACTCGATGGAGAAAAGTCTATGCAGATGAGCAACATTGCCTCCCTAAACACAGAAGGTTATAGATAGTTAATATTTGTAACATGCGATTGCCTGTGGATTTTGCATACATTAACGAAGCAGATGATGTGTTACATTCTCTTAGAGTACCTGGAAAACTTTACAAGTTGTGCTAACTCCTGAGAGATACACAGAAGGACTTCCCACCTTGTAACAAAGCGAACAAATTAAGAAAAGAAAAAGAAAAACAATAAGGGACTGGAGAAAACAATGAAACAAGCTCTGCGATGCTAACCTGGGGAATAGGAGAGCCATTATTAGTATTAATGAGCATTCCTGACTCTAGCTCAACCTCAAAGAGATTAGAATGCTTGTCCTCGTGAAAAAAGCTTGGTTTGTTACTGCAGTTACAAGTATGTAAAATATAATAAAGAAAAGGCTAAACAAAAACAAATTGGCTTTGTCGTGAGATTATGATTGTGCACATATGAAGCCTCTGATTCTTTTTTTATAAACATATATATAACGAAAAAGGAATTGAAATTTCAGGAGCTCGAGGGAAGAACGTTACCAGCCTGTAATGACAATGTCAAAATACTGAAGCCAGTCAAAAGTGCATTTGTTAATACCATCCATTGTTCGTGAGCAACAAAGGAAATTCATCACAATGTTAGTATAATCCCATAAACTGCAACATAAAGATCACTATATCAGTATTTTAACACATAACTGGTCTGTACTGTGGAAAGGATGTTAAAAATATACCATACCTGTTTGTTGCCAAGAAAGTAAAACGACCAGAATCTTTTAACATTTTCAGCATCGGTACTAAAGAATTGTCTTCATTTATATATCTGGGACAGAAAATCAGAGTAGCATTAGGTCCGATTGAGATCAGCCTGCTATGCTTCAAATTTTGAGCCACAAAAGAATTCTTATTTGTATTTGATCAAGCTAAAAGTCTGATAGTCTCTCTCTAATTTCAATGGTCAACACACCACTAAATACCATTTTCTTTCCTTCCCTCACCTTTTAGGATCTTTAGCAACCATCTGCTTCAGTGTTCCATCACGATGGCACAAATCAACTGCAGCTCGAACATCTTTGTACATATGAGCATAACTGGTGGTGCAACAAATTGAAACTTTGATTGAACGACAGTAAACTGGTCATAGATATTCGAAACTGCATTTTTTTTTCTTTTTGGCTTTAATCATGGAAAAGAAAGTAAAGTAATTACAGTATGGTGACAAATGGATTAAATTGTTAAATATCCATGGAATATAACATGATATAACGAGTTTGGACAACGACACTGAAAAAGGAAATTCATAAATTAATCATATTCACTCTTACTCTGGGACTTTTTCTGGATTACTATCTTTAAACTCAATCAGTTGAGCAAACATGTAGGCTTCAGCAAGTGAAAAGAGGGTATCGATGAGAGCATAACCAGGCTCATCAAACGAATCCCTTACAAGAGTATTTCCATACGTTGCAACTTTATCTTCCTTGGATAATTCCTTGAATCCATGGTAGGCTACTTTGACATACTTATGTTGGTCCATCTGTCCAACACAAACTCTTAAATTCAGCTAACTCGCTCATTAGATTTTAAGTAAGCCATATGCACATAACAATACATAAAAACTATTTAAATACGAGTGAGAATGATTGACCTTAAGGATGTTTCCTCTTTTTTTGTCAAGAACCAAGCCTCTGACCATGTAATTCCAATCAAATGACCAATCTAGCAACTGCATCAGATCATATACAAGCACAATAACTTTACCATATTATCAAATTACAATGATAGAATAAAAGGAGAATAAAAAATGAATCAAACAAGAGAAAAACCTCTTGAGGATATCCCAAGTCATACACCAACTTTTTTATTGTGCCATCGTACGTGAGAGTTTCAAAAGTTTCAAGCTTGTATTGTGCCAACGTGTAATCCATGTCGAACCCGACAGCACGAATGTTCTTCATATTCAAAGGCCGATTACAAAATATCTGTTTTCTCATATCGATTTTCTGTCCTCCCTGCAATGCCAAATTACACGATTCTTGACCACACTCACTGTGCACTGCATGGAGAGAAGAATCTGGCTTTATCCATGCAGCAGGGGTCTCCTGGCTCTCGCCCATCGAATAACTCAGCCAATTAGCTCCTGAGGAGATTTAGCCATGAAATAGAGAATACAAGCTTAGGACGAATGGAAAAGAGTTCAATTAAATTAATCTGAAGCAAATGAATTATCACATGTTTTATTTTATTTCAATGCCCTGTGCTAGTGATAAGCGCCCATGAAAGCAAATATCACATAGACAATCTGCATTTTCAGGGATTCTCATAGATTACTACTGCATTACGGTAATACAAAAACTAACAAGTAGAAAAAGCTCTTCATGATTTATGTAAACGGAACAGAATCAAAGAAATTGATAAACATGCTCTCTGCCAAATGCAGAACTGTTGATTTCTTTAACCATAAGGGTAAAATAAATAAAAGAAAAGGATGAAATATGTAGAGAGAGAAAAAAGAATCATTCCAAATCTCTATGTTCAACTTTGTTGGTCAATCTAACGAGATTATAGTGGACCATGTCAAACCTCGAAATCTATCAAGGGACACACGAAGAAACACTTCAGATTCAAGTTTCTAGGTTGAACATGCGGTCTTCGTCCAAAAAAATTCAGTAAAGAAGTAACTAACAACCATTCAAGAAACCTAAAAACATGTCAGCTGTCGCCTCCCACAACCTTATCCCGTAATGAAGCTTACAAATGAAGTTCGTTAAATTCATCGTATAATACACAGCCTAGATGATTCCTTTTTATGAGCATCGTTGAAGGACATAAGCAGAAAAAACTGCACCAAAAAATAACTAAAGATGGCATAAAAAAATAGTGAGATGAAAAGAACGAACCAGACTATAAACACCAGTCTCCAGCAGGCGCCAAATGTATCTGCGAAGGAAAATATGGGAAGAGAAAAACAAAGAGATAATTTGGTAGTAGAAAGCAACCGAGACAAGGAAGCCATCTTCTTGGGGTTTCGCCAGACGAATTTAAATAGGAATTCGGAGAGCGGAGAATTGGATGCTGAATCATGCGGGTGACAAGTTGACTTCGCGAATTTGCCAACATAAACTGCAAATGGAGCTTTAATCATAGGATTATTCCATTCCGAAATTTCCATGCCGATGAAGGAATATGATTCTTGACGCAAAACCTTTTGACAGTTGAGCACTGTTGAAGCCACTGTGGAATCTCAAGCTGAGAATCGAATGCAACTGAAAAACGCGCGCTAAGAAAGCTGATGGATATGCCTTCCATTGTAGTCCCTGAACAGCGAGCTTCCAAGCAGGTCGTCTGCTAAACAAGAATAGAAAGAAGCTTCTTCGACAAACTAATCCGAACCAGATTATATGGACACTATACAAAGAAGAATTGCTGAAACGGAAATTCACGAATCGCGGACAATCAAAATGGCTACTCCGGCATAAACTTAGGCTCGTACAGTCAGATTAATTAACGAACTGCGGTCAGAGACTGGATCGGAATAAGACAAATCACTGAACGAACTGTTAATTCGATCGGCTGGCCTTCTCTACGCTATTGCCGTCGAGCATTCAACCTCCGTCTTCTTCGCCGGAAACTAAACCCAAGTCCTCTGTTAGTTGTTACCATCCTTTTATCTTTCTAATATTCTTATTTTACCCATAGTTAAATCATCACAATTTTATTTTAAATAAAAAAATAAAAAATATATATTAAATTTAGTGTCTCTAACTTATATTAATTTATAAAAAAAATAAAATTTTAATAAAATTATCAATATGCAAATTAGTTTTATTGATTTGATCTATACGAGTATGGCAGGGTTCTTCTGCCCACCCTTACCAATATGCGAATACATTATCTAATGAGTATGATTCCTGACTACACGTGTTGTCCTTTATTTAATTTTTTATTTCATATTAAAAAAAAATAGTGAAAATAAAACTTGAATATTCTCTATAGCTTATGGGCATCATATCTACGAAAGTAACACTTTTATTTTATTTAATATAAAATTTATTTAATATAATTTTCATTGCTAAGGAAACTAAATGATTTTTATTTATGTTTTATCACAATTATTTAATAATATTATAATGTAAAACAGTTGTACAAGATGTGATGACCAGTTTCGAGGAGAGGAGGGCCTGTTATTTTATTTATTAAATGTTATATAAAAATAACATATGATAATTAAATAAAAATCGATAGGTGGAAGAAGTGGGGAGAGCTACAGCTCAAATAAATGCAATTTGACCGGAGCAATTAAACCAAGGCCTACTAAGGGGCCGTGTACGTAAAACATTCTGCCTCCGCCGGACTTTTGTGTCTCGATTTGTCACCGGAGCTTGAGTTTCCGGCTAGCGAGAAGCTTGAAAGAACAAACCACGCGCCACCCAGTAATCTTGTTGGTTGGTCGGAGCTATGGCGGAAGTTCGATGCTGTGAGCCGGAGTTCTTTGTGTGCATAGTCGTCATAATTGGATTGGTAGCTTTCGCCGGCTTAATGGCCGGACTTACTTTAGGTCTGATGTCTTTGGGTCTCGTCGACCTTGAGGTTCTGATTAGGTCCGGTAGACTTCAAGATCGGAAATACGCCGGTAATTCCATTTATTACTCAGCTAGTAGAATTAAATTTCTGTAAGGGTATTAGGCAATTCGTAAATCGATCGACTTTATTTTGATCTCTGAAATTTCTTCAAGTCTAGTGGATGCTTGTAGTATTCCTTTTCTTGGGAGTGAATCAATTTAGTGACTTTCGAATCATGTGTTGTGAAATTTGTTCTCTTTTTCTGTTGCAGCAAAAATATTCCCTGTGGTAAAGAATCAGCATCTTCTGCTTTGTACGCTTTTGATTGGAAACTCTTTAGCGATGGAGGTAAATGATTTTTTATGAGTTTAATTGGAAAATAATTTTGATGCTTTTTCTCTTTGTTAAAGGCATTTGATGTGGTGTAATGCTCTTTTTTTTTAGACTCTTCCCATATTCTTGGATAAGATCGTCCCTTCATGGGCAGCAATTCTCATATCAGTGACATTAATCCTCATGTTTGGAGAGGTATCTTTTAAAGAAAGAATCTGAAACGATTTCTTTTCAAATATTGTGTTTGTTTAAATTTACTTTTTAAAATCCTATTGCAGATCTTGCCTCAAGCAATCTGTAGTCAATATGGATTGAAAGTTGGAGCACTAATGGCTCCGTTTGTCCGCGTTCTTCTTATGCTTTTCTTCCCCATTTCCTATCCCATTAGCAAGGTCGGACACTAACGCTTTATACACTTGGACCCTTGGTGTGACCGGAGAATATTAATTCGTTGTCTTTATATAAAAATTACAATGTTAATGCAGGTTTTAGATTGGATGCTAGGAAAGGGGCACGCTGTCCTTTTAAGACGAGCTGAGCTTAAAACTTTTGTCAATTTTCATGGAAACGAGGTTTGAAACCTAAAAATCTGTTTGATTCTTTCCCTAGATATTAGAAATTTGCAGAATAATCTTTTTCCCAAAGGATAAAATAATTTTATGCTGTTTAGGCTGGTAAGGGTGGAGACTTAACACATGACGAGACTACAATCATAACTGGTGCGCTTGAATTGACTGAAAAAACGGCAAAAGATGCAATGAATCCTATATCGAATGCATTTTCCCTTGATCTCGATGCAGTTCTTGATTTGTGGGTTCTGAATCTTGTTCGTTCTCTGCCTTATCTCTGTGTCCTACTTTTGTTCTAACGAATTGCTTTCTTGTTGTAGGGACACATTAAATGAAATCATGTCTAAAGGTCATAGTAGAGTTCCTGTTTATTCTGGAAATTCAGCCAATATAATCGGACTTGTTCTGGTAATGTAGCTGTTTGATTCGTTTAAGATTTCGTGCTGCTTTTTGTTTCGTACAAGGTTATTGAAGTAGAAAAAGGGAGCATTCAATTTATTAGTTGATTTTCGTATGTTTTGCAGGTTAAGAATCTCCTGTCAGTTGATCCAGATGATAAAATTGTCCTGAGAAAATTGATCATAAGAAAAATTCCTCGGTAACGAAACATTAATTGTAGACACGACACGTAATTTTTGGTCTTCATCTATCCATCTTCGTCATTTTCGTTTTTTACACGAAACTACAGGGTGTCCGAAGATATGCCGTTGTATGATATTCTAAACGAATTCCAGAAAGGGCACAGTCACATTGCAGTTGTGTTCAAAGATCTCAATAAGAAAATTGAAGCAACTAAGAAAGATGAAGACTCTGAAAAGCATCATTCTAAGCACAATCACAACAAAAAGACCACCCAATCCGAGACTTTTTCGAAAAAAGGTATTGTTTTAAAACCTAAGCAACTCACCGATTGGGTGGTAACTTCGATTTTTTTTTCTATTTACCTGATCGGTGGTTTTTTCTTTTGAAATTCGTGCGATTGATATCGGTGGGTAGATGGTTTTGGTGGGGAAGGACATGATGGTAAAACAGCTTTAAGTGGAGGTCAACAGATGAAGAAAATGTCGGCCGCTACTCCAGGTTATAGAAAACGACATAAAGGATGTTCATTTTGCATTTTGGATATTGAAAATGGTCCGATTCCAGAGTTCCCGAACAATGAAGAGGTTGTTGGTGTAATTACCATGGAAGATGTTATAGAAGAACTACTTCAGGTAATTACCCTTTCTCTGTTTAACTGAGTTAAAATCCTCAATTTAGATTCAGATCATTTCAGGCCTTTTATAATATTTGATGCCCTTTGTTTTTATCTGATTGAATGTCTGTAAAACATCCCTAATCTAGGATTATCCGAACTCGATGAGTATTGAGAGAAAAACTTGTTTTTTTTCAGATTTTTTAGCATTTAAAACTTGCCCATTTCTCTTTAAAACCCCACTGGGAATGCAATCTTAAGATCATTTATGTTTATCAGGAGGAGATCTTAGATGAAACTGATGAGTATGTGAATATCCACAACAGGTATCGTTTGAATATAATTCATAAACTTGTTAACTATCTTCTAATTTTTTTACTGGGTTCACTCAGCTGGTTTTTCTCTGTTTTTATCGTTTACTTGGGTGGATGCAGGATAAAGATCAATATGCATGCATCGCCGGAGACCATAAACACAACCATATCACAACCTTCTGATACTGCCTCATCTTTAACCTCGATTCATACACCATCTTCAGATGAAAATGGCAGAAAATATCCCAACTAGGCAGCTTAGCTGCTATTAATTGTACATAAGGTGCCACTATTTAAAACGTTATCGTCTTTGATATTTTGATTAGATAGTATCCGAGTAAGTTTTGACACTTTGCCCGGGCTCTAAGACGCAGATTTGCAGTAAATTAGCCATGATTACACGATTTTTGGAAACCTCGATGTTTTTGCTTAGAATTGCTGCAGATCGAGCAAAAAAGGCTCAAAATTCACTCACCTTCTTCGTGTAAGCCAATATTTCTTTGATGTTTTTCTTCTGTAAAATGGAAATATGTTTGAAGGATGTCTCCAGTTTATTACTACCTTTCTGTATGAACATCTGTTGAAATTATTGACAGTTTTGAGAACAATAATTTGGCTTGTGCACCAAATATACCAATCTTGATATAAAGTTATTCAATAATTGCGTGGTCTGTATGTCTGTCTTTTTTGTTGTGGACTTCATTGAAGATTTATCGAAGTCCGAAAATGCCGACGTCTTATGTACGCCAAAACGAAGTGTGGTTTTAGAGAGTTTTCGTTTTTTTGGTCGGCGATTGATCTATTTTTTTTGTTTCTGGAGAACGTGCCCAAAATGGCTGGGAATCCGACGCCGAAGACGGTGGCGAGGATGGTGTGTTCCCAAGAACGGAGTATCGGATGGTCAGTTGCAAGCTAATGTAGACTATGCTTGCGGGCAGGGGATTGATTGCAGCCCCATTTGTTAGGATCTAGAATACCGACAACGATTAAAGAGAAGAAATAAGAGAAAGATACATAGGGGATTTTCGTGGTAACACCAAACGGTTAACCTTCACGACGGTCTCATCAGCAATATATTAGGGTTTCTTCAGAATTAGGGTTACAGACATGGGCCTAAACAAAGACAGAGGATCATGGGCCCGGGGCTCCGCCCCCCTACCCCCCGGCAACCTCACGGCGGCCTTACATTAGACTCCATAAAATCCAACAAATCTCCCACTTTGAGACTAATTCAGCCTACCAAGTAAAATAAAAACAACCATTATCAATAATATGCTGAACCGCAACATCTGCAAAAGTAATCACAGAAGACTAACTGAGGTTTTACACAACCCCAGTTTCCCAACATCAACACACTTTGTCAGCATGTCTGCTGGGTTCTTCGCGCCCTCAATCTTCTCTAAGCGCAACTCGCCTTTCTCCACTAAACTCCTGGAGAAATGGTATCGCCTTCGGATGTGTTTTGTCCTGGAATGATACACAAGATTCTTCACAAGTTGTATGGCACTTTGACTGTCAGTGTGAAGAATCCTGTTATGTTGTTTCTTACCCAATTCTTCAAGATAATCAGTCAACCAGATCATCTCCTTAGCTACTTCAGCAATAGCAATGTATTCAGCCTCAGTGGATGACATAGCAACACACTTCTGAAGTCGGGACATCCAGCTCACTGCTGTACCATCTATAGTGTAGACATATCCTGATGTACTCTTACTAGTATCCCCATCTCCACTTAGATCAGCATCTACAAAGCCTTGTAAGACTACATTGTCATTTCCGTAACAAAGTGAAGTATTAGATGTACCTTTCAAGTACCTCAAGATCCACTTCACAGCTTCCCAATGTTCCTTCCCTGGGTTTGACATATATCTGCTTACTACTCCAACTGCATGTGCTATATCAGGTCTAGTGCAGACCATAGCATACATTAGACTTCTAACTGCAGAAGCATATGGAACCTTTTCCATTTGTGTGCGCTCCTCAGTGGTCTTGGGTGATTGCTTCTTTGAAAATTTTAGATGAGTAGCCAAAGGAGCATTTCTAGGCTTTGCATCATGCATTTTAAATCTAGAAATCACCTTCTCGACGTACTGCTCTTGAGACAAATTTAGGGTATTTGTAGTTCTGTTTCGGGAAATCATCATCCCGAGAATCTGCTTTGCTGCACCCAAATCTTTCATCTCAAATTCTGATGACATAATTTTCTTCAAATTGTTAATTTCCTTTAGGCTTGATCCTGCAATTAACATGTCATCAACATACAGAAGTAGAAGCACATACGAGTTAGTATATTTCTTCAAGTAACAACACTGATCTTTTTCACTCATGTGAAAACCATTCTTGCACATGAAAGCACATACAAGCTTCTTTTAAGTTTACACACCATGTGACTCTTTCCAGGAATTTCAAATCTTTCTGGTTGCTGCATGAAGATTTCTTCATCTAAATCTTCGTGTAAAAAAGCTGTTTTTACATCCATTTGCTCAAGATGCAAATTTTATGCAGCAACTATACTCAACAGAATTTTAACAGTAGTTAGCTTCACAACAGGAGAGAAAATCTCAGAGTAATCAATACATTTCCTTTGTGAATATCCCTTAACTACTAGTCGTGCCTTGAACCTCGTTTTTCCATCTGGTTCAATCTTGATTCTGTACACCCATTTGTTTGAAAGGGCTCTCTTCTCAACAGGCAAATCAGACAACTCCCATGTCTCATTCTTTTCAAGTGATCATATCTCATCATCCATGGCTTGCTCCCACTTAATAGAATCATCTGTCTGAACCGCCCAAAACAACATGGGCTTACATTAGACTCCATCAAACCCAACACCATTCATGCGCCTACGCCATGAATCTAATCTATCATAGCTCTGGTCGGAATCCAAGTATTTATTCTCTCTCTCAAACTGTTCTTTAATCGAGCTTTGGAGTTTTAGTTTCGGAAGGAAAATGATTGACGATTTGCAGGCTATAATGGCGGCGTTTATCCCGGCGACAGTGGATGAACGGAAGAAGAACGGTGATGGATAGCGCGCGAGAGAGAGAGAGAGAGAGACGTGTCAGCACTCAGGAGAACAAGAACACGTGCAAAAACATGAACACGGACAAGTTTTTCTTTTTCTTTTTCTTTTTCCCGTGGATGTACAGAATTATCAAGTGTTTCATCCGTCGATCATTTGGTTCATCATTGGCGGTAAATCTTTCAGCTCTTCTCTCCTCGACAAGGCACTCTAACACAATTTTTTTCAACACTTATCTTCCCTTTGGGGACTTTTATCGAACACTTGGTGATCACTTTCCATCTCTTGTTCATCTTCTTCCTTCTCGTATGGAATGGCAGAAGATCTTTACTTGCAAGCTAGCTGGCAGTTTGATCATATTTAAAAAAAGAAGCTTTAATCGTTTTGTGAACAGAATTTCAGTCAAATTTATTTTAATTTTCTTTCATTTGCTTATTTGGTGGGATGTTTTCGAAAGCTACATGAACTAAAGAGTGCCCAGTTTGGATTTGGTCGTACTTGACGTCTGTGCCGGCCAAGTAAATGTTACTATATATGTGCTGCCATGGCTGGAACCATCTCATCTCCGGCAACTTGCCATGGCTAAGCGTCTTCAGCTCAAGCTTTCTCGTGTTATGCATTCCTTTCAGTTCTGCCGTCCCAAACGCTTCTCTTCTTTCCCAGATAATCGGCCGGCTCCGGTGATTCGTAAAACCTACGATATCAATTATCCAAATATTCCGGCGATATTGCCGTCCACGCCCGAAAATTCTCTGGGTTGCCGTTGCAAATCGACGTCGTGTGCTCTGTACTTCCCCAAGAATCTCTGCTCTGAGAAATCGCCCGTTTCTTGTAAAGACGTTGAAATGCACGTCGCTTCAGTGAGCGTAGGAACCAAAACTCGCGGCGGAGTTGACGGCGGAGATGAGATGATCCGCGGGTCGCAGTTAGCGGCGGAAAGAAAGAAGGGCAGGAAGAATTACAAGAAGAAAGTGAGAGACACGTTGTCGTTGAGTAGCCGTTGGTCAGTCGGCTACGACGGAGATGAAGAAAGCAGAAGAAGCTTTTCGAATGATTTCTCGTATGAATTAATCGACCCAGCGACGCCGATGATCGAGAGACTGAACGGAGGGTCATCGAGTAGCAAGAAGAAGATGAAAAACACCAAGATTCTCCGAGATCTAGATGTCTCCGGCGAAGAGAGGACGGCGGCGGGGACGTGGCAGATGATGCCATGGTCGGAGAACGAGAAGGTGAGGGAAAGCTACGTGACGGTGAAGAAGACTGATCGGCCATACGAGGACTTTCAGAGGTCGATGCTGGAGATGATTTTGGAAAAAGAGATACTTCGAGGGGAGGAGTTGGAGGAGCTTTTGCAGTGGTTTCTTGCACTGAACTCTCCGCAGTACCATGGAATGATTGTTAAAGCTTTTTCTGAGATCTGGGAAGTCTTGTTCTGTGATTCTCTGGTTCAAGAGTGAGCTCGAAGAAGGACATCCATGGCGGTCATCCTTTTATACTCAGTAATAGGCTGAATTACACTTGTTGCGTGAATTAAAGGCGATACTATCCTCTTTCATACTGAATTACACTTAGTTTTAAAATTCTAGATTTGAAATTGTGAAATAATATTATGTTGCGTGGTTTGATTGTGTAATAGCTTTGCTCTCGACATGTAGTTTGAACCATTTGATTCTGCTGGGCTTAGGCCCATTTAGTGGACAATTAAACGTTTTTCTCCCACTTTTGGCGGTAAAATTTTCAACCGGTTCCAAGGTTCCGTTTGAATTACGAGCCGAGATTACGAATTCGCGCGTTCGGTAACGTGGAAGTTGAAATATTGCCGCAAACTTCTTTCCTCAGTTTCTCGGAGGGCTCTGTGCACGGAATCCTAGTTGTTTTGGTTGATCGCGGGGGAAACTGATGCTGATATGGAGAGTGACGACGAGTTTCGGCAATTATCTACTTCACGGATTTCGTTTTGCTCATCCTAGAATGCTAGCTGAAGCGTTTGAAGAAATAAATTAATGTTTCCGAAGACTCTGCTGGAATTCCTTTCAATCCGATTCGCCTGAATTGACTACATCGAAACTCGTCGGGGAAGATTATGTAGTTTCCATTGTCCGAAGGTTGAAGATGTCATCATGGAAAAAAAAGGCTGGAGTCAGAATTTAATTGGATTCTATTCTTGATGGCAATGTAGTCATGGCTACGACTGGCTTTGACTTTCTTTATCTAAGCTTGATGTTACGGCTATGAGAAAAATATCGAGGATTAAGAGGACGATGACGTTGGAAACGAAAGTGGATTTGAAAACATAAGAGCGAAAGAGTTTAGTGTAAACTGTAGAATCCAGGAATTTCCATTAAGGATAAGCATACTTTGGAGGCGGTCAAAAAAGGAGGAGAAGAAGAAAAAGGAAAAGGAAGACAAGGTCTACCAAGGCAGGAGATCGTGTGAATTCTGCATTGATCACTTCGAAAATCAATGAGTAGCAGTTAGGACGCTCTTTCAAAATTCTTAAGAATAAACTAAAATAGACGAGTGATTCCAATTTATTTCTCATTCCGTCATGGCACTTCTTCAACTTAGATTCTCGCAGTTCCATTCCACAGGTAGAAAATAATGCAACGATAAACTCCTTGCAAAATCTCGGAGGGTCTTACGTTTTATATATTTTTTTTCTGAAATTCTGATAGTAACTGAATCTATTAAGCCGTTGCTTGTTTGTTCTCTGCTTGCTCAGAAACTGTAGATGCAAGTTCAAGTCTATATCAATGGGTGCAATGTCTGTTTCATCAGTTTTGGAGAGAAAAGGAAACTAGAGCTCTCTAAGAAGGTAATACTTATCCGTTGGCTACTTGTCTATTCAAGACTCCTTATAAAATTTTTATTGGCAGCAGATCTGTCATTGTAGACTATTCGAAATAGTCTGTAATGATGACAATGATGATGATTACGACCTCCTGAAGAGAATGCTGGTGGAGCATAATTCAGATAAGGTGGGAAGTGAAATGGCAGAGAAGGGATGAGTAGGCCGACGATTAAAAGACCCAAGATTAAGGATTGGAATATCCCATGTTATAGGGTGGGCAAGATGATTTTTACAGCGGATAACATCAAACTCTAACTGCATAGCCCAATGCATAGCCCAATTTTATTTTTCATTTAAGTTGATCATAGACTATATTACTGCATGCTTAGTTTGCAACCTTTTCGAAATTGCATTAAACTTTGCTACTCTTTGATGGTATTGAATTTGTTAATTTTTTGCTTTATTTATGAGCTCTCTTCAGGAAGATTTCATTGCCTCATTCACATTTACAACGAAAGCTCGATTCTGCTTCACCTCAGCGTATGTTTGAAAATCTTCAATTTTTTTTTCTAAACTAATCACAAGCTGATTTTTCAATTGCGTGTTAGTATCTTTGAACAGCCCTTATGAAAGTGACTTCTTGTTTGTCATCTATTATCTACAAACATATTTGGCTTACCTGCAGAACCATTTACTGGATGTCGATACCAGTTATGTCTTTTCAGTAAGGAACTGCATCTGTTGCTTTTCATCTGTTTTGGGGTTCAATTGATTTTCATCTTCATTTGATATAGGTAATGTCTCTGTTAGTTTTTCTTGGTCTTAATGAATTGATATTAGTTTAAGTGTGTTTGACTCTCCCAACACAACTTGCTTAATATTCCTGACTAATTGACGGTTGTGAAAGACATTGCTTGTGATAGTATTTAGGAACTAACATAGTAAACATCACTACTCTCAAGTCTCAATCCCAAATCCAATTTGTTGTGGTTCATCGGTTCTGGAGCTTTGTGGAAGATACCATTTATTGCAAAAAAAATTATTAAAAATGTTTTGAAATATTCGATTCCATTTTCAGTTGCAGGACTTTTATGATAGTCTAAAATTGATTTTTGATCAAGGAGTGGAAATTTTGGAATGTTCAAAGATAATGAGCCATTTTCTTAGAACTAAAAGCAGTCAATGTGTACTCATTGAAGGCATTGTCAAATGATTATAAAATAGTATATATTTAGTCAAATATTAATGATTTGTACAGAAAATTAGAAACTCTCTGAAAAAGCTTACAATGTGAAAAATTCCTCCGCCTCTAGACTGTGATAGTGAATGTATTTTTAATTTCATTTGCTGAGCTTTTGTTTCCTAGATTGTTAATGATGACCCTGGGGCATCAATCGCTTTTAATTAGATGGCAATTCTATTAGGGTAGTGTAATTACATTTTATTATACTTGGTCGTAGAACTCTAGTGTCTTGTTTCCTAGTGTATATCATCAATTTAATCTCTGCCAAATTGAGTGGTTATTGAGATAGATTTGTTTTGCTAGAATTTATACATTTAGAATTATTTCAGGCCTCAAGAACAAGCAGTTTTCCTCTAGAAACTTTAATTCAGATTAGGCTGAGTTCAACTGAGGTTATTATCTTTAGAAAAAACATAACACTTTTGAGCTTATTCCCACTTTTGATTTTACCCCCAATGAGTCGATACTAATTGAGCCATGCGGTTTGCTGGCTGACCCCATAAAAAGTAAGGATGACAAAAAGTGTTATAGGGTTATAGGGTGCCTTCCAATCTGGCCCTATTTCTCAAAAGCATGTGATCAATAATCAACCTTTTAATCATTTCTCCTCTTTTCTTTTTGACATTGAGCTTACCCTTCAACCTTAGACTACGTATAACTCCAAAACCAAGACCATCTATAGGTTGGCCTCATTTTTCTCAATTTTGTTTAGTTCTTTCATCCAAGATCCCAAAACTGGCTTTATTTTGGTGAATTTTGATTTTAAAGGTCAATCCTTTTATGAGATTTGTTCTTGCATACTTCACTTTCTAACTCTCCATTCTTTTGTCTCGTTTCAGATTTTCACCTTCTGGGCTACGCTCATAGTGATGATTCTGCACTCTCTAGCTGTACTGTACGCTCATTTCCCTTTCTACATACAGTAATGAGTTGGAAACAGAAGCGATCGTGGCCGTCCATTCTAAAACCATCGCGTGCCTCTTGTCATTTGGCCCCCACCCGAATGAATCGCGTCTGAACCCTGTATCATCAAAGTGGACGCCAGTTGAGGTTTGTGAATGACTGAAATGCCCATGGGGCATATTGGGGGGGCATAGCTCTGCTCACAAAAAGACAAAAAAAGTTCTTCACTTTTTTGAGAAAAGAACAAATACTAGGCTGAAGTCGGAACCACTGGTTTTAAATGAAACTTATCATTATTTGATCAATCTTTAACTGCAGCAGCATCGTGTCTCATGAGGTGCTGGTGCAGGGAATCGGAGCTTCGAGCTAGAGGAAAGGACGCGAGCACGTGTCTTCGTCCTGTTTTGGCTTCTGTGACATTTGTCCGTCATTGGCACTGTATCGTACAGGTAATTTTCTCATCGCCGCTCTTGTTCTAAATTGTCCTTTGGTTCTTCCTTTGTGACATTATTAACCAAATTGTTTGTCCGTTTCTCTCCATTCAAAAACATCTCATTTCAAACTAAAGTTGCGGCTGCTCATTTGGGTTTGTGAACACAGGGAAATAAATCATCAAAATGATACCAAAACAAGCCAGGAGCATGTGGGGGTAGTTTTGTCTATAGAGTGAGCATACAATAAATGCTTCACTAAAAAGGCACTAATAAATCTACACTACACGACAAGCACCGCCTAGTTCCAGTTCTCCCCGACATATTTTATCTGCCAGCAGATGTTGACACGTGTACGTCCTGGATTTCATCAGCGGAGGAAATAGTTGCAACGAGCAGGAATTGGAATTTGCCATTTCTCCGACCCTGGTAAGAACTAGACGGACCATGGTTAAAATCAGGGCCGCTTTATTTGTTTTTGTAGATTATTATTTTCTCGTTTTTCAACCCATATCTCTAAACAAGTGTAATACGTGAGGACCTAAGGCTGAGGATGACGACGCCGCTTTAAGGGACCTGGTTTGCCGGCCACGTCCTCGATTTGATGTCCAAATAGGTTAGAATTTAAGGGTACATGCATTCTACAACAATTTCAGATAAGTCACAGCAGTAAATTTTGATGAATTTTGTCCCTTTTTATCTCGGGAAACAATCAGCGTCTTTGTTTTGCTTGGGCGAGCTTGTTGTGATTTTTTCTTTTCTGCGAATTTGAGATTTGGATGCGGATTCTGAAGATTGAGATATACCAGGTTAAGAGCACTTGAAACAATGGCGGAAGTAGAGAATTCTTCGTCGATTGCACTTCCTACGGCTTCTGCAGAAGCTGGAGTTTCTTCTTCAGGGTTTCATATGGAGCCTGCATCGGAGATACCAGCAAAGAAGAAGCGAAACCTACCAGGGATGCCAGGTGAGAATAATCAAGACCTTCAAATATGAGTATCTGTGATTTCTTACTCGTAAAACTATATGGATGAAATATTTTCAGATCCGGATGCGGAGGTGATTGCTTTGTCTCCAAAAACACTGATGGCGACGAACAGGTTCGTGTGCGAGATCTGCAACAAAGGATTTCAGAGGGACCAGAATCTGCAACTTCATCGGAGAGGCCACAACTTGCCGTGGAAGCTCCGGCAACGGACGAGCAAAGAGGTTCGGAAACGAGTATACGTTTGCCCGGAGCAGTCGTGCGTTCACCATAACCCGGCCAGAGCCCTCGGCGATCTCACCGGAATTAAGAAGCATTTCTGCCGCAAACACGGCGAGAAGAAGTGGAAGTGCGAGCGATGCTCGAAGAAATACGCCGTTCAGTCCGATTGGAAGGCGCACATGAAAACTTGCGGGACACGAGAGTATAAATGCGACTGTGGCACTCTATTTTCTAGGTCTCCATCACTGTCCCTCTTCGTCGTCTTCGAAAAATCATTCAATACTGATTTCTTTGTGTTTCTGAAATTAGGAGGGACAGCTTCATCACCCACAGAGCTTTCTGTGATGCTTTAGCGGAAGAGAGTTCTCGAGCCCATCAAACCCTAGCCATCTCCAAGGTAGACGGGAAAGAAAACGATTCTTCACTGAAGATGATCGTGGCTTCACCTCCGCCGCCGCCGGTGACGCCGTCGAACACGGTTGTTTCTCCAGCTTTGTCCATTCAAAGTTCTGGTAAGCTTCGTCTCCATCACTAGGTTTACGACGTTTAATGCGAACCGATTAAAATATATGAACTGGTTTTATTTCCTCACGACCACTGCAAATGCCTGCATGGATGGCAATCGAGCTCTTGAATCGAGGTGAAAAGGACGCCATTATTAGGGAAACTCTTCTCTTTCTTCTGCTTTCTTTTTTTTTTTCCAGTTCAAGCCTTAGAATCCAAGCATACGAGCAAATGGCAATGATTCCATAAAAGTTTCCTTTGTAGATAAAAGATTTTTTTTTCCTTCATTGCAATGGCAATCTTTTCTCCCGAGTTTTTTTTTTATTCAGACATTATTTTTTCATCGTAGATTGATTGTTCTTGCCTGAATCGCAGAATTGCCGGAGAATCCAATCGGAGTATCGTCGTCAACTCTGAACTCGACCGCCATTAATAATCTTATTCCAAGCAACAACTGCAGTAGTGTATTAGCCAGCGTATTTGCATCTACTTCAACAACTTCTATCTCTCAACAAACAGGGACTTCCTTTCCTCCTTCGTTCTCCACTCTAGTCTCCACCTTCACCGGCTCCGATATTACTCCCAATATTCCGGCAATGGCCGCCGTTGAACCACCGTCGCTTTCTCGTGCCTCCTCTCTCTATCTCTCCACCAAGAATTTCTCTCTCTATGCTTCTCCCGAACTAGACCACCACCAATTCACCCCGGTTCTCCAGCCGCCGGCCATGTCTGCGACGGCGTTGCTTCAAAAGGCTGCGCAAATGGGCGCCGCCGCATCGAGCTCCTCGTTGCTTCGTAGGTTTGGGTTAGCCATGTCATCTCCCTCGCCTCAAGAAACTATTTCAAACCACCATTGGAGTGGTAATACAAAGCTTGACAGCAGCAGTGGTCGCTTTTTGTCAGCTGGGTTAGGGCTAGGAATGGCATCTCAAGCTTCTCGCTTAAACGATGCAATGATGGCTTCGTCCTCTCCCTTCGGCAATCAGTTAATGACGCGCGATCTTCTAGGGCTCGGCATCGGAGAAACTTCGGCTTCCACTGGTGGACTCTCGGCGCTGTTCACTTCCTTCGGCAATGGTTTTGATGTTGCCGCCGCAACTTTCACCGCAGGCGGCGGCGGTGGTGGCGGAGCTGAGTCTGGAAGCAATATGGACAATGGTTGTACAGCAGATAGAAAGCCGAGAGGTCCCACTTCTCTCTAATCCGCCATAATTGAGTAATCTTCGCCTGCTCGCTTGTTATATTATATACACATAATCATGGGGAAAAAGAATAGTTTGTGAAACTCAGAACGACGAGAGCCATTTTTGTTTGAGTCTGGAACAATATCTCGTGCTGTTGTAGGTTGCACGTACGTATATACATATGTTCATCTTCTAGGTTTAGTCATTAGTCCTCCGGGTTGTCTTTTTCGGAACTTGTAGAATGCAGAGTGGAATTCAGGATTACATTTGAGTTTCTGAAACCCTTTTGGCTCCATTTTCTCTCATTCGAGCCAGATAATGCCATTGGAAGACCTACCACCTGGAAGTCTCCGAATCTGAGAAAGAGGTTTAGGATCATTATACACTGCAATTGTGACGTGGGAAAGAGTTAATGGAGATGGGTTTTGGTCAACGAGGTGAGGTTATCAATCAGATTGCCAATAAATGAGATGAGTTGGATACTGAACTGTGGGGCCCTCTTCTCTTTAATTGTCGCTGGTGGGCCCCTTTCTTCTTCCTCTTTCTTACAGTATAATATTATGTTTATTAAAAAGTGTAGCAATAAACACTATTGTCAACACCCACCATCATCACTTGGGCCTGCAGCGCTGAAACTCGGGTCACTCCTGTCCTGCGTCGTCAGTCCCCCTTTGAAATATTCACCATGAATCTTCTGCTTCCACTTCTAGCTCTTCCAGTAATCATCATCCTCTTCAAATTTGGGTATTCAATCCTATGGGTTCCTTTACGGATTCAGATCCACTTCCAGAAACAGGGCATAACAGGCCCCCGCTACCGGCCGATTGTCGGAAACTCCGCCGAGATCCGCCGTTTCTACGCCGAGGCCAAGGCCGAGCGGATGCCTTTCAATCACGATATAATCCCTTGCGCGATCCCCTTTTACCACCGGTGGTCCTCCGTCTACGGCAAAACTTTCTTGTACTGGTTCGGGTCTTTTCCCAAACTGGCAGTGTCCGACCCGGATTTGCTTAAAGAGGTTTTGTTGAACCACAGCAAAGCGTTTGGGAAACCGAAGATGAACCCGATGGCTAAGAAGCTCTTCGCCGATGGGCTTGTGGGGCTTGAAGGTGATAAATGGGCCTTGCACAGAAGAATCACAACCATGGCATTCACGTTGGATCGCGTAAAGGTAACATCTTTCACCGAAACAGCAACTGGGTTTTCCATATTTTCATTTTCGTAATTCTATTTTTGATATCCAGGGATGGGTGCCTGAAATGGTGGCCAGTGTTTCAGCTATGGCGGCGAAATGGGAGGAATTACATAGTGGGAAGGAGGAGTTTGAGATAGACGTTTATAAAGAGTTCCATAATCTTTCAGCGGACATAATCTCAAGAACAGCGTTCGGAAGTAGCTTTGAAGAAGGCAAACGGATCTTCAGCCTGCAAGAGGAGCAAGCGACGCTCTTCTCTTTAGCCATTCGTAGCATTTACATTCCTGGATTTAGGTAGATTCCTCTTCCATGGAGGTTTTCGATTTGGTTAGTGATTAATAGCATTTACAGTTCGACGGTCGTGTTTTTGTCAGATTCCTGCCGACCAAAATGAACAGAAAGAGGTGGAGATTAGATAGGGAAATCCGAGATTCAATTCGGAAACTTATTAAATCGAACGAGAAATCAAGCCTGGATTCGGTAAATCTGCTTAGTCTACTAATGTCTTCGCATAAGAATCATGAAGGGGGAGAAGATAGGCTTGGGGTGGAGGAGATAATAGATGAATGCAAAACGTTTTACTTCGCCGGAAAGGAAACAACGGCCAATCTTCTGAACTGGCTCGTTCTCGTTCTAGCCCACCATCAGGACTGGCAATCTCAGGCCAGAGAAGAACTCCTCCGTGTCTGCGGCCGGAATCAGCCTCCGACCGGCGATAACTTGAGCGATCTTAAGATTGTAAGTTCCTTCTTCATCTATCAAACCCAGAAAACCCCGATCAAATTCCATTATTTCTTTTTGAAATTTACACAGTTAACGATGATCATCAACGAAACTCTCCGACTCTATCCTCCGGCGGTGTGGATGACGAGGAACGCAACCAAAGACGTCAAGCTCGGCGGCCTCGACATTCCGGCGAACACGCAACTCAATCTGGTTCTGACGGCGACTCATCACGATCCGGACATCTGGGGCGAGGACGCTAATGAATTCAACCCTCTGCGATTCAAAGAACCTCGGAACCATATAGCCATGTTTTTGCCGTTCTCGCTGGGTCCGAGAATCTGTGTAGGTCAGCACTTGGCCATGGCGGAAGCGAAAGTTGTGCTGGCGTTGATCATTCAACGATACTCGTTCGCTGTGTCGCCCTCGTACGCTCATAGCCCGATGCTTTTTGTAACCTTGCAGCCTCAGTTCGGCGCTCAAATCTTGTTCAGGAGGACAGATGACTGAAGACTAGAAAGCTCTTACCGTTGATGAACATCCTTCCTCGTTGTACGCTAATAAATTTGTAGCATGTTTCACGTGCAACTTGACATGGTCGTCAATCCATCTATCCAAGACTCTATTTTTATAACCATTTTACTTATTTACAAATTTTGATCTTTTAATTTTATTGATCAACCCCTCAAAATTTATATAATTATTAACAGACACTTGACTTAAATTTTATTTAATTAATTGATGATTTTAATTGATAGTGATACGTTGACTGAACTACCCTCAAGAACCAAAGCAATGGGCTTGGCAATATAGATCGCCCTAATATTATGATTAGGAGCTTAATTAGGGGAATGGATTAGTGATCAGTGATGACTTGTTAAGATTCCAGGCGCTAGGGTTTTTATTGGTCCTAGCCTCCAGCGAGGAGTCTCTCGATTCTGTCATCCGTTTTCCTTTCACAGTCCGCGGCTAGAGCACTATTCATGGGAGTTAGATGAAGAAACGGAGACGTTCCTGTCTGCAACCCTGTTTGGATTTGGAGGAGGAACGAACTGCTGTTTCTTATTTAACTCTGTAATTCGCTTGGACTGTTGGAATGTTTCAAAAGGTAGTTCATTGTTGTGGTGGATAATTTAGTGACGTTTTCTTATCGATTTCATCGGTTGTGATTTTTCTGTGTATCGGACTCTGATTGCCCAAGGAAGGTGACCTTTGTTATTGCTAATTTTGTTCCCTTTTGTTCGTCGCACTTTAATTTCCTTAATTATGCGCCTGGTCGAAAACTTATTCGAATGAATATACTCGTTTTTTTTTTTCTCATTTTTGTTGATAACTTCATGTGGAACGCTATCTTAAATTTTTTTTCTATACTTTTTTATTTCAGGTCTCATTTTCCGCTTGAGCTGAAGCTCAATTTAAGAATCTGTGGATAGATGTGTTGGGAAGAATGAATTTGTTTTCTTTGGATAGACGTAGCTGCAGTGTTCTGTGCAATAAGAGGATCGAAGCAAAACCTTTTTGTTTAAGGGGCTAAAATGCCTCCAACTTATTTTTCAAGACTGAGGATTGCAGCTCAAAGATCATTTCTAGAAAGGGAAAGTGCGATACAGGATTCTGTGAAGGTGCTACGTAATAGGTGGTCTTTGGGAAATACCAAAGACTTTCATTCTTCATCATCTTCAATTTTAGCTGAGTTCCATGTATATTTACGACCAGGCACTGTTATTACTGCAAGATTGGACGCAGTTGATTGGAGTAGGAAAAAAGTTTCTATTATTGGAGCACTTCCTCACACGGTTTCTGTTCCATCTATCTCAGGACCTGCCTTTCGAATATGTGGTTATCATGTTGACTGTGCTCTAGGGGAACCCAAACAATCTTCAGTTGCAAAGAAGCTTGATCTTCAAATGCCCACTTGTGGATCTAGGGCTTCTTTTGGTGAATGTGTCATTACAAATTTGCTTTCCAATTACAAGAAGTTACCAGCATCAGAAATTAGTCCTTGTATATACTATGCCAGCATAAAATTTGAAAATTGTCTAAAAGCTAGCATGCAATTGAAAAATCGAGATCAGAATAGTAGTTCTGTAATTTATGGATATTTTGCATCAGACGTTGCAAAAAGATTATCGAACTCTTACCTACATTCAAGCACAGGAGCAAGATATGTGCATAGTTCACCATCTTTATCCTCTTCTGCTGGGACTGCATCTGATAAGTCGCCTAATAACGCTGCTTGTGTGGAACAAGATATGAAATCAGCCAATTCCTCTGAGCAGTATGTTCTTTGAGACCGCTTAGTTTCATTACCCTCATTTGTATTTTTTTAATTTCGTTGTTGAATAATTATTGATTATAAATTGAGCTGCTGCCAATTATGTTTAATTTCATCTGCATGATGATGATCACAGGGGATGTCCATCGGTAAAAAGCTTGAAATTAATATCAGGATCATGCTACCTTCCCCACCCTGAGAAAGAGGAAACTGGTGGTGAGGATGCTCATTTCATTTGTGTTGATGAACATGCTATAGGGGTAGCTGATGGTGTTGGTGGATGGGCTGATTATGGCGTAGATGCTGGACAGTATTCTCGTGAGCTTATGAGTAACTCAGTAATTGCTATTCAGGACGAGCCAAAGGGTTCAATTGACCCGGCCAGGGTCTTGGAAAAAGCTCACTTAAGCACCAAAGCCAAAGGCTCCTCGACAGCTTGTATTGTTGCTCTCACAGATCAGGTATTATTTGGTTTGCTTTTAGTGCAAAATTTCTCCTTTCATACTCTGTGCCCTTGATGGAATAAAATTTTAGCTTTTCTCCTCAAAAGAAATTTATTTTATTTTTTAGTTATCAATATGAATTAAGAGGTTGGTTTTGTATAGTCATTTATGAATCCTTGAAGTTTGTTACAAATTTGTAGTATTTAAATTTTGAATAATGTTAAGTTTGCCTTCTTACCATATATATTTTTAACATAGTTTCTGACGTGTTGAACTTTGATTTTTTTAGTTAAAATATATTTAATATATTATAATTAAAATAATTATCTGTAATATTTATTACAACAATCAAATGTCAGAAAATATGTGAAGAATGTAAATTTAACAATACCCTTAAATTTTACCATTGACATGATTTGGAAGCTTTACTCAACTGATTGTCCATTCACATTACAGCTTACTCTAGGGCATTTTCCTGCATATTTTGTATTTTGTTAGAAACAAAAATAATTAGATGAGAAATACGGCAGGGTCTTCATGCAATCAATTTGGGGGACAGTGGTTTCATGGTGGTGAGAGATGGATGCACTGTCTTTCGATCTCCTGTGCAGCAACATGATTTTAACTTCACCTATCAACTGGAGAGCGGGGATAATGGTGACTTACCTAGTTCTGGTCAGGTAATTGACATGTGCTTATTTATTGTGTTATGATAGATTTATCATCTTAACTTACTTTGTTATCGCACACTTAACTAGACTAATCATAACTTGACACCTCAGCATGTAAGTCTTATTTATTTGCATTCAAATTATTTTCTCTACAATTTGTAACCTTTAATCTATTACTATTTTATTTCTAAAGGCAACAGCTTTGTTGTTTTTATCTGGGCTGATTGAAATGTTTAACCAGTAAAAACAACACTATTTGTTTTAGGTCTTTACCATCCCGGTAGCACCGGGGGATGTCATAATTGCCGGAACCGATGGACTATTCGACAATTTATACAACAATGAGATAACAGCTGTGGTTGTGAATGCCGCGAGAGCAGGTCTGGGATGTCAAGTAACTGCTCAGAAACTAGCCGCCCTGGCTCGGCAAAGAGCTCAGGATAAGAACCGGCAGACCCCGTTTTCTACAGCCGCTCAAGAGGCTGGGTTTCGGTACCATGGAGGAAAACTCGACGACATCACGGTAGTGGTCTCTTATATAACAAGTTGTGATGATAAATGACTGATTACACTACATTAAATTCCACTCTCGTATATATTACTCACTCTGGATTTCCACATTTCCAATATAGTCTTGTTATACGCAGACAGATTTATTTGATCAGATTTACTGTTGAAAAGGCTTGGGGAAATTCTATTTTAAAATGATGTCGAATTAACTATTTATTTTCTTTTTTCCAATTATTTGAGCCTTTGAATATTGTACTGCAGAAGAGGTCCTAGTACACGGCCAATTTGGGTAAGAAACAAATTGGGAAATATGAAGCTTATTAAATGATCGACTGTTACTGTCCGTCAAGATTCGTTCTTCAAACATGGTAACCTATGACAACTGTCCTCTTGTTCTTCGGACAGACAAGCCGACACGGAGCTCTGTAGAAAGTGGTGGGTCGAATTCAATGGTGCGAATCACAAAAACTGAGTGTTTTCCAAGCCAATATGATTAAATAATGGAAGTTTGATGGGTGATGGCGACGCCGATCTCCGTGAACCAGAGATCGATAATGGTTTGTTTTTTATTCCGTCGTTTGGATTTTTCTTGTTTTCCATCTTATCCACAAGGGGAGATGGCCAGATCTTCTGTACCTGCTTTTTGTGTGGCTCCAAAATCTCACTGGTTTCTCCCCCATTATGCTGTCTCTTTGAGCTTGCCTTTTCACCATCTTTTTTTTCTCCATTTCTCCTGCTATTTCCAACTCCCAGTTCTTCGATTCCCGCAAAAAAAAAAGCTTCAGATTGGGGTGTTTTCATGGAGAAATCCGTGTTTTCGAGTTGATTTAGTTCACTGGTTTTGGCTGAAATGGAGAAATATTGGCGAAGGGAGAGTATTCTCTTGGGTTTGAGTCCTCAAATTTCATTCCCGGCTTCTTCTTCGCCTAAATCCGTCGACAGAAATTCCGACATTGATTTTAACGATGTGTTCGGCGGCCCACCGAGGAGACGGTCTTCTATTAGCGAGAGAAGGTACAGCTTCAACGAACCAGCAAATTCGTTCACGTCGAAACAAGGCGATGAACCAGTCGTGAGTCGTGATCTGTGGACGGGTTTGAGCGAGAAGCCTGTGTTTGGCCATGAATCTGCAAATGGAAGACAACATCCGGGTAATGGATTCTTCGACGACATATTCAAAGGCGAGGATTATTGTGCTTCTCCGAAAAAGCACGATCGTGGACCTTTTTCTCCAATATTCTCGAGAATTTCGAGCCCTATTATGCCTTTGCCCTCCATGGCTGAGACCTTCGAAAGTCCATCTCCGCCCACGCGATTTAGGTTCTTATTTTCCTCTATCTATCCACCATTTTGATTTTCTGAAATCTATTCATCGGTATTTGTGGTCTACAATTGCATCGACAACCCCGCTGAAACAACAGTTTCTTGCGATGGTGAAGACATTTTTGATTGGTTGATTCTATGTTGTGCTCGGTTTTTCTTCTGTGTTTGATTTGATCTCCTTCATTTCCCAGCCTACCTGCTAGAGTGCTCCGAGGAATAGACTTTTCTTCGTTTAATCGTAGCTCGAACAAATTCAACGATGCTGCAACTGGTGGAGTTTATCCATCATATTCTCCTTCTCTGTCTCGATTCTCAAGCCTATCAAGTCAAGCTCAAGAGGACATAAAACACGACATTCAGTCATTTTATCGAACCAGTCTGTCATCCCAGGAGTTTAATCCAAGCCGGGGCGATCGATCTGAAACAACAAACACTGGAGATAGTTTGGAGAAATCTTTAAATGGTGCAGAGGATTCAACCAATGGTGGCCAACTTCAGTTTCATTTTTCAATCTATAAGTGGGCTAATAAGGAGGTTCCTTTGACCATGCCACCAACGAGAATGAATTTATCCAAATCCAAAGAATCTTCCAAAACTAAGAAAAGCTTGAATTCTAATGGACGAAAGACAGACGAGAAGAATGGTGGAGAATCACCAACATCAACTCTGCGTAGTAATTTCGATTATCCCTCCAACAATCGTATATTCAGGAGTGCAGACTCTTTCAAATTACGAAATGGAAACGAAGAGAGTGATTTTGGTTTGGAAGAGAAAGATCAACAAACGAAAGAACCGTCTAAGATTGTCGAGCAACCATGTCTCCCTGGACCAGAATCAGAAAAGGCAGGCAACCGTCGAGGCTCCGATGATCCTGGTCTTTTTCACGATTCAGTGAAATTCAACTCTTTCATAAGTGAGAATTTTTCTGATATAACAGAGAAGGAGGTGTCTGAGAATACAACAGAAGCCATCAAGCATGAATCTCTGTCTTCGTTGTTGTCGTCTGAGGATGATGCAAAGGGAAGTAAGACCCTATAACCATGGTCAGCTATAATGTTTTTTTATGCATTTATTTGTCATCTTCTTTAAATAACCTTTTCTTCATTGTAGCAACTAAAGGGGCATACATAAAGGATGGTGGAGCTGAAGCTGAGGCAAAAAGTAGCAGACTATTATCTTTAACGGTTGACAGTGGAAAATTTTTGAAGAAAAACAATGGCGAGGCAACTTTGATTAGAAAGACAGAAGTGGGAAAATCTAGCTCTCAAGATTCCCCGGAAAATTCTGGACTAAGTGACGGGAGACAGAGAGTTGGAAAGGTTAAAGAATTTGTGATGATTTTCAACCAAGACCATTCATCAGCATCTGCGGGCGATCCTGACAGTCGAAGCCAGATCTCTAAACAGAAAAAGAAAGGCACTTCTGGAGCAGAAATTGAAGTTGGCGGTTCAACTAGATTTGACGAGACACTTCCTCCAAAAAAATTAAACGAAACAATTGGGAATGTGAAGAACGCGGTTTCAAATGTTACGATCGACGTATGATTTGGTTTGGATGATCTATTTTGAAAATTATTTGCAGGCTTTTTTTGGCAATTTCAAAATGTCAAATTTCCATCTTGATAGGGGGATGAGCTTTCCAAACAGCCATCAACTGAACAACCTGCTGATAAGATGAACATCGATGGAATCAACACTACATCTTCTGAACAGAACAGCCCACTGATAAGTGCCGGTAATAATCTTATACCAGCGTCTTCAATATAGTGTAAGATTTGTGCCATAAATTTTAACTAACATGTTGAGTGGAAAGCTTGTGTTTGAGTTCCTGTATACCTTAGTTTGTGTATTGGAAGAAATGTCTATAATTTTCAGTATAAAATATGTAATCTTTTTCTTTTCAATGTCAGAATCTATACCTGAAGATTCAAAGTTCACAGTCATTGATATTGATCTGGCGGCCTTCCACGACGATTTTCTGGTATGATAGAGATATGCAGATGGATGAATATTTTGCATCCTTTTCATTTGTTTCCAAATCTTAATTTGAAAAATAGAGTGTATAAATTCAAATGAAGTGATTGTAACTTTAATTTGACAGATAAAAGAACTGCACCAAGATGAGATTAAACAGTCACAAATGCAGAATGATCGCAAAGAACGAAGAGTAAGGCTGCACATAAGAATTTCTACAAGTGCTTGCTAGAAATTTTATACTTAAGACAATGTGTGGATTATTTTTATAATACAGGCGATTAACGACAAAATACGACAATGGTCTAGAGGAAAGGAAGGGAATATCAGATCTCTGTTGTCAACCCTGCAATATGTATGTTGTGGTTCTGCAATATGTATCCTTTCAATATGCTTAATTATATATTTCTTTAAAGCTCTCAGACACTAACTTCTGGTCTTGAATAGGTTCTTTGGCCTGAGAGCGGGTGGAGACCGGTACCACTTGTTGACATCATCGATGGGAATGCAGTTAAACGATCTTATCAAAGAGCTTTACTCTGCTTACACCCTGACAAGCTTCAACAGAGGGGCGTTACATCGCAACAAAAATACACCGCAGAAAAAGTCTTTGATATTTTGCAGGTAACAATGTTATATATATGTTAAGTTTATTCACTGGTGTTTATGATTTTGACTTTGAGGGTATTGACGAACTGACGAGACCATATAACAGCCTGGTTTTGAGACCAGATGAAGGTTTTAAAAAAAAGAAAACATAGAGGAAAACAGCCTTCAAACACTTGAAATTATATCAATGTTTTCTCGGCCAAAATATTGTCTTTGACTCAGCTTAACATTTGAAATCCGTGGTCGGTTGCTCTCTGAATTTGGTTTGTTTACGTGGTTATTTCTTTGTTCGATGAAATCTTCTATAATCGCTGTTAACGGAAGCATGCTTTGCCATATGAATGCAGGAGGCGTGGACTCTTTTCAGCACAGTTGGTCTGTAATGAAAATCTAAATCAGCTTGTGAAGTTCCACAGATTGCGTTATTTTGGGTATATATGAAATACAATCTCATTGTTCAGAGTGTTTTTCGCCATTTACATAACTTAGAAGTGATTTTTGAAAAACTTTCAGGGTTTGTCATACACGTCAAGACAATTCACACGAGTTGCTATAGTTTGTACAAGTTAAGGATTTGTGATTTGTTTGTTCTTTGATCCTTCTTCTGCTTGTTTTACTGGTTTTAAACACAACCATCTAGTAGTCCTGAATTCAAATGTTTGCATGTGCCCCAAACATCATGTTAATGTAAGATTTGTCGGATACTAGGCTTGTACTTGAATAGGCTATTCACAAATGGGAGTAAATTCAATGTGCAGATGCCTGAAGAATGAACATGGAAGTTGTCGGGTGATGACATTAAAAACTCAAACCAGCTTCAATGGCCCACGACCGAAGACATTTTGGTTGTACTATGTAGTCACTAAGTATTGGAAATAATTCAAGTTGAAAGGCACGTTGTCACGTTCAGTATAGTGAAAATAGTGAGAGACAAATTGTTGAACATAGATCATGTACTAATTGACAGTGCAAGATCCAGTAAATAAGAGTATCAATCACAAAATAATGGTAAGCCAGGGAGTATAATGTTGGGCCATATTCACGTGTTTGCGAGTACACGAAGATACCGTAAGTACCTACCGGTTTCGCGTGTTTGATCAAACATCTGCAGCATCGGACGGTGGAGGTGGGGCGTGAACGTTCACTGAAACTGTCTCATCTCGTGGGGCCCATCGAACCTTACTCGTCGTAGATTTGCCATCATCCTTTTGGACGCACTTGATTTAATTTAAAGTTTAAACCAAGGTAAGAGTTTGAGATCATTCTAACTGACTCTCTTATCTTTCCATCCACTTGATAGTGGTGAGATCTAGCCGGTTGGGTTGGTCTTTTTAATATGGGATTGAACCGGGCCCAATCAAGCCGTACCATGCAAAAGAATTGAAATTGAGTCCAACGAGTACGACTGCAGTGCTTGGTCTCCAACTTTGCCATCATCACACATGCTCCCTTACCCTCACTCATTATTTTCATTTCTTTCTCCCCAAAAAGTTACCAAATTACCCTCCAAAGCTCGACAGAAATTGGAGATGGCCGACGTTGTTCACTCCGAAAAATGGGCAAAGCTGTCAAAAAATCATTTTTCTTCAAAATTAATTTATTTATTTCTCAGTTAATCACTTGCGTCTCAATTGAAATAAAAATCAAACAAAACGGTCTGGGTCTGATACGGGATCATGCCGTGACTTCAGGTCTATCCACATCTACGTGGTCCCATTCTATTGGCTGTTTCTGGGTTGTCGGGATTCATAGCAATGCATTAATAAAGACTACCAGTCGCTGTCGTTCTCTCCCTCGATTTTTTTCTCTGTTTCTTTTTTCCCTCGCTGCAAATCGCCTCAATTTCTTATCGGTTTCTCTTCCTTCTGTCTCTGAAATTCTCGAACTCACGCGCAGCAATGCGTGATCTTCCTTTTCGGTTTAGTTTTGAGCTCTAGAACCGGCGTTTTGCGGAGCATTTTGCTAGTCTTTGTTACTTGACTGTTCAGGAGGAATGCTTGAAGCAGTAGAAAGCTCTATTAATGGCGGATTCTCTCGGGCTCAGAGCTTTGGTGAATGTTGCGAGGAGGAGCTATCCGTACTTCCTCGTCATACTAAGGTCGTGGTAACCGGAAATAACCGGACCAAATCGGTTCTCGTCGGTCTTCAAGGAGTCGTCAAGAAAGCTGTTGGATTAGGCGGGTGGCATTGGCTGGTATTTTCCATTTTTTGGATACGTTTCCAGTTCGAATTTGGTTCAAATGTCCATCTTTTTAACTTTCGTTCAGTTTTTAAGCTTCTATTCAGAAAAATGGAAAATTCGTGCTTTCAATTTGATTTCCATTTGAAAATGTTTCTAGTTAATCCGGTCCATTTATTACTTCTTTTTTAACCCAATTTATTCATTCCCGCTAAGAATTTATTTTCTCAAGCGTAGTTATTATATGAACACTGGCTGTTTTCTTTTTGTTCGGAAGTTTTTTCAATGGGTTCATTTGCATGCATAATCCTCTATGGATCTGACGAATATTAATCTGCTGTTAGTTCGTTGCTCTAATACTTGTCTTCCACTTACATTAGAAATGAGTTCTCGCGAATTTAAAATGTTAGTGTGGTGAAATTAAAATTGACTAATTTTTATCAGCTTCTATACTTCGTTTTTGGATTCCACTTGGGTTTTTACTTGATTCTAATGAACTGAACAAAGTACCGTTCTATTAATTTGAAATATTTAAAGTATATTTTATCTTTAGGATAAACTTTTGGTTTCAGTGATTGTTAACTTCATTATCATGCTTCATTCACAAATCTTTTCTGTTTTAGATCACTAGGTGTGTTCGTACCTTTTAGAATGAAAACACGGATTAGTTAAATTATGGGTAAATTTCGAAATTGAACACAAGGATTTTATTTATTGATTGCTTAATTCTCTATAATTAGGTTATTTACCCTCATTAAGCTTAGTGGATATCTTTTATGGGAGAATCTGATGTTTGGTAATTTGGGTATAAATTGGAGACTCAGAACTCATATTTGCTTGTAGATTGGTACTCAAAATTTGGCTGATCTTTTCGATTTTCTTATCTCCAAATTTGAGATTAAGTATCAAACTTACAATTCTCACCAATTATTGAATTTCTTGTTATATGATCTCTGAGTTAGGCTGCCTTGTATGTCATGATATTTTGTTTTTGGTATCTCTTGAGTTTAACACCTTTTCATTCTAATGATTTGTCATTAAAATTGAAAAAAAAAAAAACAGGTTCTTACAAATGGAATCGAGGTGAAGCTACAGCGAAATGCTCTTAGTGTGATTGAAGCCCCCACTGGTAATGAGGAAGAGGATGATCCTGAATTCGAAAACATACAGTGGAACGGATCAGAAATGGGTAAATTAAGAAAACATCATATGTCTTCCTTTTGAATTGTTTAATGTTGTTTTTGATGGACCAAAAAATTCTGTAGTTGGGGCATTATAATTGCAGTTCAAATCACGTTTAATTGAGTTTAGGTTGAGACATTGGATGCTCAGCTTTTACTTTTACTTTATTCTGAATTTCTTGTCTCCCTCATTCTCTTCTCCTTTTCAAGACCCGAAACACCTTTTGATTATGTCTCTGATATTCTTCGATCTGTCAGCTTCGGACGACACTCAAAAGTTGCATAGATCAAGGCTCAGGATGCAGAAGTCATCAGGCTCGTCTTATAAGCCGATGAACAGATCCTTGTATTGTGATTCACAATATAAAGGGTCAATGTCATCTCCTCGTGGCTCAACGGTATGTAGTATTTCGTTTCTTTTTTCCCTGCATAATTCGATAAAAGGGTTCGTTTTTTTTTTTTTTGAGATGAAATTTGTTGTTCAGAAGGTTGACCTGCGGAAATTAGAGATGGCTGCATTGTGGAGATATTGGCGACACTTCAATCTTGTATGCTCTATTAATGGACTAATATTTATAGCTTTGACCGAATTCTCTTGTTTATAATAAGATATTTTCTTGTTCTTAGGTCGATGCTATTCCAAATCCATCGAAGGAGCAATTAGTCGACGTAGTTCAGAGGCATTTTACGTCACAAGTACTGAAATTTCCTTAACTTATTCATATCTTTTTGCAGTTTTTATTTGCACTTTTGAATGCTGATTGTTTCAAACATTACTTGCTCATCTTGATGCAAAGCAAATGGATGAGGTACAGGTAATAATGGGGTTTGCAAAGGCTGCAAAAAGACTCAAGATGGTCTGCAAATGACTGACCGAACCAGACCCAGAGAACCGCCACCAGGAGAGTCTCAATTCCCACCTTAAATTCCTCGTTCATTTCTAGTTTAGGACATCTTTCTGGCCGTGTAATCTATGTAGATATGTCTGTAATACTGGCTAGTGGGTACTAGACCTTTTCTTCGGCAAATTTCTCTCTGCAATTGTCGAACGATGAAGATGAACTGTTAGATAACCATGTTTCCAATGTTTAATGATGTTTTGTCTATTTTTCAGATGAAAAATTTGGTACTAAAAACAAAATATCCAGAATTTCCCTGCGGAATTTAATGCACGTTGTTGGGATAGTTGTTTTTTACGTTTATTATTGGCTAGGAGCGAAAGCGAGGTCAAGATTTGCGAATTGTTAGTGGGGCCTATGCTCGTGTAGGCCGTAGACGTCCATACTCTGGAGGGCCCGCACCGTCTTGAAGCTGTCTTGATCGTACGATGGCCGAGACTTCAATCTGATCCGTTGGATGGAAAAAAGAGTGGACTGGTCAATGAATTTTGGGCATCCCTTTAACTGAGGTGGAAGTACTACTTCATGAAACCCGTTTTTGGAATAGAATCGGACCAAGGTTCTCGGTTCTTTTTTCAAAGCCGAACAGCCGAATTTATAATATTTTATATATTTTTATATCATTATTGTCTAAAACCAAGTAAAAAATGTACGATTTTGACACAAAATACACAAAAAACCAAGAAAAAAATGAAATGGGGTTTGCTTTAGAAGTGGATCGATTGAGTTTTTAATTGAGGTAGAACCGGACCAAATGTATTACACCCCAACATTCGACCAAGAATAGTGCCGAAGATTAGGGTAAGCAACGTAAGAAAGGGGTTTAGCTTATGTCTTTCTTGCACGCAAGTTTCTCCCAAATGGTGGCCATGGCCTGGACTCATGCCTTACACAACGTGGCCTTAAAAACGCAACCACACGGGCTTGACTCGATCGTGTGTCCAAACCCATGCGTGACGTTTCGAAACTGGTTGGAACCAGAATTTGTTCGTGCATGGGCCATGCACGTGAAAAAGGTGGGGTGGGGGGTGGATGAGCCAAGAGAATTCGATTAAGGCAAGTTAATAAGTGTTGCTTTGTATGGTTGTGATTCTCCTTTTTGTGGGATTCTTTTCCTTTTTTTTGGTATTTTTCACTCAACTTTACTATTTTTTTATTAATAATTAATGTTTAATCTCACATTAATGTGTTTAATTCTAGAAATTCAACGTCCAGGGTTTCCTTACTTTCGTTATGGAATCTACGACCATTGAATCTCCCCCATTTTTATTTATATTCCTGCCTCTCTCTAATTTGAACAGCTGTGAATCTTAAACCTACGCTTTCGCATCATTCGAATGAGCCAGGCACTCAATTACAGCACTTCTCTCTCAGTTTAGCCACCGCTTATGGCTGTTCGGAGAGCCCTCTTGCGGCGGTCATTCTATAATTGCGGCCGAGCTAAACTACCGGAGGCGGCATTGTTTTATAACTCAACCGCGATTACCCCTAATGGCGGAAGATCAAATTGCCATCGAGTCTGCATTCACTCGCCGGGAAACGCCAGTAGTGGGTGTTTCCGGAGACTATTCGGACATAGAGTCTTGTATCAGTCTCCGACGAGAGTGCCGGAGTTTGCGTCCTCTCCGACATCCGAAATGCTGAAAAAGAATCTCGGTAGCATCAACATAACAAGAAATCGCATCCTTTTTGACGTTCTAGATCCTCCGGTATCGGAATCTCCAGCCATCGATTCTCTTTATGGAATCTCAATCGAGGATGCGAGAAAGATTCTGAAGCTTTCCCACTTGGAGAAACTCAAAAGGAATCTAAGAGATCTTCAGAAGAACTCGATTTCGTACTCGGATTTCACCAAAATATGCAATCAAGTATGTCAGAACAACGATCAGGGCTCTGAGTTCGCCCGAATACTGGACAAAACGGGAACCGTCATCGTTCTCGGAGATACTGTGTTTCTCCGACCGGAACAGGTAAATCAATAACTCCAATTTGACGGTCATGGCGAATAGAAACACTGACATCATTAAAAAAAACGAAAACGACAGGTGGCAAGATCGGTATCGGCGCTGTTATCGGAGGCAACATCGGCGCCGGAGCAACAGAAAGAAGTAGAGGAAATGAAGAAGGAAGAAGAGAGAATAGAGGAGAAGGCGAAGGGGCTGGTGAGAGGCGAGCTATACTGTGGGCTAGGGTACCTCATAATCCAAACCGCGGCGTTCATGAGACTGACTTTCTGGGAGCTGAGCTGGGACGTAATGGAGCCCATTTGCTTCTTCGTCGGCGCCGTGTATTTCGCTCTAGGCTATGGATTCTTCATGAAAACCTCCGTGGAGCCGTCCTTCAATGGCTACTTTCAGAGCAGGGTCGTGGCGAGGAAGAAGAAGCTAATGGCAGTGCATAAGTTCGACATGGACAAGTATAATCGGCTTAAAAAAGCTTGCTTTCCTTGGAGCTGAGAAAGCAGTCTTTGAGGAAGTATAATCAGTTCTTTCATAAACTCTGAGACCATTAACGGGGAATTGGAATAGCTTGGACCATTACGTTGACTTCTGTGACACTTGTACGCCAGGGTCTGATTTTGATCTACTAGTTTTTGTCTCTTCTTTTTGTCTCTGTGATTATAAAATATTCAAAGCGTGCTTGGATTATTTTTGTTCTAACTTTAATTTTTTTGAATTTGATGTGAGTTTTAACGAAGATTTTGGTTAATTATTTCGTCAATTTTTTATTAAGTTCGATCTGTGTTTTTAAAGAATAAAGTTTTAATTTATAAAAAATTATCGAATCGTGTAAATTGAAAAGGGAAAATCAGGAAGATACAAAAGCAATGGAACATATGAAAATAAAATTTGAATTTAATAAAATTAATAGAATAAAAGTTGAAGTATACATTACAACTAGGAGTGGGCAGGCCGAACTAACCCCAAGACCCGAACCAACCCAAATAGTTTGGGTCAGGTTTTTGTTCAAATAATCAGTTTTGGGTCGGCTTCAGTTGTGGCTATTTTAGTTCGATTTGGTTTTTGGTTTTTCTTCGAAAACTCAAACCAAACCAAAAAACCTGATGCATGTCCTAATTTCATTTTTCTATTTTCGTTTTTGTTCTTCACTCGTCACTCAGTCGTCACTCACTCGGTCGACACCTTACATACGCAGTCGACACCTTACAAAAGATACGCGGTCGAAACCTTCACTCCGTCTCTGTTTTGTAACTTAGTCATTGCTAGAAAGTGACTTTAAAAGCTACGCGGTCGACACCTTGCAAAAGGCGGTCGACACCTTGTATTTGCGGTCGACACTTTGCACATCGACCATAACGAATCGTTACAAACTTACAACTTATAAGAGTTACAATATATTTACATTTGTAATTTTTTTTAGTTTTATTTGCAAATCAAACCAAATCAACCCAACTAAACCCGAAACTGTTTGGTTTGGATCGATAATTTTTTTTTCGGATTGGGTCGGGTTTTGGGTTCTCTTTTTAACTCAAAACTCATTCGGGTTGAGCTGGCTATGTGAGAACCCGACGTGCCCACCTCTAATTACAACTAGAATAATAATCATAGCATGAAACATGACAACCTAATTTTCAAAATTGAAAAATATGCTATCACCAACTATGTAATATAGCGAACCACATGCCTCGATCATTTTATTTTATTTTATTTTATTATTCGAATAAAAATTGCAGTCGCCCTCTCTCTCCGATAAAAACTCAGCCAGGTCTCCGTACTTGTGCTTCTTCTCATGGCCACCATGCCTAAATTTCTTCTTTTTCTTTCTCTTGCTCTCTCTACCATCTCCACCTCTCCCAGAGCCACCGCTATTGCTGCCGCGTCTCGCCGTTACAGGGAAGCGCCTCAGTTCTACAACTCCCCGGTCTGCCCGCGCCTTGCCGACGACGACGTCGACCCCGACGAAGTTGGCTCCCACATCTGTTCAGATCAAGCTGTGCACGTTGCCATGACCTTGGACACTTTCTACATCAGAGGCTCCATGGCCGCCATCTTCTCCGTTCTCCGGCACTCTTCCTGCCCGGAGAACATCGTCTTCCACTTCATAGCCTCCGCCGCCTCCTCCGCCGCTTCCTCCCTACACCGTGCAGTTTCCTTATCCTTTCCTTACCTCAATTTCCGGGTCTATCAGTTCGACGACTCGGCTGTTTCCGGTCTCATCTCAACGTCGATTCGGTCGGCATTGGACTGCCCTTTGAACTACGCTCGTAGCTACTTGGCGAACCTTCTCCCCTTCTGCGTTCGCCGAGTTGTTTACCTCGATTCCGATATCATTCTCGTCGACGACGTCGCTAAACTCGCCGCCCACCCACTCGGCGGTGACTCGGTTCTCGCTGCGCCGGAGTACTGCGATGCGAATTTCACGGCGTATTTTACGCCGACGTTTTGGTCCAACCCGTCTCTCTCACTGACCTTTGCTAATCGGAAAGCCTGCTATTTTAACACCGGAGTTATGGTGATTGATCTAGATCGCTGGAGAGCCGGAGATTACACGACCAAAATTGAAGAGTGGATGCAGCTTCAAAAGAGGGTGAGAATCTACGAATTAGGTTCGTTACCCCCGTTTTTACTCGTGTTCGCCGGAAACATTGCTCCGGTGGATCACCGGTGGAATCAGCACGGACTTGGGGGCGATAATTACCGGGGACTTTGCCGGGATTTGCACCCGGGTCCGGTGAGTCTTTTACATTGGAGTGGAAAGGGTAAGCCATGGGAAAGATTGGACGCCAACCGTCCTTGCCCTTTAGATGCTCTTTGGGTTCCATATGATCTTCTACAAACTCCATTTTTATTGGATTCTTGAGAAGAAGAAAAAAAAAATCAATCTTCATCTCTTGGACCTGAACAAACTTTTTCTGGCGCCGCCCGATTCTAACAGACGATAGAACTTGGAAGCATAGTAGAATAATCAAGCTCTGGATACCAGCTGTAAAGACTAGGAAAAGCTGCAGTTTTCAGTAGGTTTCAAGTACTTTCCCGGTTCTGTTTTCCGCCATTGGAGGAGGAAAGGATGAAGATTGTTCTGGTAGATTATATAGTCAGATAACACAGTTAGATATCTCAGAATTAGATAAAAATTACCACATACATGTAATGAAACAATAAGAGAAAACCCCAGAAGAGAAATAAGCGATCTTTTCTGGGTTTAAATCGCTTCTGTTTATATGAATATCTATGAATTATCCGAGAAGAATCGGATAATCTCTGCTACTGTTTACTGTCAGATGCTATATAATTTTTGAGTTCTTGAGCTCATTACTATCCTCTTCAACTATATGATTTTGATGTTCTTTGCGATCAGATTATGATGTCGTTAAAAGGGTCATTAAATGCTGAGGAGTGGTTTAGGTCAAGCCATTATTGATCGAAATAATTGGCTTTGGACGAGAAGAAGCTAAAGAGAATTTCTCCAATCTTTAAGTTACCCAAGTGGCGTAGCCTGTTCTTATTCCAGTTGGCTGGAAGCCATTACAGCATGAAAGATAAGCTTCGAAAAAGATTAAATGATCAGACAGTGACAGAGAGAAAGAAAGTAATTCTACAGCCTTGCCATGAGAATTCATCCTATCTCGTAAAATTTGGCTGGATCAACGCTCAATCGTGTCAAAAAAGAAGATTCTCTTGTTCCTCGTCCTCTTCTTCAGTAAACATACAGAACAGTCTTTTGATTTTGAAAGCTTCTTAGCGTCGGCCATGGCCTTCGTCGAGTATACCCAGTAATCAAAATTGTTTTTTTTAATGAAATTAATTGAAATTGCAGAGTATGTTAAGATCCATGACGATGTAAGTAGGGTTTAGGCAAATTTGGTTGAATATTTTTAAAATTATATTGAATTTTTTTGAGTAACTGATGCGAGGGGAAGTGTCGGCAGAAAGAAGAGAGAGAGGCGTGGGTCCTACACGTCGTAGGGTCAACACTCAATGATGTGTTGTATGACTTTTTGGTAATGATGATGTCACCCATTTCTCTTCTCCCCCATGTTAGATCAGATGTCGGTGAAATGATCCGACGGCTAAGATAATTTCTAATATAAATAGGAAGACTATATATATTTACGTGACACATTTCACATTAGCTTCGCATAAACTTACTAGAGGTAAAATATACACGATTTTATAAGAAAATATTTACTTAATCTAATGACGTCAACTCCGAGAACAAGTATACAGCAGACACTAACTAAATCGAACAATATTGTAGCGAAATCAATGAGACGAATTTAAATCCTCAACGATATACATTAAACCGAGATTCAGCTGGCATGATCGTTTGCGGCCGAGCTTAGAATGCGATCAAAAGAAAAATTCAAACATTTTAAACGTACCCTCGAGCGATCACGGAAAAACGAGCATATTTCAAACTAGATCGAAGCTTGCAGATCTTCGGTCCATCTCGGCTTTAGAAGAGATCATGTCCTTGCTATAATTTTATCCTTAACCTTGGATGCCATAATAGAATCACCAGCTCTAGAGTATCCTTGAGTCAAGATGTTATGTGTTATAAGATTAGGAGTCAAACCCTTTGAAGTAAGCCTATCAAAAAGCCTTTGAGCTCGACGCATGTTTCCTAGTTTACACACGCCATCGAGGAGAGCATTATAAGTAGTGATATTCGGACTGCGACCCATTTTCACCATCTCATCTCTCAAGCGAAAAGCTTCATCCACCATACCAGCAGTTGCCAATGAATGAATAAAGCTGCAATATATAAAGTTATCCGGAACGAATCCTCGGATAATCAGCGTAGATACTAATCTTCGTGCATGATCGAGCTTTCCAGCTTTGCACAGGCCATAAATAGTGATGTTGAATAAAGCATCACTTGGAAAATCGAAACTCTGAAAATTATGAACAATAGAGTCCGCAATTTTGCAAGTTTCTAAATTTTTTACGTCACCAACATGGAAATCTTTGATCGGTACGGCATCGAATAGGTCGCAGAATTTCATCATTTTTTGTAGAATCAGGTCTGCTTCGTTTATTCTACCGAACTTGTACAGGCTACTCACAATTTTGCTGCATATTATCGCATTGGGCGCGAAACCTCTGTCTATCATCTCAAAATACACATTATATGCTTTGCCTAGCATTCCTTTATTGCACCACCCAGAAATAAGGGATCCATAACTGATGATATTTGGAGATATTCCCCGGCTTTGCAACTCGGTAAGATATTCCGCCAACAAATACGATTTATTCGATTTAAATATTCCATAAATCAAAGAATTATACATTTCTACTGAAGGAACTATCCCTTCCTTCTCCATCACATCCTTTAATTTCAAAGCCTCATCAACATCTCCGACTTTGCAATATCCGTCAATCAGAGTTCGATATGTTATAGCATCACGTGGACATTTTAGTTCCTTCATCATGCCGAATATCTCTTTCGCCTCAGCTAATTTTCCCATTTTACAAAAGCCATTAATCATTGTATTGTAAGCAGCTGTGGTCTTAGTAAAACCTTTCAGTAACATTTTTTCCCATAAAGCTATAGCCCTATCAAATTGACCAATTTTGAACAATTTATTCAGCAAAGTACAGTAGCTCACCTGATTAGGAAGGATACTTCTTTGTCGCATCACGTTCCATATATGTAAAACATCGTCAATTGTACCGACTTTACAGAAACCTTTGAGAAGTACATTATAAGCTACAATAGTAGGATCGACTCCTTCCTCTAGCATTTCATCAAAGAGCTTCAAAGCTTCATGTGTATAACCTAGGCTACAATAACCATTAACAAGAGTGCAATAGCTATACGAATCTGGCCGTAAATTCCAGTCTCTCATGCCGATTAAAACTTCCCCTGCTTCGTGAAGTTGGCCGAGTTTACAATACCCGTAAATCAACGAGTTTGAAATAACATTGTTCATCTTCAACCCTGTTTTTAACATCATATCCACAAACCTTAGAGCATCATCCATTCTAGAAACTTTACAATGCATGTGTATAATCGTGCCGTAAACGTGTTCATCCAAATCAATAGACTCCTTCTCGATCAGCCTAAGCACCTTCTCTGCCTCTTCTATCTTCCCTTGCTTGCAAAATCCTTTTATCAAGAGGGAGTAAGTAACTAAGTTTTTTGAAATAGCCTTTTCATCCATAGATCTCAGTACCCTCTCTGCACCTTCAACATCTCCTTGATTTACATACCCATCAATCAAACAATTGTAAATCACAGTATTCAGTTCCAAGCCACCATTTTCCATTTCCTTCACAAATTCAAAAGCTTTATAAACCTTCCCTTCCTTACAATACGCCTGCACCAATATTGCACAGCTGAAAACGTCGGGGAGAATCCCTAACCCAATCATCTGATCGAAAATATGAAATGCTGTATATGATTCTCCCTTTTTTACTAGATTACTTAACAAACTATTGCAAGACCTCAAACTAGGAAGGCAACCATACTTAACCATTTTGTCAAACACATTGAGAGCATACTTTATCATTCCTTTCTCAGCATAAGCCTTCAGCAACATATCAAAAACCGTGGGCGAGAACGTGAATTCCGTATAAACGCGTACCAGTTCATCGCAAATTACAAAGGCAGTGTAGTTATTCCTTGTCAGACTGACCAATTCATTCAAATACGCTCTAGCTTCATCGTGCAATCGAGCTCGAGATAAAATATGGACAATCTTGCAATAGGACTTGGCATTAGGCCGAAATTTTTGTTGTTTGGAAGCAAATTTGAATAAACCCAAGCAAGCACTGGGACTTAGCCTGAGCTTGCGAAGAACGGAGTCTAAGAGATCGTCGGAAAACTCGAACGAGAGCCTGGCGAGAGCATCAAATCGCCCGAGGACTGAGAGACGGGTAATCCGGTCGACCAAGTCGGATTTTTTCAGCTTGTACTCGTCTCGGATCTTCCAATGGAGGGGTTTAGATACATGAATTGACCTTCGGAGTTGGAGATAAAAGAAGAGGGTAGAACCAGGCATTGCAGAAAGTCTAAGCATTTGCAGAGAGCTTCCATAACACAACTTCGTGAAAGCCGGCGACGACGACAAGGCCGCCGCAGCGGAGTTGCCCTTCCCTCGCGCTGGCGGACGAAATTGGCCCCTTTTTCACACAAAAGACCAAAAAACCCTCACAGGCCCTTTTAATTAAGAATAAATAAAATAATTATTTATTATATAATTATACTAATAATAACTCGAAACGTTTGTACTAAGAAATTAAATTTAATATTATTCTTATGAAATTAATAATCAAATTAATGAAATCTAGTTATTTTGATGATAAATTTTAAATGGTTCCTTAGCAATATTTAAATAATGATTATCTATTATATCCCATAAATATTTATATAATTAATAAATAAATTGATATTATTAAGTTTTTTAATTAAATAATCCTTGGTTATTACAATTGAGGAATAATTTTCTGTCGAAGTCGAGGGTCGTTCATACGATTCAATCGTGCTAAGAAGCCCTAAGTTCCCGATCCTTGCCGATGACCCGGCGTTTCCTTCTGCTCCGATCCACCTTGGAAACTCTGTAATTCATCGTCATGTCCACTGACAACGCTATCCCCATTTGGGTTCCCGACGAGGATCCGGACGAGCTTGGTAGGATCCGAGCTCGAGTTCGAAAGAACCGCAGGAGAGTTGGGCAACGATTGAGGAACGAATTTCGACATCGCATTCTTCGCTTGCTGCTCAATTATTGGGCTTTCGTGGTCATCCTTCTTGTTGTGGCTTTGCTTGTTTTCGAGGTTTCTAGAATCGCCCCGAAATCAACGTCGCAGGGGAAGCCAGGTACAGAGGAAAGAAGTCGGAGTTCAGGGAGCTCCGAATTGAAATCGGAGAAGGAAACGAACGGAAATTTGAATCGGCTAGATCACACAACCCGAATGGTTTCCGGCGTGAGAGAACGTAAGTTGGCATTCTTACAAGAGGTATCATATTTTGCTTTAGGGTTTCTGCTTGTAGATGTGGAACACTTTTGGCGCCAAGTTTAGTCGCCCATTTGAATAGTTTGAGAATCGACCATGGCTACTGTTTTAACAGAGCAAATGTATAATCTATTCATGCATTCAGTTGGTGGCTTAGTTTTGGAACAATAAGGGTGCTGTGTACTTGACAGAAATGTACTGGTAGAAATCTTTACCCAGTATCTTCCTGCATTCAATATTTATTTGATATCTTAAAAAACAACACAGTCCCTAACTTCATAGATCGTCGAAATGGTGTTCAATGGATCCGAAGGCCATGATGATGTTTTCTGGGAACTACTTTCAAACTGTTCTAGTCTTTTGTTAACAATGAAATATTAGCGTCTAAGAGAAGAAGTGCTTTACTTAGAATCATGTGACATGATTTTGATCTTTATGCCAGGTTGCTTAAAGCTTCTACCTCCTGAAAAACTTGAGCTATTGGATATTCCGGTTCATGAGCCGTCCACTGTCCCTGCTATTGAGTCCACTGTCCCTGCTGTTGAATTGTATTACATCTCAGAGAATGATCCACCATCTTTGGCAGAGAAGAAATTCCTATCCGGGCAAAAATCACAAGATTCAAGATTTAATTTGTTCACTGGAAACCAAACATTTAACCAGAGGGAGAAAAGTTTTAATGTGGGTAATCAGATACTTTTATTCTTACTAAAAATAATTTGTACATTAGTTTCAAGTATTTTTTTTTTCAAACTTTATCCTATATTTGATTTCTACAAGATCATGCATTCTCACATGTTTGAGAAGTTCACTGTTTGCAGGTAAAGGATACTGCTATGGTACATTGTGGTTTTTTCAGTGAAAATGGGGGATTCAAGGTTTCTGAGGAGGATAAAAATTATTTGCGAACTTGCCAAGTTGTGTTGTCTACATGTGCCTTTGGGGGCGGGGATGATCTTTATCAACCAATCGGAATGTCGAATGCATCACTTCACAAGGTCATTAACCTTATGATATAAATCATATGTTATAAAACTTCATTTTATGCACCTAGTTCAAGTTTTAAATGGCATGCCAAACATGTTCAGGTTTGCTATGTTGCATTTTGGGATGAAATAACTTTAAGCGCACAAGAATCTATGGGACACAAAATCGATGAAGCTGGATTTATTGGGAAGTGGCGAATCATTGTTGTTAGGGATCTTCCCTTTAGAGACCAGCGGTTGAATGGTAAAATACCTAAGGTATCCATTGATGACTGCACTCATTTTTAGCTCATTTGCATACTCTTTCATAATTATTTATCATTTTAATAAAGATAATTCTAGATTTATCTTCTTAATATACTTTCTTCTAGTGACGTGATAAGTTATAATTGATATAATAAATATCATGAATACTTATTTAATTATAATACGTTAAATTTATTTTAACTAGATTAATTACAATTTAACATATCACCGTGTATTATAAGTAGGTATGCTCAAAAGATAAACTTAACGTAACTATGTTCATAATATAGAGACCAAAGATACTTGTAGGAATGTCTTTTTGAAAATTTCATGCCATTCTTTGACTAGATGCTCGGTCATCGGCTCTTTCCCCATGCAAAATACTCAATTTGGGTAGACTCAAAGTCCCAATTTAGAAGGGACCCTTTAGGAGTTCTAGAAGCTCTTCTATGGCGTACAAATTCAGTTCTTGCCATCTCCGAACATGGAGCTCGAAGTAGTGTCTACGATGAAGCAAAGGCTGTGGTTAAAAAACACAAAGCCACTCCGAAAGAGGTCGAGATTCAGCTGACTCAGTACCGGAACGATGGTTTACCAGAAGACAAGCGATTTAATGGGAAGAAAGGTAATTTCTTATTTTTTCATCTTGTTCTATTCATTTGAGAGAATTCATTTGAGTATTATTAAGTTTACATTCTTAGCATATATTCTTCACATATCTTCTAACGTGTTGAACTGTGATTGATCTAGTAGAAGTGTATTTAATGTATTACAAATAATATAATTATTTTTAATATTTCTTGTACCAATTATAACTCGATAGAATATATGTTAAGAAAATAAATTTTGTATTACTCAATTTATATTTTAGCATAAAATCTATATTACTTCCCAATATAGAAATCTCATAACTTCTATGCATATTTATCTATTTCAGCTTTAGCCGAAGCCTCGGTGATTGTGCGAGAGCACAGCCCGACAACAAATTTGTTCATGTGCCTATGGTTTAATGAGGTGGTCAGATTCACGTCGCGAGACCAGCTGAGCTTTCCGTACGTGCAATGGCGGTCCAAGCTACTTAAAAACATCAACATGTTCCCCGTTTGCACTCGTAAAGATCTAGTCAACAGCATGGGTCATATTGGCAAAGCCAAGCCTTTGATTGCATGATACTCTTCAAATTTGTTGTCTTTTACTTCAATTCAGCGTTTGAGGTAGCTCTCGGAAAATGGCCGCATTCATTCTTTCATTCATTACCATCGGTGTTCTTGTGTAAAGCCTATTTAATATTCCCCAATTTTCCATACAAGAAATATATTAACACTTGTATTTTTTGTGTTTTATTTCAAGAGGCAATAAATTATGCCGAAAAAGAGAAATAATCGATAATTTGAAAAGGAGAAATGACATCGTTGTTCTTCGACTCCTCTTAGGTTGACGTCAGCACGTCAACGCTTGGAGTCTTGGTAGAGTTGACTTCAGTTAAGAAACCCAATAATGTCATTTCACTTTCTTTTCCTTCGTTTTTGTACGATAGCTAAATGACGTTGACCACGACCGAGCCTTTTGCTCTAAATTTAACGTAATTCAATCGTTCTTCCCCGTGTTTTTCTGGTTTATTTTGGAAATTTAATGGACTTTTTCCCCGTTAGCTTCTCTGTCTTCCATGTTTTCCTCTTCACCGTCAATGGGACTTCCTGCTTCACCTTTTTCTTCGTCTTCTCATTCCAACCTTTGCTCTTCCGAGGCCTTTTGTCGGGGTGTTTCTGGATCTGATTTTCTTGTTTCTAGAGAAGGGTAAAGATGAGAGACGGAGGAGATGATGAGCCGATTTTCGGAGCGCCCAACAGCATTCCACGGCCCAAGTTCGTCAACGTTCTGCATTCCGATCCCAACATTTCGTCGACGGCCATGGACGACGACTTCCTGATGAGAAAGAGCAGCGCTTCAGCCAGCAACCACGGCTTTTACGATTCGTCCCAAATGACCGGCGATTGCTCTCCGATGACCATGTCGCCGTGGAACCAAACGTCCATGTTCGCACAATCTTCGTGGTCGCAGTTCGAAGAAAGCTTGCCCCAGAATCGTATTATAGGCTCTCTGTTACGTGAAGAAGGTCATATTTACTCGCTCGCCGCCTCCGGCGGGCTTTTATACACCGGTTCCGACAGCAAGAACATTCGAGTTTGGAAAGACCTGAAAGAATTCACCGGGTTTAAATCAAACAGTGGCTTGGTCAAGGCAATTATAATCTCCGGCGACAAAATCTTCTCCGGCCATCAAGACGGCAAGGTTCGAGTTTGGACTGTTTCTCCAAAAAACCCTGTTATTCATAAACGCACAGGCACTTTACCAACTCTAAAAGACATTTTTAAGAGCTCCATTAATCCGAATAATTACGTCGAAGGTCGACGTCATAGACGAGTTCTGTGGATAAAACATTCCGACGCCGTCTCCGGCCTAACCTTGAGCGAAGACAAGGTGTATTTATACTCAGCTTCATGGGATAGAACACTGAAAGTTTGGAGAGTATCGGACTCCAAATGCCTCGAGTCTGTCAAAGTCCACGATGACGCCGTTAACTCAGTGGTGACGGCCGGCGATGGGCTGGTCTTCACCGGTTCGGCGGACGGTACGGTGAAGGTGTGGAGGAGAGAGCAGAAAGGGAAAGCGACGAAGCACACATTGGTTCAAACTTTGTTGAAACAAGACTGCGCCGTCACGGCCCTGGCCGTCGACTCCGCCCGGTCGGTGATTTATAGTGCGTCCTCCGACGGCGTGGTCAACTTTTGGGAGGTCAACAATCAACTTTTTCACGGCGGCGTTCTCAAGGGGCACAAAGTGGCGGTTCTCTGCCTCGAGTCCGCCGGGAGTTTAGTCTACAGTGGTTCCGCCGATAACACGATTTGTGTATGGAAAAGGGATGGTGTGATTCACACGTGCCTGTCTGTGTTGACCGGACACACTGGGCCGGTCAAGTGTCTGGCGGTGGAGGAGGATCCTGAGTCGTCCAAAGACGGTGATCGACGGTGGATATTGTACAGCGGGAGCCTTGATAAGTCGGTGAAGGTGTGGAGTGTGTCGGAGATGAGAGTTGATTGTAATCGTATGGCTATGATGCAACAGCCGTACGTTGTTTCCGATGCAGACTCGGTGCCGTCCGACGGGAGCGTCTCCTCCGCCGGCAGAGGTAGCCAAAACAAGGGCCACTAATCTGATCACCACAAATTCGAGGTTTATTGTTTTTTATATTTCCAGATTTTTTTGAAATAATATAAATGAAAATGCACGTTAAATTTTGTGAAATATCAAATGTACAAAAAACAAACCTCTAGAAACTTGTAAAACGATGCCGTATAAAAGACAAGAGTAGATGTCTTCAGTGTGACAGTACGAGAATGGGTTCTTTTGGCTTCGATTCGCGCAGAGGAAGGGAGGCCTCTCAAATGCCCACTTCGACATCCAACTGAATCCAAATCTAAACCAAGAGCAGTAGTTGGATCTCCTCCTTCCAAAACTCTTACAATCTGTTTATAAAAACACTACACTTACTCAAAAACTGTTCTTGAAAACTGTTCCTTACTTCTTGCTTACTGATTAGAATACCAAACGAATACCTTAGACACAGGTGGTCTCGATTCTGGATCTTGTCGTAAACACATGGAAGCAGCTTGAGTCATGGCTTGAAGCTGATGAGGAAATCAGGGGGTTGGTCGGAGATCAAGTTCGAATCGAGAATTTGGTGACCGTTTCCGAGTAAGTCGTCCATTGGTTGAGCAGATAGCGGATGATAGCAATCACATGCGAATAGCTTTCCCTTCAAACCTTTAAGCTCACTGATTCTTCGGCCCGTTATTAATTCTGATAAAACTACTCCAAATGCGTATACGTCAACTTTGGATGAAATCATTCCACCATTGATGTACTCTGGAGCAAGATATCTGGTCGCACGTTTAATCAGTTCAATCATATGAAATTATCAAGTTTTATGCGTGGATTCTAAATAGAGAGAGAGAAAACAAAGAGAGCAACTAGTATTACCCTGACGTTCCAATCACTCGATCATCGTCAGTCATGGACCATTCAGAGTGCTGTCTTGCTAGCCCAAAATCAGTAATCTTGTGACCAAAAAAGGGGTAAAATTAGGCGATAAATATGAGTAATGTATGAAATTTTGTTCAATTTATTATCGATCCCTGAACTATAATTAGTAAAAGTGAATTACCCGAGGTTCGAAATCGTGTGTCAAGAGTATATTCTTGGGTCGCAGGTCTTTGTGCACGATACAACCACTAGACAATCTTCATGAAGATATCTTAAGCCGCACCGATTGCAATCCTAACCCGTGACTGCCAATCTAAACGGGTTCTTGATTCTGCTAGTTAAGACATTCAAAAAAACCAAAGTTAGTAGATCTAAAGGACATTTGTTGCAAGGTTCCTAACAAGTAGCAAATAGACCTCATGAATAAAGCACCAAACTTAAGAAAAGAGTGGATTCTACACCCGTGAAAAATTGAAATGGCCAGCATTTCTAAGGGAAGAATCAAATCGTACCATGCAAATGGAAGTCCAAGGAATGATTGCATAGATATTCATATACTAATAGCCTTGTCGTGCTCTCAATACAAAACCCAATCAGCAAGACCACATTTCTATGTTGCGCACAACTTAAAACTCGTACTTCCCCTACAGAAATCAGTTTCTGCCTGAAAACCTTCACACCTCAACTGCTTCACTGCCACAACCTGGCCATCCCTCAATACCCCTCTGTACACGATGCCAAAACCACCTTTGGCCAAGAAATTCAAGTTTGAGAACCCGTCTGTAGCTTGTTGTAGCTCTTTATAAGAGAATTTTCTTGGAGGTTTGCCAAAAGCTGGAGTTTTGTGCTGACATATAGAGCATAAGAGCGGAGGTATTGAGGATATTTTATTTAATGAGACAGCATCCCTGATGTTGGAGTTCATTTCATCTTTGCTCATGGGATGTTTGAGAAAAACACCTTCAGTACTCTCGGATATATGTTGACCTTGTGAAGGTTTAGCAATCAAAGATATAGTTTTTTGAGAATTTCTTTTGTCTTGGTATGATTGGCAGTTTCCAATGATAATATGGTTTTGAGAAATATAGTAAGCACTTTTCTGCAGAGTGGAGATGACTGATGTGGGGGCATTAGACAGAGAGATCACTTTTTCACCAATTGAGTCCAGTGGGTTTAGTGACCTACTTGTATCTTGATATTTCGCAATGGCTGAGTATTTTTGTCTGAAAGGTCCTTCGAACAGAGGATTTTCCTCATATAGGAGGTAAGTTGAATTAATTGTGTCGAAGCTTGACAAAGAACCTTCCCTTGAGGTTCTAGTATTTGAAGTACTAGGTTCATCTGGGCTGCTTGCTGGTGTAGACTGCTTCATCCTCTGTGATGGTATTTTTCCTAAATCCACCCCAGGCGAAGAAAGAGCAGAAAAGAAGGGAGTCGATGGTTCATTTGAGCATCCCAAATTGAGCCTTATAATTTGTGGTTCAGATCCCTTCATTGTTACAATATTGCAGCTTAGATTTCCAATGCAGTACTTCACCTCCTGCTTGAGTTTTCTGTTAAGAATCATTTAGGGTGTTATGCATGTGAAGGGAATTCTAACCAAGATGGAAGTATCACGAAAAAAAGGCAATATTAAGTATTATCCTACAAAAAGTTGGAATGTCAGAATTGAATTTCTAGTTGCTACACAGAATCTTCAAAATTTCCCACTCCTATATAGCCCCTATCATAGAGTGAATATTTTGTTGTTTCTTTATAGACCTCTAAAACAGCTCACAGCATGTTTTAAATTACTAGTCCTAGGGAGATGCAAAAGCATTGGAGGCATTCTGAAAAGGTGTGGCGGGAATCTTCTTGGCTGATGCCCCAAAAGCATTTATAGCTTAACTGTAACAGTTTAAAGCGACCTTGTTTGATCTTCTTCTGGACAAAGTTGAAATGAGTAATGTCTAATTGAACAAAAAATCATAGCTGAATCAAGAATAATACTTTTATGTTAAATTACTTGTCCAGTACGACCCAGTTGACTTTGTTGGCCTTTGCTTCAGCTGCAACAGCGCCCCTACATGAACTTGATACGACCTTAATCCTCACTTTGATCTGAAATTAGCACAAACCCAAATCTTAAAAGACTATACCTTTGCTAATTCAAAATTTTGAAGTCTGAAAGAAAATTGAAATCTGTTGTTGCGTCAAGTAGTTGATTTCAAAAGAAAGGGAGACAACAGGGGATCATTTCCTGACAAACAAAAATAGCGTGCACTTTTCTGGCCTAAGTTTACTAGAAACGTAAAATCAGAAAAATACAAATATCAGAATCAACTTTTCACTTCACTCGTACATTAAGTTCACTTATTGTTTGGCCCTGCAATCATTCTTTGGTGAATGAAGCACCATTCTAAAAGTGAATAAAAAGAGGAAACGAATATACTTTTTGGACAAAATCCAGGAGTCCAAGATTATAAAAAATGTACACATTTTAAAAAATCCTTTCTTCTCGCGTATCTAATCATTAGCTTATTGCAGGTAGAATTCCTTAACTAACATGAACCACCATGCGACGATGATTATGTCAAATAAAAATTTTCCACACACTCGAGTAGAAATTTCTCAGAGAGCTCAATCGACGGCGTATGATTTTATTAGAGAAATTTGGAACGACGTTGTCCAGATATCGAGATGAAGCTGCCAAAAGTAGTTTCGTATAGGTAGAGTGAAAATAATTACCTCTACTTGGCTACTGAACTGAAGCACCAACTGCGAGCAGGATTCTGAGATCTCGCAAATCCGATCCGGCAGCTCCTCCAGCCTGCTGCTTCCACAATCTCCGGTCCATAAGGGAAAGTTCAAGAATCTCCTCCCTGTAATGCGAATTACAAATACCTTATCCCACAGTCAACAGCAAACGTACCAAACACGCCAATGGACGATTGATGAATGTAACAAAAAACTGAACTCCAATTACTAGAAACCTCGCAGGAATTACCAGTTTTATCGATGGAGAGCACAGCGAGAAAAATAACAGAATCTCCGGGACGAACAACATGAGCGAGCGCCAAGCCAGTGCCGTTTTGGACATCGCTCTCTCAGCTTTCACGGCGACAATAACCTTTTCCGACGCCGTTTTGGCGGCATGAAATTTCCTAAAATTAGCGCCTAAGTCGTTCGGCATCTTCCCGTCTCCCGAACAGAACTCCGCTGAAATCCAGAACTTTTCAGAACCTCTGCAATTGTAAAATGGGTGGGCATTGGGTGTTATTTGATGGGATTGAGCCAATTCAATCTCATATCAATCAATCGGATCAACAATTTTAATCCGATCAGATTCAGATGCATGTGTTATCCGAATCCGATAATATGTAATTCAGAATTTTTTTTGTAAAAACTTGTAATTTACGAAGCGATCCGATGAGGGTATCGACGGCCGGCTGGCTCCTCCGACGATTCATCATCTGTTCTTTGTCATTTTTAACGAATCCACTCATTTATAATTATAATTACAGAAATAATTTACAAATCTAAAATCAAATCTTCATACTTATTTATATTTTCATTTTTGTTCTTCGCGGCCGTCGTTGGAGACTCGGAGTTTAGGAGCAGAGGGTCGGCGAGGCGGCTCGGCTTCGTCGTCGGAGTAGCGGAGTCGAGAAATTGGGACGAGTGATTTTCGGATTCCAAAATCAGAGTCGGATATGCTAAATGATTTAGGGTTTCGACTTTCGAATTTCAGCCGATTTGAATTAAGCAATCCGATTTTTGGATTGGATCGGATTGGCTGTCGGATTTGGCTTCGAATCCGATAGCCGATCCGGTAACGATCCGAAATTCAAATCAAATAAAAAACTCATCTACCGAATACTTAGTCCGATCCGACCGAATCCAATCGGATTTGATCGGATCGGACCGGATCCTCCCACCCCATTTGTAATAACGTCAGTATTTAACGACTTCACGCGGCTCAGCCGTCACTCAAACTAACAAGGCTACAATTGTAATTTCGAAAGCATTGTACACTCACTTCCAAATTTAAGGGACAGATTTTTCATCATTCGCCAGCCGTTACATCAAAAGTGTTATTTTTCAAATATTAAGTGCTACCTCAAAAGATCAGTCTAAAACCATGTTTTCAAATCAATTAGATTATGTTCGCTATTGGACAGACAACGAACTATTTACGTGACAGTTTAATTTAATCGTAAAAATGCAATTTTTAATGTAAGTGAATGTCTGAATGCGAATAGAAGAGCAAATAAAAGGATGGTCCATGACAAAAATAAACAAAAAAATAATTGATGGGGTAGACCTAGTGGGTACGAATTGAAAGTTGTCTAATTGATTGAAATCCCACTATGTATTACAATAATTCGGCAAAGAAGAAGCACGAGTAATAATAAGAATAAATAAATAAATTGATCTAAACAATTAAATATTTGAGGGTGGTGGTGGTTGGAATTATTGGCAATCACAAATCACGTGCGAGGCATGTGATCGCAATTATTGTCTAATCAATGTGATCATCGCTTGGAATGGACCGCACCCTTTTCTTAATTTCGAAATTAAGAAAAGAAATAAAGCTGTAACAAGACAAATTATCGCTCTTTTTGAAGAACGCCGTCCAGTTCCGCCGCTACTTTTTTCATCCCGTTTGGTGTCCTCCGAATTCCGATATAAAGCATGGCTAGAAACGGAACGGCGTCGGAAACGGTTTAAACTTTCATGTGCTTTTTTAAACCTCCTCGCTTCTTCCCGTTTCTTACTCTCCTTTTAACCAGAGTAGCCTTTTCCGATGATTAGCTTCAGAATTACGTTCAAATTCAGATGGTTAAACCATTCTTTCAGCTCCACCATGACCTTCGACGTCGAACCTTTCTTTCTCCGCCGAACAAGCATCACGGAGCTCCTGTATCCACGTGTCCACCTCCAAGGGCTTCACGTGTTTCAGCTGGTTGAGCCGGGTGTTCGAGAGAAGCTCCGACATCGTTATCTTACGCACTTCCCGCCAATATGTGTAGTTGCTTATGACGGCATAATGCGCATAGTCATAACCCAAGCATTGAAAAGTCAAGGTCTTTGGTCGACCGAAGACGGCTGCGTCGCTAAGCCCCAAGCACTCCTTCACCACGTTGAATTACTCACCACCAGCGCGGAGTTCAGACCGAGACGAATCCCAACCGAGCATTAACAGATGACAGATTATTGGCCATTCTCCGGGCACTTCCGGCGCCGTTCTTCGCTTAGCAGAGCCCCACCGTCGTGAAAAACAGAACCAAAGGATGGAATATGGATACTCCGACTGCTACTACAGGTTTCGAGAAATAAGAGATGAACTCCATGGATACAAGCTTTGATCTTCTGAGAAATTAGCCTCTGCAACTGGGGAAGACCCACCGGGGAGGATCATAATTCTTTTATTAATCATCAGATGGGAAAGGCTTATGGAACAACGCTCTAATCTCACCACTCACTATTACACGTCGAACTTCATCGTAAATTTTATTGACAACTTATCATCATATAATAAAAATATTGCAATAATAATAAATTTATATTTTTATTTAAATAAGTTATCTTAATGATTAAATTTTAAAAAAATCATTATAATAAAAAAAATGTTATGACGATAATCATTCAAATTACGGTAAAATTCAACATGCTAATAAAATTTAAAATTTAAAATTTATGTACTATTATATATTTTGAAGATAGCTCAACCAAATGTTGTCTCATAACCAAACGTGGAGCACTAGACATAAAAACAACGAGCACGCCGAGGTTTCACGTACACTTCCAGCGGCGTTTCTTTAATGCTTGTAAGCCCTGAGCTCCCACGCAAGTCCAGCGTCTCTTCCGAGACCGACGATATTTCAAACCCATGCAGCAACGACGCCAGAGTGAGCGTCATTGTTTGCAGAGCCAACGACACGCCGGGGCACATTCTTCGCCCACTGCCAAATGGCATTAACTCAAAGTGCGTGCCGTTCAACTCCACGTCCTTGTGGGTGGTCAGAAATCTCTCCGGTCGGAACTCCTCCGGCTCCGCCCAAACTCCAGGGTCTCTTTGCATCTTCCACAAGTTCACCATTAGCCGCGTTCCGGCGGCGATGTGGTGGCCGGCGACTGAGCAATCTTCCATGGATTCGTGGGGAATCGCCAGCGGCGCCACCGGGTATAGACGCATGCTCTCTTTAATGACTGCGTTTAAATATACTAGGTTTTTGAGATCTGATTCGTTTACTTGTCTTTTGTCCCCAACTTGTTCGTCTAGCTCGCGGTGTGCTTCTTTGAGGACCCTTTCGTTGTTGAGAAGTAAACATAGCGTCCATGTCATTGTCCCCGACGTCGTATCTGAGCCGGCTAATATCATGGTCTGCAAATAAAATGGAATTGAGCTCGAAGAAATGTTTAGTTTTTTTATATTATTCAATCGTGTTAATTCTCACCAAACAAGTAGCTTTGATGATTGTATCAGAGTCAGGATAATCTCCGCCGTGATCTCCGCCGCGTTTGCCGCCGTAGAAAAGGTATACCATGACATCCATAAAGTCTTGCTCAGCTTTCGTCTTTTCCCCAATTCCATCCTTCTTATGCTCCAGAAGCCACTTTCCAATGAGCTGATCCAGCTCTTCAGCCGTTTTTTTCATAGATTTCTCGAACCCTCTCAAATCCAACCATCTTAAAAACGGAAAATAATCGGCCGGCACCGGTACTCCGCACAGAACAAAGAGATCCCTCATGGAATCTCTACTCTTTTTCATTTTTTCACCTTCAAACGTCTCTGTGAATCTCTCCCCCACCACCATTTTAAATATGACGTTCAAAGTGACATTCAGAAGCCACCTCTTCATCTCCACCTTCACTCTGTCTTCATTATTGTCTTTCTCTCTTGCCCATGAATCGTATATCTCTTTGACGGAGAGCTGAACCTCGGATTCAATTATGTGTTTATGAATCCCTAGACGGTGGCCGGAAAGTAGCTCCACCGTAGCTATTTTTCGCACTTGGCGCCAAACGGGTCCATAAAGACTGAACCCTATCATGGTGTAGTTGTAGCCCAAGACCTCAAAAGCTAAATACTTGGGACGAGTGGCAAAAGTATGATCGTTTACAGTAAAACACTCTTTCGCAATCTCCCAATTGCTAACAATCAGAGTTTTATGAACACCCAAGTTCATGGTAAAGATGGGTCCGTATTTGTCCGCCATGGCTGACAAGATCAAGTGGGGTGGTTTTGTACCTGTTAGAAGGTGGAGGTGGCCGATCAAAGGCCACCCACCTCCGGCTTCCGGCGGTTGTTTCTTCCCTCTGAAGCTCCTCCGTTTCTTTATCAGTGAGTAGAGAACAACTAGCAATGAAAAAGCTCCGGCCATGGCCGTCGCCCATGATGAAAGAGAGCTCCCCATTATCGCCATCTTTGAAATAATGTCTTTTCCTTCACAAACTCAAATGAAGATCGGTATAAGTAGACAGGAAGGCTGCCAAGATGTGTACATTTTTTTTTCTTAGGTTTACACGTGGACTAGAACCGATGACAGCTATGACAAACACGACAAAAATTTTGGTACTGTTTGGAAGATCTACTAGGGGAAGCGTGTTAGATAAAATCTCTAGTTGTATATTAAATAAATAAATAAAAATATATATATAGTAAAACCAAAGCGACGAACAACCCACTGGCCACTCTCTCTAAAATCTTATCTTATCTTACAATTTATAAAAGTGGAGATTTTGGTGGGCCTCAGGTGGGACCCACTGTCTTGATATTTTTAAAAATTATTTAAAATTCAATTTCAATATAATAAAAAATATATTTTATTATTATATTTTATTTTTTAAAAAATATAAAATAAAATTGAAACGTAATCAACACTTTTGATTTCGTGTACGTTTCAAAAATTTAAAACAGTAAATTTAGATTTTAATTTATTTTAAAATAAAATAAAATCTGACTCGTGCCCACCTCTACCATCAGCAAGCGCACATTAGATTGCTTATCCACATCTCCTCCCATGGCCGCCGCGATCATCCGTTGCCTTCCCTCTCCTCTTTTTCATCCCCTTCCCCACAGTAACACACTCATAAACTCAGAAACGATGTATAATTAAATTGATATTTTGTCTTCGCAATCAGCGGTTAGCAGTCAAGGCTAACGATGTGTCGGTACGATTAGAGAAGGCGACTTAGACGACAATTCAATTAGGTAAACGAGCAAGTATAGCCCGTATGAACATGGGATATTCTTCACAAGTAAACAATTGAGTTTGATATTGAATCTGTTATTCAAATCATTCAAAACAAAGGGAATCAGTTTGCTACTGGTTTCCTCTGCCGTTAATCTTCTGGTGGGTATAACGCATCGTCTCTTTTATAACTGCCTGACTCGTTTACGGCCCCTTTTCCGGCCAGCTATTTCGTCCAGTTCCCTCCATAGCTTTTTCAAGATTTGTGTATTATTCAGTAGTAAAGATATTGCCCAAGTTAGAGTTACTGTGCTTCTATCACTTGCTCCGGCAGTTAGACCCTGTAGATGAAAGATACTTATCTATGAATACTAGGCAACTTTTCAAATGATTCATTAAATTTTTACTTTTATAATTGATATCTTAAATAATTAACATTTTTAATATATTAAAATTTTAATTATATTAATTAATACATTAGAAAATGAGAATATTTTCAATAACACTTTAAACTTCAAAATATTATCAATAAATATATTAGATTTTTGTTATTATATATTTTTTAATTACAAAAAAGGTTAATTAACTTAAATTTCACTAATTTTTTTTAAAATCAAGATATTAATTGATGGAACTCAGATGGAGAGTGAGTCAACTGGATGAGTTTTTTTATGAGCTAAGTGGTTAGGTTTAGGCTTGCATGGCTCTTGCCATAAGCCGGTAGGTTCGCTTGTGCTGTTCATGCTGAGTTTAACTGAGTAAACTACACGGATGATCTTATAAATTGAGTGTCGTTTAATCCATATTTCCTCGCACTACCATTGACCATGGATTTTTCAAACAATCTCACTCTCCTTGCTCTCCTGAGCCCTCTGATTCTTCTTTGTTATGTTTTGATCCGTAAGAGCAAGAGCAAGAGCTCGGAGGCTCCGGAGCCCGATGGGGCGTGGCCCATTATTGGCCATCTCCACCTCCTCGGCGGCGGAGATCAGCTTCTCTACCGGACACTCGGAGCCCTGGCCGACAAGTATGGCCCAACCTTTAACATCCGGCTGGGCAGCCGCCGTGCATTTGTTGTTAATAGCTGGGAAGTGGCCAAGGACTGTTTCACTGTCAATGACAAGGCGCTCGCTTCGCGCCCAACCACCGCGGCTTCAAAGCTCATGGGCTACAATCATGCTATTTTCGGCTTTGCGCCGTATAATGCGTTCTGGCGTGGGATGAGAAAGATCGCCACTCTCGAACTTCTCTCCAATCGTAGGCTCGAATTGCTCAAACATATCAGAGCTTCTGAGATTGACACTGGGATGAGAGATTTGTACGATTTATGCATCCAGAATGGGTCGAAGCCTACGGCCGTGGAGCTCAAAAGTTGGTTAAGCGACTTGACGCTCAATGTGGTGGTTCAGATGGTGGCCGGGAAGCGATATTTCGGTTCCTCGGCTGACGTTGCCGGCGATGAGGGGAGGCGGTGCCAGAAGGCGATCAGTCAGTTCTTTCATCTGATTGGAATATTCGTCGTTTCAGATGC